>JARFJB010000735.1:722500-732500 GCA_036346205.1 Vesta saturnalis
GAATAATATGTTACAGTAACGTAGGTAATGTAACTAGGATGAACTAAAGCAATCTGCAAATAGTTATTGATATAACCAGTTAAGAAAAACCTAATGTGTTTTATACATTTTCCATAATTTTGACAGAAACAGCTATTTGGTAATTTAAAGTTATAGAACATTTTATTACGTCACGTGGCTTCATCACATTCGAGGTTCGGGTCTCGAATCAGAAAGTATTTTAACTTTCAATGCCTATTCAGAAAAAAGAACTAAATTCTTAAATTTGTAGACGTCGTTTTCACGAGTAGATAGAGGCTTACTACCTCTACCTCGGTGTCGCTATTACGGAGGATGGAATACCGTCGCTGTTAAACAAGTCATAACGAAGCTCCCTGCATCTCTATCCCACCTCTTCTTCCAACCCGTTTTCTCCCCTTTGCACCTGCTAAATTTGACTTTCTCCGTGGCTTCTTCCATCTAGTCTCTCATTTCTTCCACAGTTTCTTGCACTCCTTTAGCTTCCCATATTATTTCTTCCCATTTTATCTTTGTACCTTTTTGTGCTTTCTTCTGACGATACCTTTTTCGTTGTGTATTCCTCTTCCTTTTCCCGCTCTTCTCATACTCCCCCTTCTATTACTGGTTCCAGGGGTTCGTGGTCCGATTCTATCCTCTCGCCCACCCTACAAATCTTCACCTTCTCTCTACCTCTGCGTTCGTTATCACATAGTCTATTGTTGATTCTCCCCTCCCTCCTTTGTACGTGTACTTCCCCTTTCCTCTTTCTTCCCTATCCCCTTTTAGGTTTATTCTTCTTTAGCTGTAATTATTGCTCACCTTGTGCTAAGGTCATTTTCTTTGTGTGGGAGCTTTTCAAGAGCAACCCAAGCGGTGTCGTTTTGAACCTTAAATTTTTTCCTATGCCTACCATACGCCATTGCATCTACGTGGTTTCTGTCAGGACTATGCTAGCGGCTATATTGGAACAGGGAGCGGGAGGGAGAGCGAGGCAGGGAGAGGGACTGGTGAGGGACAGGGCGCAGGGGTTGATGTAGAGGGAAAAGGGCGGGAGGGGGATAGGGAAAGGGCGGTGGAGCGAGGAGCGAGGCAGACATAAGGGTACTACGTACATAAAAGCTTATTTACGTAGGTATATCTGAAAAGTCGTGTGGTGGCCACAGAAAACTTTTAATCTTTCATGAACGAGTGCGTGTCATGTCATGTGGCAGATTGGTTGGCGGACGCTCTAATGGACTGTGTACTTTCTAGCCTTATAAATAGCGAAGTTTGGCACTGATGCTTCACCACATTTCTTAGAATTAGATTAAACCTTTCTATTAAGCTGCTTTACTCACGTTTCCAATAATCTTCACAGTACAAAGAGGAGCAAGGTGCTCGTATTTTTATCTTTGTGTAGAGGTGGTCAAAACCCGCCTATCAATTTCAAAACTGTTGATAATGCTAAAGGATGTCCGAAATCGAACTAATTAACGAGGCTGTTTAATAATATTTAGCTAGTAAAGGTTAGATCTCTAAATGATTCACTACTATTTGATGTAAATAAATATCATAATCTATAGTACTGTCTTTGCTTTATATAAACAAAAATTATTTAAAAGAGCTGGTACTATGATTAGACTGCATAAAAACCGTCTTATAGCATGTTGATTTGTATACAACTAAAGTTTATCCTTTTTACTTACTTACTTATGAACATATTTTTTTTATTTCAATTAACAAAGTTGCGGTTTTATTAGTTAACTATTATCAACTGTAAAGTATGCAGCAAGAAATTTACATGTTTATTCATATTTAGTAAGTTACTTGGAGGGAATATGTAATGATGTCAAATGGTAATTAGATGTAAATTTTTCTATAGCATTTAATTATTTATGCAATGTGATTAAATTTAAATTACAAGTCTATATGTGTAGTACTTTTTTCTGTATATAAGTAGAGCACTTCAATAAATGTACGATTTGAAGTTATATTTCTTATATAGATATCACATATACCACTACCACTACTTCGTCTCATTTAACGTTGCACAATTCTAAATTCGATCTATTACATTAAACATTGTAGTTCCGCTACTATCGCAAGAAAACTTAAAAAAGAACGAAGTCAAAATTTGCCTTACGTTACGATACATTTTAAAATGTCAAACAGGAACAGTTAAATTAATCTCAAAACCAAAATTATTCTTCTTCATGTAAATAAAAATCAGTTGCGAAATTTGTATATGATTCATAAAACTTAAATATGGAAAATACTCAGCAGCAGCTTTCGAGATAGAAAGAAAGTTGTCAAGTGTAAGTCAGGTATGCCACGTAGTGTTAACAAGTCTGTTATAAACTCCTGCATTAACAGTCGGAAAAATGTCATACACAATCTCGCGTTAAACAGTATTGTATTCAATTCAGTTGAGTTTCAGATGTGTTAACAAGAAACGCGAAAAATTATTTAAGCTTGACGTGTAAAAGCTCAGTAACAAGTAAAATTATAAATACATAAGTGTTTTTAATCGAATTTTAAATATACTGCGTGACTGTGTCCAGAAAATACAGCCATGGGTAGAGTAAGACTTAAAAGATTTTATTGCTCTCCAAGTGTTAATGCATGACGGACTGTTAATACTTGCACAATCTTTATAACCCTAATCTCTCCGCTTGCCCATGTGAATTATACTCCGTTTACCTTAAACTAAGCTTAAATTGAACAGGTTTAGCATTTAACCCTTGTATTTACATCCTTATATCCTAAATTACACTCCGAATTAATTAGTATACATTAGTATCAATTAGTATAAAATTGTATTGATTATATACCTCTCCCTTTTTATTATTTCAGCTATACGCTTCATTTATTAAGAAATAATTGAAAACTCTATTTAAGGAATCTCTGGTTATATAATAGCGGCATCTCAAACTAAAGCAAAATATGTACCCCCTTTTTCCCGCGAGTTAACCCCGCATCTATATTTTAGAAATGTACCATTTAATATTCACAATTTTAAATTCAACATAAATTTCTATCACAGAAAAGAATATCTGTTGTGGTTACAAAATGATCATTAGAAAATAGACTAATTTTTTTATATTGATCGCATTAAGTTAATAGGTGGTGCGCAAGTTGTGCGTTATTGTGATGCAAGACTTGGTTTGTGCTCTTTCGTAACTGAAACATTTTTAGAAACCTTATGGGGCTATCATGATCCGCAGCTCCCACGTTATTATAAGAGTACCAACTATTCTTTCATGGTAAATGGCAATTATTTCAGTTGCAGAATGGGACTGCCTTTTGCTTCAAAACATCTGCATAAGTTGTTTGATTTCTGCTTTGTTGAAACTTTGCAATTACTTTACTGGGACCAAGAAGTTATTCTATCTAATAATACGTAATAGAGAGGTTGTCCTGAAGCTCAACCCTTCTGCTTCATTGTGCTGTTTTAATTAAAGGGTTGACTTTTATCTGTGAATTTGTAGCCTTCCACTATATCGCAAGATTACGAACTATTTTCTCATCCGATGTTGTGTTTGGCTTTTGGTATATTCAGCTGTTGCAATTATTTTAATCGTAAAAGCGACTGACATTTATTTAGTAATACGCATTAAAACTTAACGCTTAACCACTTTACTTTCTCGTAATACTCTGTACTACTTTTACATGCACAGATTGTGCTCCGTTTTTGTGCCGTTGCAATTATTGCAATCGGATAAGGGACTGACGAATTGGCTGAGGGAGCTAACTTTGTCACACACACCCATACTTTGTACGAACTGTAATTTATTGCACCATAAAAGCTACTTCAATGCAACGAAGGACTGGCGTTTACATAAACATTTGTGCTAAGAGGACTATCTTGATGCTGAACAACGCTCTGGTGCGCAAGATTCAATACCGTTATGAATACGTTTTGTGCTTCATTGTGGAGTTGGAAATTTTTAGAGGCGCCCGTTTAAAATATGTCGCAGACCATTACGTGAGCATATCCGAATTAATAATTAAGGCTGATCCAATAATGGATATTTCTTTGCCAAAAAGCTTAAAATTATGCACTTTGTATCATTTAGAACAACTCTGTATACGTCAACTAGTCATTATATTTATTTGGCACTTTGCTTAAAAAAATAATCTCCGGTTGCATTCACATTGACGTCAGTCTCATTTAATGTGGTACCATGTTTATTTTAACGGCTTATTTCGCGTACTAAAAACTTGCTGCAGTTGACGGCAGAAAAAAGGGTCCTGTTATAGAAGCCATGCATTCCCAGTTATACATATCGTCTCTTTTAGTTTTATAACCACCTCAATTTCTTTCCCAAGAACATATTACATATTACATATTAAACGCAAAGTTAACGAAAAGGCTTCATGCCATATTAAACAAGGCTGTCTCGGTTTTTAGTTATTTGTTAATAGTAAATGTTGGGGACTAAAAATTAAAACGTTATTATTATTCAATCAAAAATTATTATTTTTTACGTTGCCTTCTTGCTTCTGTTCTTCTCTACTCAATAGATGACGTCACAGGGCATTAACATACTCCCCGCCCTGGAAGCTCTCGGTTCCAGTAATCCCAGTAACTGAACTAGGTATCTCGATAGGCTAAGGAAAAATCTTTGAGAAAGAAGGCTGCATTTCTCCATCCGCAATAGGGATATTTACCACACGCGAAAGTCTTCTTTACTATCCGCAAGAAGACATCATCAGTCTAACGGAACACTGCGTAAAAACACTTACTTCATCTATGGAGAGCAGAGGTATAGACAAATGGAAAGAGCACCGATGGGTTCACCACTGTCCCCAGTAGTACCTAATTTACTTATGAACGCTGTGGAAGAATGAGCAATACCAACGGAAAGTCATAAACCTAAGTTGTGGTTAAGATAGGACAACACTTTTATAATCTGGACACACGGATGAAAAGAGCTGAATAAATTTCTACATCTAAATGGAGTTTACGAAAAGATATAGTTTACAATGGAAATAGAAGACAATGGAACACTGTCGTTTTTAGACGTATTAATCTACAAAAAAAAAAGATAGGACGTGCAGTCACACACACCAACAGGTACCTGAATTCTCATTCCCATCATCACCCACTGCCGTGGTCAAATCACCAATTACGAGATCCAAACGACTGACAGAGTACTCTTACCGTGCATAAAGAGAACAAGAGACCGGATTTGCAGAATTTAAAAAAAACAACATAAGAACGATATTTAGGACGCAGAAAAGATCGGAACCATATATCAGTCAAAAACCAAGATCAACCTAAAAGATCAAGCCGTATATGAGATTCCACATGGAAACTGTGACCGAGCGTACATACGTCAAAGAGACGAATCGGTGCTAGAACATCGATTAGCACTAAGGAAGACATCACAACCTCATCTTTAGCACATCATCAGCAGAAGATCTAAGAGAAGCTGTGGAAATCGAAAAACGCCCAAACAGCCGTAATATCTGAGAGGGCGCGCAGAGACTGTCTAATACATGGAAATTGATATTAACCAAAAAACTGTCAACCAACAACACACAATAGACATCTTACAGAATCTACAGAGAAACCGGTGAAACGGAAACAAGAAAGTAAGGCAGAGAAAGTGAAAATCAGCGAAGGAATGTAGAGTAGACATCAGTGTTCAACTCGAATAACGCGAAGCAGAACAAGATTATTAGTGCCTGAAGATGACAAATGCAATTTTGCCGAAACGTCGTCATATAACAGAAGTTCTTACGTAAATCCTATCAATACACGAGATCATGGACCCAGAACAAATGGAAATACATATAACACTCGTGGAAATCTCAAACAAAATATCACGAGTTGCGCAACACCGAGCGGTATTTCCAACGAGTTCTATTTTGCAAGAATACCCCATGCATGTAGTATTAAAACCAAATACTGTAAACGTTAATATCTTCAATGCTTCACAGTTACCGCACATTCGGGAGGTTACCGCTAGCTGTTGTCCCGAATTGATTAAAAATCTAGTAATTATTAGCTCTTATATAGGCTAAATCTAAATTCAGATATAGGTGTATTGTAAGGCTATTTTGACGCATCGTGTATATGCAGTATTTTGATAACGTATGGAACGTATTTTGAATATAAATAAAGTGGGTTTGCACAAAAAACAAATTTGTGTATGCAGAATGTAAGTTGGTGAAAATGATACGCCACTGGAGTTTAAAGGAACATTGTGTGTCATATGAAAGAATATTTGAATGTTGTGGAAAGATTTTTGTGTTGCAAGTATTATATTTGGTTGAAAAATAATGTTTTGGGAAAATTGTTACTAGTAAAAGACTACCGGTTTGCCACTGGTCTTATGCTGCTGTGTATAAAAGAATTCAGATAAAAAGAAAGGATGTAGACGTATGAGTGAGTGCTATTATGATATTGTATGTGCAGTAAGGAATGTGTATGCATATTTTTGTTTGTATATATATATTGAATGAGTGTCCAAGAATGAAGTTAGAAAGTGCTGGAGTTGGTTAAAATGTGCGAAAATAGAGACCACCCACATGCGAAATTTTCATAATTATGGACTGAATAACATAAAGAGTGAATATAATTACAGTTAATGGTTTTTTCGGAGAGTTGTGAGTGAATTTACAAAGCAATTCAAGATGATTACGTTTTTCTTACTTTGGATAACAGTGGATCCGTTTCGGGTTTCGACGCGGCAAAGAAACGCACGAAATACACTATTGTGATAAGTAAATTTTGATAATGGTGCGAGAATGTTTGATAGAGGGTATAAAAACGAGAACCCAAATTGAGGCCCGGTTAGAGCTTCAGATAAGAAGGTAGCAGCGAGACCTTAGAATGGTCAGTGTGGATTTTGTTTGTGAAAATTTAGTTCAGCAGTACGTATATAAGCGACTGCAATAACCCGTAACGGGGATAAATCATATATAAACATTCATAAATAAAAAAGTTTAAGTGTGAATTCGAAGGAGATAATAGTGTTTTCCTTTCATAAAATTTAAAAACAACAAATATTCAGTTAAGTGTTCAGTAAGAGCATGATTCAATAATAAAGAGCCGAAAGTAACCCGTTAAGTAACATCCGAAGTGTGTTAATCAAGTTAGAGATTAGTGGTCATTAATGAAATTGATTGTTGCATGTGCACAATTGATAATAATATGCATATGTGCATTAGGCGCGAGTGAAGAGCAGACAACTGCGCTCGTAAGTGTTACAGCCTAATGAGTTAGCGATTACGGCTGTCTCTATTTTCTTTTGGTGACAAGGGTAGGTGCATAATTGAAGGATTACAACAAACAATACATCTCCATATGGACATATCGGATAAGGGATTACCTACTGTAATTTGTAAGAACTAGTTTTAGGTTTTGTTTAAAGGATGAAGATTATCTTTTAAGGTCATTCTTGCTTGTTGATTCAGTAATTTCATTTTTATGAGTAAAAAAGATAATCAAACTTCAACTGTTTAATGTGTTTAGGACATAAGATTTTGGGGGAATTATTAATCTATAAGAATTGTTTTTCGTGGTGCTTTTCGAAGCAATGTTTGTATGTGTATTTAATTATGCGAATTGGTCAATATAAATCCATTTATTGATTTAATTTTGATTATTTGTGTCAGCTGAGATAAAAATTTTAGCATTAACCTGTATAAATTTACCTAATGGGTTACACCTAGTAATAATTGAGTCAATCTTTGAATATTTCGAGTTTAATGATTGATCTAAAATTGCTTTATGAATTAGATCGATTACAGAATTTAATTATTTTGACCTATTTGACAGTCAGTAAAATCAGAATATTTTTATTAAGCATAAATTACAGATTTGAATTATTATAATTCATACCTATTGACGAATGTTTAAATACGATTATGTTAAAGATAAAGTATTCAGAAAATATATAGAGATTATTTATGATAAAAGCACTGATTATTATAATAAAATTAATAATAATTTTTAATTACATATTTACCTTTGAACTTATTCGTTCATAACAAAACTTATAATAAATTAATACTAGTCAAGTTACTTTGGTTTGTGTGAATCCTTGCGAAATTGCAGGCTCACATTCCATTATTATAACTAATTTGGTTGTAATCTCATTTTATTTAGAATTTACATCAGTTTTACATACATAAAGACAAAATTTGAATTGATTGGGGCTTGAATCTCGATGGCGCAGATGGTTAGCGGAGTACTCTAGCAAAGTACCAAGTACAAAGTAGGTACTCGAGGTAAACTTTTTATTTATGTATGTAATAAAATTAATAATAATTTTTAATTAAACGAATGCTTTGTTGATATAAAAATTATTAAACCGACTTTTTTTATTTCGATTCTTTTCTAAATTTGGTAATGTTTATTTAATTCGTAGTTTTATAACAGTTATAAATATAAATTTATATGTGTACGAGGATACTTAAAATGCATTAAAATTAACGTTTTATGGCTTGGAATTTTCATATGTACGGGGTGTGTTCAATAAGTTTATGACCACCCCTGTATTTTCAAACTTTTCTTAAGCTTTGGATAAATTTCTTTTCAAGTATGATTGAACTGGAGTGGTCTATGGTTGTACAGAGTAGGCTACAATCCTATCTTCCACAGCCAGATAGTATTAATTTAAAACCCCGCCTAATACTATTTCAGAAAAATTTAACATTGTTGCTGCGCCTAGAGACAGTTTTTCGTAGGCTGAGCATTGTGAGTTGTAGATTTAGGTAAGTATAAGGTGTTTGAAAATACCATTCAATCATTTTACTCCTTATATCGACCCCACCCGTTTCCATTGTAGCTGGCTTGGCAACCCGCTTACTTCGGTAAGTTAGCACGACGCCTAGAGCGGTTTGCACGTGTAACAATATGTTATTTTCTTTAAATTGATATTCTTCGACTTATTATATCATTTGTCCTTGTTACGCTCATTGCTTTTATTTTCCTTAATGCTACAATTTAATATTAACTTATACCTAATAGTTTGTATACTTTATTTGTGTTTTAAAAGTTTCATTTATTAAATGAACTGCTTTCGTGGCTGCATCATTTGGAAAGTACAGCTTGAAGAAGCCCATATATTTCCTTAATTCATTCATGCCTACATTACTAAAATACAATAACTATAAACAATTTCATGTCAGTTTATTAATCAATTTAACAAAATGAAAATAGAAACAACATAGTTGAATTAATTATTGGTAACAAGTTCGTAACTACGTTTGTCCGGTTAAAAACATCGTTTTTTTTACCCAATGAAGATGCCTACCTACTGTGGCTCAGTTATGATTGGTTCTTTACTTGTATGTATAGAGCGATCAGTGTAATGTTACCTTAATTTCGTACACATGGGTACAAATGCATTAATTAATTGAATATCTATGTCAATTAAAAATGTTCATAACTATGAGCAAGTGTCTCGGCAAATTTATATTTCATTACATAACGTTTAAATATTTACTTAAGATTACACTGAAGACCTACGTTTTCACTGCAAAGTGTAAAAGTACGGTTTTACCTTCTTTGAAAATTTCAGAAGTTACACTATATAAAAATTTGTAAGTAAATCTTGTGTCTTGCAATATGAGTATCACATTAAAAGGATGTTGACATCTTCCAGCGCACTTAATTATGCCGTCTACTTTAGGAACCTAAATAGCTGTAATGTACTTAAAACCATGGAAGGGAATGTAGAGAAAGCTTTCCTTAGTTATTAGAATATGAATAGGTACTAAGAAACGTTGCGTATAAAACCAAAAATGTGAAAATAAACCAAAAATATATTAGATTATAAACGTGTTCGTAAATTTTAATTTGTGCACGTCGTGTGTATGAACTATAATTTAGGTGAAAAATATTTAAATAAAATCTTGTGAAAATCATATTTATATATTTTAAACAATAATATCAGTTAGGCATCATAAAAATTCAAAGTTTTTTAACAATTGTCTTCCGTTTTACAATTTTGCATTGGATAAAGTATCTATAACAAATACATAATTAAGTTTTCTTAATTAGTTT
>JARFJB010000735.1:1337500-1837500 GCA_036346205.1 Vesta saturnalis
TATTTTGATAAGAAAGACGATTTTGGTTTGCTTAATAGATTTGAATTTTAAAGCAAAAGCTGGTTTAGGTAGCAACATCGGTAGAGCGTGGGAACCCTTTTTCTAGTTTTGTTGAGAACTAATTAATTTTTTAAATAGTAGCTGTTTGTATTATCTTTCAATGTCGTTAACTATATCAGTGGAAAATTATCGTATCTCAAGTTGTTATTTTGTACTTAAGTATAGTGTAGAAAAGCATATTTCGCAATTTTTAAAACGGACTGTAATCGTAATCGTAATCAAATCATCAACTTACAGGATATCAATTACATTTCAAACAACCCGCTTTTGGCGATGTGGTTTTTTGGTGATGCAATTTTTCCGTCGGTTTTCGAGTTTAACTCGTTTTTGGCGCGCATTAAAAATTTAAGTAATCCTTTTTATGATTGGTTAATTAAGATATACGGAGATAGAATTCAATGTGGCGGAAAGTGAATTATTCACGAGAGTCAATCTTAGTGCAGACGCAGAGGCTTTAACAAGCTTACGTTACCGCAGCCGGAGATGATCGTGGAACGACGTTACGTCAGATCCCTGCTGAAAGAACTTCCGTTAAAGGGGGCAGTTTCCCCAATCAACCTGTCAAAGGGCTTTTGGTGTAGTTTCAACCAACACGCGATTAACTTTTCGTTAAGTGCAGTTTGTCTAGGTGGCCACCGTTCAGAATCTTAAAAACCGGGGGTAGTGTTAAAGCCTAGTGCTTCCCCGTGGTGGTTGTGGAAGAAACAAACACCCGTTCCTAAAATTCAGACACTCCGTTCATTGCTCGTTGGTAACTAAAGAGACTCGCGGTAAATATTTAAGCTTTTTAAAGTAATAATTGACGTTCCGAACTTCTACCTAACTAGAATAAAGCCCATAATCGTCGTGTAGATATAGACATTATTGGGTAGTACAACAAATTGAGATACCAATCTAACGCAACGTGGGAAGTGAAGGTTCGAGTGTAGTTACAACGTCTATCAAATTGTGGAAGCAGCTGCACGGGTTTGCCCCCAGGTCCACACCGGCCGCTATATGGAGAAAAGGGCTACTGTTGGAAAGGCTGGAGTTAGTGATTTATAATAGAGTTGTGTGTGTTTTTTTGTTCGTTTTAGCGGTTGAATACGCTTTCAAGCGTATTCGTCCGTGTATTAATCAATTTTTATAGGAGTTCTGTTTTAAGGTGATAACTATTTTGTATAGAAATTTTATGTTACGATTTCGTGGAGAGGTGAAAAGCAGATTATTTATTATAACCATTTTATCTTGGCATAAGAGTAAAATTTACCATAATTTCGGAATTGCAGACGCTTGAAACTAGCTAATATCACTGCTATTCAAACAAACCAGGAAATTTAATTATTGTTGGAGGTTGATGTAGCCTCAACAAGTGTTTGGATATTTTTGTGTTGGTTTATTTATAATATACATATTTAGATTAATGACCTTGTTGTGTTTTTTTTTTTTGGAATGTGCAGACAAATGTGAACCCCAGCCCTTAATACGACGTATTAATTACTTACATTTTTAGTGGTTTGTTTTTTTTTGCTTAAGACATGATTATTTATTTAACGTCAATATTTTCTGTTTGATTTTGTGTAAAGTAATTACTAATTACATTCGAAAGATTAGCGATTATTTATAACTGTAACGTAACATTTAAAGAAAGAAGCGTAATGCATAATTTTCATTGACTTGAGTAAAGTTTGCAGCGAATTGATTGATATGATTTCAATTGGCCATTATTTAGATAAAAGTGTTTCCTTTGCTCGAATTATAATTTCATTTGAAGTCAGATCAATTAAGTGAAGTAACGTAACGACAGAATGATTGGATTTCTTAATCAGTTCAGTGACCTATTTTGCACCACGTATTTAATTAGGGTAAGCGTGCAATTTTATTTGTAGTCTTACAGGTTTAGCGTAACAGCTGCCGATCCCCTGGATCGTCGTGTAATTACGTTAAAGGTAAGCGAGTATTTATACGAGCTGTGAACCTTCGTAATTAGGCATTTTGTCATCAATTACACTAACCGGTTTTATATCAACCCCAACCCCTACCAGGACTTAAGTTTGGCAAGCTACAGTTTAGACTATAACAATTTTGCTCTATTGGTTGGTGTTAAATTGTATTAAAGCCAGGTGGAATTTTTACATTAAAGAATATACCTTCTTGAACTCAAGATTTTATGTATTTGTACAGCTATTTTCAATTTATGCTGATTTTTTAAATAGTCTGACATTGTTTATGTAGTATCTATTTATGTCGTGTTTTGGGTTGCGTTTCAATACGCAACAGCTTGTTTAAAATCCAAATAAATGAATGGTATTGTTATTTTCATCGCCAACTGTTTAAAGTAGTGACCAATGAATGTTATTTTTAATAAATATAGAAAAAACTAATAACAAAACTGCTGAAAATTGACATAGGAAATTTTAATACATTACAATTAACGATTTAATTCTCCAGTAAATGAAAAAAATATAGGTCACTGGATTTAAACAAGCTTATGAAGTTTATATTAGCAACGAATCAAATCCAACCGCTTTCCTAGCACATAACTTATAAGTATTTAAATCCGTAACACGAACGTGTAATTTTGTAAGTAAAGATAAATATTTTGTCGCACTTACATTTAAATCTAGCCTATAAAGTCGGATTCAACTTGCCCCTATTCATGATATCTCGCCATCTCCCACTTTTGTAAAAGATCGATACTTTTCTATATTTAATAAATCATTACAAAAAATTCACTTTATTGATTGAATCACTAATTTTCTACGTAATTTTAATACTTACTTTATACTTAATTTCAACTCAAAATATTTGTTTTAGTATATCTTGAACGATTATTAATGAAATGGTACACCCTTTTTTACCTGAGTCATATTTGAATTTCCAAATAACTGTTTAAAACTATTTATGTGTTTAAATAAGGTACTCCACGTGATTCACAGAGTATTCTAATTTTTTTCTCATTAATTTCAAATTTGCCACTTAATGTTTTCTGCCAATTTTAGATAATACGTGACATCATCAAACCTAAATTGTAATAAACAATGAAGGAGTTTATTTTTGACAGAAAATTATTGAACAAATCAATATGTTACTTTAAAATGAATCCTTAAAACTTCCTCCATTCAAACAATATAAATTATTACTTTTAATTTATATTCAATGGCGTATCGTAAACGTCATTTCTCGATAAGTGGTCTAGGGCCGAGCTTTTATCATATATAGACACGAACGAAACTGGGGGACTTGACCGATCCTACGTGCGGGAGGTTTATTTGCGTCTTTGTTGTCGACAGGTTTACACTCATTGATAGCTGAAGTAACAACAAATGCTTACATGATGAAAGTTGATAGATATAGATTGACCGGATTATGGTTACAAAATACAAACACATCAAAGCTTTATAAACAAAGATAAGTTTTCATTCTCGATCTCATAAGTCTATTTTTGTCACAATAAAATTTTGTACTATGTTAAATATATTCATAAGAGATTATTAACAATTCTTTAGTTCATGATTATTCAGAGCTTGTGAACCCACCACATGGCGCGTCAGACAAAGTGCATTGATTAGTACTTAAACAACTTTTAATTCAACTGATATGTTTACTAACTAGCACATTAACCAAGCATTAAATAAATTGCATACATATTTTAAAGTAATGCATATGATTGATCTGATTTTATGCAGTCTTATCGGTGCCGTTCGCTTATTATTTATCTTATGGTCTACTCAGCTATGTTCGAGTGGGTTATGCAATTTCCAGTTAGTCTATAAACACAAGTTTGTCTAGGCCGTTGTGTTGGAAAGATTTTGAGCTCGGATTAATTAAAAGAGTGTGGAGTTGCAGTACGAGAGAGCGCGGTTTCCGTTGACTGAACAGTTTGATGAGTGATGAGAGATTTTGTGGAAAATTGTCCGCATCGATTTTGAAGTTTCAACTTATTATTAATTTTATTTTAATTATTTAGGAGACGGGATTATAGGAAGAGACAATATAGTTGGTTACTTTGAAACGATGTTTAGATCTTGCGCAAGAAGCAAGTAGTAAAGCACCGACCGTCACGATAAAACAGGCGTGATGATAGGTAATCGTCCTATTAGTTAGAGAGTAAATTATGGAGGTTAAATAATTAGCCTTACACGTGTTCGTATTTTGTAAGTTAATATTCTAACGAAACATTATTAGCGTATAAAAATTACGGAGGGTCTGGTTAGGGAGTATGCCGACTTGTATAGATAGCTGGTGTGACAGGGCCGTCGCGGAAAGCAAGCTTATCGCGCTTCAGCTGTTTTGTTTGCTTACGGAATTATCGTGATACCGCAAATTAAATTGTTGTATTGGAAGAGTTAGTTAATTGTGAGAAATTGTGTTTAAACATCAAATTAAAATAAAATGTTGAAACCTCATTATTGGTATGCTAAAAAACACTTAGTGCCAGGGAAGTTTTTGGAAGTGTGCAGAATTTAGTAGCCCATTACAGAGTGCAGTGAGAAATATTTACGCAATATCAGCAATTTTGATTAATTCTTCTTCTAATAATGTCGATTATTATTATTTTTTAGTAGCGAATATTTTTGAACTTGAGTAACCAATGGGTTTGCTAATTTTCAGATAAAGCTGTATGGAGTTGTGATATCAATTTAACAGTATATATTAAAAGTAAGTCAGGTGAACGATTAGATCGTGTTCATGATGTTAAAATGTTAAAAATTTAAAGACAGTTGGTGCTTTAGTGGCACTTGCATGTGCCAATTTTTGAATTTTGGGAGTCCCAATTTCATTTGAAATAAAAGTCAGGATCCACCCCACTGAGGTAGGTCGGAATAATGCACTTTATGTGAGGAGTTGTGGTTTAGTGAGAATTTTTTCGGAGCAATATTAGAGAAAAGTGTTTAGTATGCAGTTCCGAATATCCTTAAAGTGTTTCCGGCTAAGTATAATTAGTCTAAGACGCGATTTTGCGCTTTTAATAGATACTAGTTTTTTCGGTCTTGCTTCCGGAGATTTGGAACAGATGGCTGTAGACAGTCAGAAGGTTCAACGGAAAAAGTACAACTCCTCTGCGTCTCGTGACGTTTCTTTGGGAATTTTTTAAACGCAGTTTTAATTGACACCTGAGCATCTAGAACATATAGGGCAGAAAGTCAAGAAGTTACTGATAGAAAACAAACATTTTTCCGGATGTGTTACGCACAACGTGCGTCCGTCACGCCGATAACTCGATGGCAGAAACCCGAGTTCTGTATACCTTCCTCGCTGTCATAGAGGGACAAAGTGACATTGCCAGAATACTAACTACCGCATCTATAGACCAACGGTGTACTAAATTGGATCTCTTCCAGCATGTCCAAAGTACGATAGATATGCCGAATAAACGAATAAAAGGCACAGGAAAGCTCATCTTATTGCGAGCCCAGTCAAGTGCCTGTCTGAGAATTCATGACCCAACCTAAGACCAACTCCCCGTACTCAACGATTTTCTATGGAGAGGAATGGTCCAGTTTCAACGAGTCCAAGGGAGGATTAAAGTTATCACCCACCGTACTACACTGCTCCCCAAAGTCGTCCCCGTTAAACAGAAGTATTATCCGCCTAACTCGATCATGTAGGACACCGAAGTCAATCACATGATGCAAGACACCATAAAACCTTCTTATAGCTCCTGGTGGGTTTTATTGGTTTTAGTGAATAAACCGTCCTGCCCTTATCGATTTTGTATCGATTACCGAAAAGTAAATCCCGTATACCACAGGAATTCTCGACCAGTTGCGCGAAGCAAGTTACATTAGCACTTTGAAGTAAGGGTATTGACAGATCCCGCTAGAAGAAGAGAGTAAACCAATCACCGCTTTTACTATGCCAGGGCGATGATTATTGCAGTTTAAGGTTCTCCAGTTCGGACTTCATTCCGTACCCGCCATGTTTCAGTGACTCTTAAATACCATAATAGGGCCGGACAATAAAAAAACCGAAGAAGTTAACTGTCCATGGTACCGTAACTTCCTTCGACTAAGTCTGGAGTGCTGGACCCACGGGAGACACCTTTACCGATGCTTGCCCGATGCCTCACCCGAAACGATGGGCAGCAATTCTAAATGGAATCTATGTGCACCGCCATCTGAACACCAGGACGTACCAAAGCGATGTCATGATTCATCCGAAGCCGGGCACCGGTATCGCAAAAACTCCAAATTATACCGGAATTACGACCGAACGAGGATGAGGCATCTCGTAAAACCACTCATGCTTACAAAAGCCCAACTCAAAAAACTTCCGGAGAGGTGAAAGTTTGTATTCGTATTGCAGAACCGATCCACTAAGCGGGTCGAATTGCAGCGGCTCCGTCAAGCCACGAGTAACCAATTCTGCAGGGATTCAAAGAACGAGTATCTATCGCTTTGGTAACCCCAAGAATTTAATTTCAGATAATGAACCCCAGTTACACCAGCCGAATCCTCCGGACATTTCTAGAAGAGCACGGAATCTACCAACGGCTAACACATCCGTATTTTCCAAAGCATACCCCGATAGATCGGCCAAAGAAAGTAATCGGTATGATGATAGCGCAATTTACTGATAAATGTGACAAGCGAGAATGGGACGCCTATTTACCAGAAAATTATCCTCCCTATTAATACCGTAGTTCATACATCCACAGGATTTTTTCTCCGGTCCTCTTTAACTTAGGACGAGAACTCGATCCGCCAGGGGTCCGACGCTCACAAGCTGGAAATGAAACTGTAGCCATTGCCCTGAGGAAAAAAGAGCAGTATATGAAACAATTAGAAGAGTTAAGAGAATTGGTCAGAATTTCCTTATCGCAAGCTTTTAAAACACAATGCCTTCATTACAATCTGCGCAGGCGAGCATATCGCCCCCACTAAAGCAACATGGTTTACAAGAAAACTCATCACATTTCAAGTAAAGCAAAAGAATTCGCGGGAAAATTAGCACCACGGTGCAACAGACCATATCAAATACATAACATACGTTCGCTAAGTAATCGTCGAACTCCGTGGCCCAATTACAAAAAAAAAGAAGCAGCACAGAAATTTATTTCGAAGCGAAATTTCTCTAATCACGGATATTAATTTCGCAATTGCTCCAGTCCAGTCAACCGGAAAAAACGCCAAAGAATTGAGTAATATAACTTAATTAACTATTTAAGAATTAATACTTTTTATAATTGTACAGACCAGAAATAATCAATAATTAATTTTTTTAAATACCCTGTATGGTAAATAGAAACCGCCGAAAGCTTTCTGCAACAGAGCTCGTCACTATCCACGGACTACAACCGAGAACATCAATCAGCAAAGTTTACGTCACGACGGTAGTCAGCGACAGATAGATTTTTATCCAGCGAGAAATTCATTCCGATTCAGTCAGATTCTTCACTCCGATTCTGATTTAGATTTTATCTCAAATTTTTAATCTGAAATCAGATAAGATTTTTTTTTATCACTGAGTTCATCTCAGATACAGTTTTTCCGATTCATTTATTCATTTTTTCTCATTTATACCGACTCTCTCATCTTGTGCATCTCCAGTAGTAAAAAACACTTTACACTAGACAATGTACGTACGGAAGCGTGAATACGGGAAGTAATCCCGGAACCGATTCATATACACCTTGGCCGGACGGGAAGTAAGCCTAGTTCGCCGACACAAATATACACGAAATAGCTAGTAGGACGAGTGATTGCCTTGTTCTATAAGTGACTTCATTACACCCACGCAAACACACGAAGTAGTTAGGAGGAGCAGTAGGCTTTCGGTGCATAATGTAAAACGGTCTTTTTCAAGACCAGCAACCGTATAACCTTGATAACCTTAATACACCAAAAATCGTTTAACACATTTGTAACCTTTGTAAATCACAGAATTCTAACTGATCGACATGAGTTAATGGCGTAATTTCTAAAAATGTAACAAATACACTAATTTCTCGAAAAGTATTGAAGTAAGGTATAGGGAACCCTAAGACATTTCGAACTATTGTCAAAAGACTATTCCATTCCGATAAAAATTTCTTGGGCGTTGTATTTAAAATAACAAAGATATTTAACTTTGAAGTTTGTTAACTTTACGCGTTATTCTTTGTATTTTATAAATTATGATTTGAAACAATAAACAACAGAATAAGTACTTCCAAATATCCTTATTACGATGACCTAGATTAGATTGTCTCATCTTTTCTGAATCGAAAAATACTTGAATTTTTTGACAACCCAACATTTTCAAAAAATGTTAAATATTTCGGAAACTGTAAGGTTCAGGTATAGGGAACTCTAATGAAAGTCTACCTTATTTTTACAACTTATTTAAAAAAAAAATTAAAAAGGAGGGTATTCCATTTAAAATAATATAACTTTGATAAGTAACAAGTTTGTAGATCACCCTGTATAAATCAAACTAATTTTAGATTGTAGTCCTAGAAGGCTTACATATATCTCGCCCAAACGGATTTTGAAAAATTCAGTGGTTTGGGTGCTAGAGACGACGCGTTGGTGGTGGCCCACCCTGTATGTATATATATATATATATATATATATATATATATATATATATATATATAGGGTTAGTTAAAAGTATGGAGACGGCGATTTATTGTCGTTAATATTCATTTTAGGAAATTATGTTCAATACAAAAGTTTGTTATGAAATTATTATCTACATTTGAGAATAATTGAATTATTTTTTTCTTCAATTGTTTTTAAGTTATGACGTAATCGATATTTTTTTGAAATGATAACCTATATTTCTGATTATTGATTTCGATAGTACATTCTATTCTCTTTTCAACGGTATACAATTTTCAATATGTTACATTTGAAAAAAATTGAGAAAAAGTGCCTTAATGTTCAAATATTAAAGTTCCATTAAATTAGCAGAATTAATCTAGATAGACAAAAGCGAGGCGATAAACAAACTCGAGCGAGGTAACTTTATCAGTGGTTATTGTTTATGTCAAATAGTTGACATATTTCAATTGCGCAATTTGTTGCTGTTAATATTAGCAATGGCGAGTTTAAGTGAACGTGAAAGAATTGAAATACTTATGATGCTGGGTTATGGAAATAGACGCAGAAGTTTACAAGACGCTTGTAATTTATTTTTTTTAATGATAAGATTGTGACTGATAAGTTTATAGCAAATAAATGAGTCTAGTTACCGTGTTAATTAATTCTGCTAATTTAATGGATCTTTAATATTTGAACATTAAGGCACTTTTTCTCAATTTTTTTCAAATGTAACATATTGAAAATTGTATACCGTTGAAAAGAGAATAGAATGTACTATCGAAATCAATAATCAGAAATATAGGTTGTCATTTCAAAAAAATATCGATGACGTCGTAACTTAAAAACAATTGAAGAAAAAAATAATTCAAGTATTCTCAAATGTAGATAATAATTTCATAACAAACTTTTGTATTGAACATAATTTCCTAAAATGAATATTAACGACATAAATAGCCGTCTCCATACTTTTAACTAACCTGATATATATATATATATATATATATATATATATATATATATATATATATATATATATATATATATATATAGGTGAACAGATAATTTATTACATTTTCTTTAAATACAAATTAATCTTAGGGCTTTTCCTGTACCATCTCTTTACCACTTATGATAACATCAAAGTCATTTTGTTGTGTGAGCTCTTTCGAAAACTAAATTCCATAATTGTCACTGAAGCTACACGATTACCTTCTGGTTACGTTTACGATTACTTACTGCTCTATCATTTACAGACTACTGATATACCTCTGGCTGTCAAATATTTCTCCGGGGTGATCGTAATAAGGTTAATATACAATTACATTCATTTCACCTGCTGGTTGTTGAGATACCAATTAAGTAGCATCAATCTACTGACCATCGTCAGTGGAAGTTGTATAGCATATATATATATATATATATATATATATATATATATATATATATATATATATATATACAGGTGTATTTTAAATCACCGACAAACGAAAACTGGAGATTCTATGATTCAAAATGAGACAAAAATTATCATAAACGCTTTTCCGAAAATGCTTCCTAACCGAGATACAGGTTGATTAAAAAATAATTTTTTTAAGATTTTTTTTTAGATTCCTCAAAAACTACAAAACTACTGTTTGATTATTCGTATCAGTTGCACGTTATCTAAAATATTGAAATTTAGTTCAATTAACCAATTCTATATGCAAAATTTACTTACTTACGTATTTTACATTCATATAATTATTTTGTCTATATTTAATAACTGTAAGCCATTATTTATTTGTTTGTTTTATCTTTAACTGTGATTATCTGTAAATTTGTAAACTGCTTTTGTTGAGTCAACTTCGGCCATCGTATTTAGGTTTCTGTATAAAGAACTTTAATCAGAATTCTATTTAATACTAATAAGTATTTAACTTTCATTTAGGATGGAGACTTTGTGCCTCGAGGATTTCGTTTTCTTTATTGTTAACTTTACAGAAAGTTACACATGAAGATCGGTTTGTTTTTAGTAACATTACTAACCCTTTAATTACAGTTATTGCGTTGGGCAAACAGTGCAGTTTACATGGAATAATAAATAATAAAAAATTTTGTTTTCTAAGTTAATTTTCATGGTAGCAAGCTGTTAATTTTATTGATATGAAAAACCTGGTTTAAATTAATTTGTTTCTTATTGAAATAAAACTATAATTGGGTGATTTAAAATTTGATTGTTTTTTTTCAGGTTTATTGAATAAACGAGTTATTATTTACTGGATACTTAATTTCTAGTTTTAATTTGTCTTTGTAAATGTTCTAATTAAAATTATCTCTGACAGCGCTCATCTTTCTTTAGTCTCTTTTTGAACTTTTAGGGTTGTATTTTAGAAAGTTCTACTGTTACTATTAAAAAGGTGTATGCGTTCCTACATTTACACTAATGTAGGACAAATAATCATCTTATGACCACGCAATTAAAGTTCTCTCACGAGAGAACTAGATTGTGCTGGATTAAAGCCTCTCAGTCACAACCGTTCAGCGGTATTGTAAAGGGGTTTACAAAGAATTGACCCCGTTACAAGGAGTAATGAATCAGACTGTAAAAATGCTCTTTAATTATCATAGATTGGCTCCAACAATAACAAAAGATAATAATGCAAATAAAAATCCAGCATGACTAAATACCCGTACGAGAAAATACAGGGAGCCTCATTATGAATGTGGCACAAGACTTTTCGGCTCAAAACAGCGTCATATAAATGTTCTAAAACATTTTTTAATAGCTCTGTAACCTTTTAACCAGTTTGTACCCGATAAGGTGTCACATATGTATAGTTCGCTTACATCAATAAAATTAGAATCAAAATTATGATAATTATTATAATGCTACATAGTAATTATAATGTCACATAGTAATAATAATGGCAACTCTTTCATACAAACAAGCGCACGTTGTCGAATTATATTTTGACAAAATACAATGTACTTAAACTAGTAAACATCTAATGAGATCATTGAAAAAATAAGCAGCTGTCTCTTAAAGTCTTAAATTATGGCAATGTTTAACAATCTACACTTAGGTTAAACGAGCCTCCTCTGTCGTCTCATTTCTATTTGAGATGGAAACCGTTGCGTTGCGGATCGCGGAAACAATTACATACGGACGTTTCCCATTGGAATGGTTTTCAGGAAACTTTGTAATAGACTAATATAAGAGTGAACTAACAGTCTGGTACTTTAAAATACTTAGCTTTTTTGGGGTTTTTATTGTTGTATTTGTAAATTTATGTTTTACATAAATCTATACGTTTTGATAACAACTACTGTTTCATATTTCATAAATTTACGATTTTTTCAAATCCCCTTGAAAGATTCATAACACTCAATGATAAAAGCACGCCTGTATTAAGAAAAGTTTGGGCTGAACACTTCGATATAACGAATATTTTTCCATCTTTCAAGTAGAGCAAAACCCCTATATTGCGAAAATCTTAAGTTGTATACCCACCCCTGTATAACGAAAAACAATGATATTTACAAAAATCATTGGTTTTAGTTTAGGCAGTATACAGGTTTTGTTATTTTGGAGACAAAAATTCACGTGAAAACCAGTAGGGTAAAGGTGAGGAATGCCGGCCAGGAGAGTAATACCGGCCACTAGATATTTCCATTTTAAATCAATTTTTAGGCGCGGAAACAAGCTGCGCCACCTGTTACAGCATAGTCAAATATGTGCTTAACCGCTTGAGTGGTTTGTAATATGGCTAAACGTAATTTGAGGTTAGTTGATAGAGAAAAACAGATTTTTAGGAGGTACGTAACATTTTTGCTTATTAACTTTTATAATCGGGGTAAATATGCTTTATATTGCAAATTTCCTGCTCTATACGTCGATATAAACAGATTGAGGTTTTAATCACAAAATGTACGGCATCATGCAAACACGTGGTATAGGTTAGTTTCGGGTAATCCCGGCCTGCTCTGTTCCGGCAATTCCGGCCTGTCAGTATTAGCCTCATCACCTATAATTGCCTTTTTATTCATCTTGGCTGTCTTAGGTAGATTGCAGATGATTGAAGTATACCAAGTAAATACACTAGGAAAACGGTGAAAGCCATATGGACTTCCGAGCAATTGCATGCTGCATTAAATGCCATCCGTAATGGTAGAAGTACGAGAGAGGTTTCCAAGGCATTCGGTATTGTTCGGAGCACTATGCAAGATAGAGTGAAAAATAAGAGCACTTCAGGCCCTCGATTGGGACGTCATTCGGTATTTACCAAAGGCGATGAAGAGCTTCTTGCGAAGCAAGTTGTCAAACTTTCTAAAGTTTTTTATGGGATCTCAACCGATGAAATTAAACGATGCACGTTTACCTACGCAACAAAAAATAACATAAATAATCCATTTGCGGAAAATAACCAATCTGCTGGTATAGGATGGCTAAAAGGATTTTTTAATACAAATCAAAACATTAGTCTGAGAAAACCGGAAGCAAACCAGCATTAACAGAATCTCTGCATTTAATAGAGGTGCAGTGTCTCGCTTTTACGAAAATTTGGATAGGGTAATGGAGAAAAATAAATTTTCACCTACGAAAATCTTTAATACTGATGAAACTGGCATCACGATGGTTCATAAACTAGTCAAAATATATACAAAAAAGAGTAGGGTTTATAACCAGTGCCGAAAGAGGACAAGCCACAACTATAATGTGTGCGATAAGTGCTTCGGGCATTTATGTTCCTCCTTTATTTATTTATGCGCGTAAGGTTGAATGCCTAACTGAAGAGAAATGGTCCACTTAGTGCACTCTATTCCACAATGGGTGGATAAATAAAAATGTGTTCATGCATTGGCTTGATCATTTTCAAAAATACGTCAAATCAACGAAAGAAGATTCTGTTTTGCTGCTGGTAGATAATCATGCTACTTGCGGCACGTTACAGGCCTACACCTTCTGTAAGGAAAATGGAATTATTATCGTAATCATACCGCCACACACATCACCCCGCCTGCAACCATTAGATGTTTCCTTTTACTTTTCATTTAAAACAGATTACAATACAGTGTGTTCTAGCTATTTGAAGAGTCATGTCGTGGAAAGGATAACTACCAATGATATATTCGAGATACTTAATAAAGCATATGGCTACACCTGAGACGGCAATTAAACGCTTCCAAGCAACTGGAATATTCCCCTTGAATCCCGACCGTTTCACAGATGAAGATTTTCCTTTTGCTGGCGACTTTACTCCAGCACAGGCAGCTGACGAAACTCGGGAGCCCAATATTAATGAAGCTGGTAATGTTCAGGATGAAAATACAGCAATAGTGGAATTGAACGAGACCAATGACCAAGGTGGAAAAAATATTCAGTAACAGTTTTATTTTCAAGATATCATAACATTACCTGGGCCATCAGGAATACAGACAGCAAAGAAAAAAATAACAAACCATTCCGAGATATTCAGATCTACTCATGAGAAGTCAATTTTAGACGAGAACGAAGAAAAAAACAACTTCAACTGCACAAGAAGAAGATAAAAGACGATGCAGAAAATAAAGGAACGAAACGCAAACTTGTAGGGGATGATGCACATCAACCAGGAACATCCAACACTACTGAAACAAGAGTATACGAGAAAATAACCTGCATGAAGGCGGTGGTGGTGATACAAGAGCAGGATTCAGAAAATGAGGATGTCAGTGATTCAAGTGAAAAAGAAGTGAAGGAAGACATGGTAATATTGGAAAGCATCGGGGTCTGTGGCTGCAATGCTGTGTGTGTGTGTGTGTAATTAGTGGGTTCACGATGGATGTGCCGATACAGAACGCGGAATCTTTGTATGTGATTTCTGCTCTTAAAAAAGATATAAAGACAAGTCGCGGGTAATGGCGGCCACTATGTAGTTTTCTGTATCAATTTGTAACTTTTGTATTTTTGAAAATAATTTTTTTCCATAACTGTCAAAAAATGTTTATATTATTTTACTAATGTCAGTGTGCGAAATGTCACTTTTTTTAATTCCAAACTATTTTTTCACGTTGCCCATGGCAATATGCGCAAAATATTTTGCACACTAATGCGCAAAATAAATTGCAAGAATCAATCACTTGAATTAGAAAATACTCAAATGATACTTTTAATTTAACGAAATCTAACAGATACTAAGTAAGATTATATAGTTTATTCTACCAATACTACTACTAATATTCCAAACTGTAATACAAATATGTAACTATTCTTTTTTATTTTTTCACGTTGCCCATGGCAATATGCGCAAAATATTTTGCACACTAATGCGCAAAATAAATTGCAAGAATCAATCACTTGAATTAGAAAATACTCAAATGATACTTTTAATTTAACGAAATCTAACAAATACTAAGTAAGATTATATAGTTTATTCTACCAATACTACTACTAATATTCCAAACTGTAATACAAATATGTAACTATTCTTTTTTATTTATAATATTGATATTAATAAAAACTAGCTTTGTTAAATATAATGTTTCCATAGATACGATTTATGTTGCAACATTTAGGAAATACAGGGCGATTCATTTGAATTATTTAACAAAGTTCAAAGAAATTCTCTTTATGGCACATTCGAATGAATTTTTGGCCCTGACAAGTCTCGGCCAAAAATTAACACTCTCATGTACAAAACACTAATTTTGCACACTTAATACAAAATAACTATTTTTTTGTAATATACGTTTCCTTGGGAGGACTATAAGCTTTCATTTACCCAATTCCCGTCAATTCTGCATGAACAATAACTTTGCCCTACTCTTCCGTTCTCACGCTATTTCTGGAATCCATTTCCGCCTCGGTTTCTCCTGCACTGAGCGTAAGATAGTCAGTGGTGTAAACAATGTAAGCTCTTTAACTAGTGCCACCTGTGACATCACGGGCAATTGAACAGTTAGTATCGAAGTGTGAGTTTGTTCATTAGTGTGTGATGATGGCAAGGAAATGTTTGAGAAAGACACTTACAAAAGTTTTCAGATTAAGGTGGACTTCCTAAACTCTGCAAAAAATCTAAGAAAGGTGAGCTATAAGATGTTGAGGAGGCCGTTATGAAGGGGTTGAAACAGTGTCGTGACAAAAATATTCCCATTAGGAGCAATTTCCAGAACAATTAGGACACTCGAGCAAGTAATGGTTGGTTGAGTAGATTCAAAAAAGGCATAAAATAAGTTTTAAAAAGGTCTGTGGAGACAGTGCAACCGCCGAACACTCTGTGCAATGAGTGGAAGTGAAAACTTGCTGATTTGACCCATGGATACCATCAAGATGACATCTAAAATGGGGACGAGACTGGCTTTTTCTTCAAGTGGCTTCCGCACAAAACATTGACTTTAAATGGAGATCCCTGCAATGGAGGCAAACATAGTAAAGATCGTTTAACAGTCTTGTTATTTACAAATTAATCTGGTAAAGACAAGCTGAAACCTTTCATCGGAAAATCAATGAAACCGAGATGCTTCAAAAATATCACGACCTTACCAACCGATTATACTGCGAACAAGAAAGCCTGGATGGATGCAGAGATATACAGTGACTGGCCGAAAAGATTAAATAAGGAAATTAAAAAGAAATACATACTTTTCTTTTTTGACAATTACACGGCACATGGAGACATACCTAAGCCAAATATCAAAGTCAATTTTCTACCAGCTAACACAACATCGAAACTCCAACCACTCGATCAAGGGATCATTCAAATCTACAGAAGTTCCTAAATGACATGGAACGCCAGTCGTCAACCAAGATTAATATTTTAGATGCTATGTGGATGGTGACAAAGGCAAAGAATGTTACGGAGAGATCAATCGCTAATTGTTTTGAAAAGAGTGGGTTTAAAGGTACCGATGATGATCAGTTGATGACGACGCAGAAACTGAAACTGTTTCCAACATTGGAGGTCCTTGGCCACGAGTTCAAGAGGCACTCAGCGTTCAAATATGAACGAAGTTTGAAGGGTTTGTTAGTTTTGATGACGAGCATTCAGTATGCGGAGAACTCTCTGAAGCTGAGATCCTATCTTCAGTTGTAGGAGAAGATCCAAATGCAGACGCCGAACCACAAGAAGAGGAAGAATAACCGGAAAGTGATCAACCTGACCCTACATCAAAGGACGCTCGGGAAGCTCTAAATGTATTGAAGTATTTTTTTCTCAAGAAAAGTGAGATTATGGTAAAATCTGTAAATCAGCTGGATTGCGCATTGGACACTGTCAAAATCCAATCAGGTAAATAATTCAAAATCACGCAATTCTTTAATGCACCATTGGGAACAAACAGCACTGAATAAAGTATGTATTCTGAAAATGTATGTACAGTATGATGTAGCCTACTAAATTTCAACTGTTTAATTGTTTTCTGAACTAATTCCTATTGTAATTAATACGCAATTCATGAGGTTATTGAGATACATTTTCGTTGTTATTTTGACCTATTGAGTTTTGAATAAAGTACTATCAGTGTATATAATCGAAAATGATTCGAAATGTAGAGGTTGACCCCCCGAGATATTCATTACATAGACGATCTTGGTCAACTTAGAAATTACCTCTATATAACGAATATTGATTGAATTCAACCTCAATTTAACGAATCTCAGTTTTAAGAATCTTCCGATATAACAAATTTACATATTGGTCCCTTTAGATTCGTTACACCGAGACCACTATATTTTAATTATGTGTAGTAATGGTGAAAGTTTACATTTTCATATGTCTCGTAGGTACATTAATTCTTGGATAGCCCATAATTACCATGAAGGATCTTTAATGTTCACTAATGTTCTAAACTGAAACAAACAAAGTGTTAAATCATATAACAAAAACGTTTAGGCATTCGAAATGAAACTAAAATATAATTAAACTTTTCGAAAGTACATTTTAAACGAACTTTCCAAACTTATTTCTCAAGTAGAGCTTTGAATTATACTCAGAGATGAGGGTAAAATCAATACAAAACGAAATCGGCGAACGAGACGACTAAAAATAAATTTACAAGCTGATAGATCACTAGCAAGCTTTTGTTTTATCTTAAAGGTATGTCGACCTCATTTTTAAGTGACAGGATTTTACTTTTTTTGTCATGTATCGTGTTTGACATATAAGGTTAAACGATCTTTTTATCCTCTATAAATAATTTCAAATTATTCTCGATTGCTCTGCCATAAATATACCGATTTATCTTAATAGCCTGATTCCATTCCTTAATTCCTAAAAATCAGGGATTCGTCGTAGAAAAGTTGAAGCGGCCGCGTTATACATCATTAATTATTCATAAAAATCTTTAAAGCTTTAGATTTACAAGCTGATACATTGTTTTAAAAGTTTACAAGGCAGAAAATGTGAAATTCATTTTTTTTTTATAAAATTGGGCAAATTGTAGTCTGCAAGTTTAATGAAGATGAATTACTGCAATAAATATCAATTAAAACATTTCTTGATGTTGAAACTGTGTAACATAAATACGGCTTTCTCCCAGTATGTTTGATTGTGAAAATGTACAAAATGCATCAACTATTAAAAGTAGGTTATTAACACAACACAATTAATTATTTTTACTCCTCCTTGTTGGTATTAGTAAGGGCGAGATAATAAAACAGAAAGAACCAGTTTCTACTTTTCTAGGAAGTACGGCCAAACGTTGAAAATAAAAGGTTGCAAAGTTTCATTAGCAAATCTATAAACTCGGCTATAAATATAAAAATGTAAACTTTCACCATTAATACACATATTAAAACACTTTTTTTTTATTTTATTTATTTTAAAGTAATACCATCTAAACAAAAAAAAATTTTTCAAATGTCACATAATTGTTTCATCTTTAACAATTTTAATAGATACTGACGAGGATAACTGTAAGTGCTATCGAAACGTTTAGATTGTATAACTTTAATATACAAATACACCATTAAAAAAACCAAAAATGATGAGTATTTTAATCGGCTATAAATAAATTGAATTTCAGCAAATTCTATTTTATACGCAGTAATTTAATTTCAAACGTGAATTAAATGAGAAAATATTTTAAATTAGTATCTACTAATAATAAATAACTTTAAACAGTACTTGATTAGGCTAGTTATTGTATATATTTTTATAAAATACAACTGGAAATAATGATAAAAATCTAAACTTCAGAAGTTATCATAAACGACGTTAATGTAGACAACTAACAGTGCACGGCTGCATAGAAAATCTTTAGTAATAATCCTTGCAAGTATTACTTATCTGTGGTAATAATAATATGAAGACAAAAGGGCAATTTATCTTTGACTGTACTATTTTTTATTTGTGTTCTTTTTATAATAACTCATACAAATCCAGAATACTTTCTTGTCAACAAATAGTAGGTACATTAAGTTCCATTCCGTTTGTCACCTTGTACGTCAAGTTGCACAATTTTTAGTATGGGTTGGCAACAATGGTATTTTCCTATTTGAGTTCGATTCAAATATAGGTTATTAAAACTTTCATTTGTTACAAACGACGTTAATAGTTATTTCTCCATTTTCGTGACTAAAGTGGACCATTTTTCAATCCATTTGAGTAACTATAGTAATGTATCTGCTCACATGTGATTAAATAGTATATTAAAAAACGAGTTTCATAAGACCAGTCTTGAAGCACGAATTAAAGAATGAGTGCTTCAAGGTCTTATCTAACACGTTTTTTATGCTATTTTTCTGTCATTTGCTCTTTTTTACTTGATTTAGGGATTATTGTGGCGGTTGGTAATGTCTTAGTTTGAAAATCCTGTTTTTGACACATTTTGCAGGGTTGGCATTCATGACATAATTCCGGGCCAAGCTTTGTCAACCTAAAAATTTTTGTAAAATGTTCCGTGAATTAATGGCTATAATGACGTCTACTAAAGAATCAAAATGGAAGCAAATTACAAAAAAATATTCTTTCGTTGACCGTTTATTAATTTCAATATTAATGAATTATTTTGTTTAAAAAAGGATGTATTAATAGACGTCATTAATACACTCCTTTTCATTAAGTAACTTTAGGATTTTGACGTTTTGATGATATTTTGATATAGACAACCAGTTATACTCATACAAATAAAAAACAATGACGACTAACATCATGCATTTTAATAATCCATAATTATTTTTGGTTATTTATAATAATATTACTAATATTACAATTGTTCAAATTTAAGAACGAAACAGATACAGTGTTTATGTTGTGAACGTCAGGATTTATATTTAGGTTTAAATCATTTTGGATGTTTTCGAAATTGTTTGAGGTTATGTTAATGTTTGCTGGGGGTTTGGAAAAACAGGCTATCTCGTTTGTGCAAAATAATTGTTTACAAGTGTTCTCTTTGTTTTGGATTGAATCCTCAATGTATGCCTCCGTAACACTGGTTGATTTCCAGCCCCCATGTCTCTTTATTGCTGCAAAATCTGCCCCAGAATCCGACAATATTGAGGTAGAAGGTCTGCGGAAGCAATGTCCTGTATATAGCTGTGGCTGATCCAGTTTTAGAAATTGTGCAACTGTACATGGTATTTTGGCAAATGTGTTGATGCCCACAGGGTTTGTGGTGAATTTATTATTTCGATAGTGTACAAAGAATCGTGTGTGTTTTGTATGCTGTGGTTTCAGTGTTATATATTGTCTGATTAATTTTAAGAATGTATTTTGATCATTATCCACAACCGTAAAAATTCTTTTCTCCTTTGTTTTTGTTTTTGATCCTGGGATAGTAATTAGAAATTTAAATTTTATGGCTTCAACATTACCGGTTTGCGACTCCAGAAGCTCATGGTTCCTTAACGCTCCAGCTATTCCAAAAATTAGTGCGACCTATAGCGTAGTTTGCTATTACGACTTTAAATTTAAACCCTTTGCTTACCTTGGTAATTAAGAACAAATTATTAGCAGCGTCAAGAATGAATTTTAGCACTTGTTCCTTTTCTAAAACTTTAGATTTTTTGGGGACATGTCCTTCAGTTTGTCTTTTAAGGTACATAATCAATTTGTTAAATTTTCCAATGTCAATATTTTCTTCACATTAAAAAGTATGCCAGGAAGACAGGCTCGGCATAATTGGTTATATGTTGTTCGGTACACCAGGTATCAAATTCATTATAAGTTTTTTCGTAAAGATCTCGACTTTTAGTTGGCAACAAAGTCGAACATGCATTGTTTATACTTGCCAACACTGCAGCAGGTAATGCATCAGGGTTTTCTAGCTTCATAATTGCACAATTACCAACAATTACGAATTACAATTACTTTTTCGCAATGGCGACCTTTTTTGTTATAATTCGCATGTCATATTTTTCAATGGTAGCTAGGTTTTTTTAGCAAACCTGATTTTCACGTGAAATTGAAAATGTATGGAGTTGACGTTATTCTCTTCTGATAGAGTTTGTGGAAAAATGAATGGAAAGTGTTGAAAAGTTTAAAAATAGTCTACCTCGAGGACAAAAAAAGGATGAAGGTATTTTATATGGTATCATCTTTATCGATGCGATGGAAAAGATGAAATTGGTTTTGATTTGTAATTAATTTCTAATTTTGTCACAAAAATAGAGTTTACGGTCAACGAAAAAATATTGTAATAAACTAGTTTGTTAATGGGCGATTAATAAACTCAACTATTAAAGGCACTCACTCGCTGTCGCTCGTTCGTGCTTTAAACAGTTACGTTTATTAATCGCCTTCATTAACAAACTAGTTTATTAAATAACTATTAACACATGTGATTAAAATTCGTTGATGAGTCCGTCAAGTATGTGTATGTTTGTATATCTAACAGTCTGGCTACTAAGCGAAAACAATTCAAACAACAATTGTTATTCACATTTTGCTGTTTAATCTGTCAGAGGAGTATTTGAACCAAAAAAACTGGTCAAAAATATTTCGACCCTTTTTTAGGTGAAAATACATTTAAAAAAATGCTTTCAGTAGTTTATCTAATTTATTCATAAATTTTAATGAAGAATAACAGTTTAATGATGCTTTAGTCTTAAGCACTATCTTCATCGATTTAATCGGATTCCTGTTCATGAGGAGGTGTACCAGGCAGCAGTAAAGTGATGGTTTCAGTCTAGAATGGTTGACGTTTCCTTTGTGAGACTTCGCGTATACTACACAGGTGTGGGTCTGAGGTCAACAGAAGAATGTTCAAAACATCCCGACTGCATAATTCTCTGGGAAATTTACGAGAAAAATTTTGTCTATACATTCGGAAAGGTTTACTGCGGGCTTCACCCGCCTCTTCTGACAGTTGACCAATCGGAAGAATTTCATGTTTAATGACTGTAACGCCATGAACCAAAATCTTATGAAGAGTAGGGGTCATCGGGTGCCATCCATATAAGTTCACATATTGTTCTGCTGTTTCCTTACAGTATGCCGCAAACTTTTCCATTTCAATTTTGTGACCACTAGAAATAGTTTCGAGTATGACTTTCAGTCTCTTGATAAAGTTAACAACAATGCCAGTAATTTTCGAACTTGTCTCTGGATCGTTTGCGTTGCCCGCTCCTGCCTTTGGCATATCAACTAACAATCCCATTTCTTCTCTGAATGCTTTTTGTATACTCTGTTTAGTATCTTGCACAATTTTTTTTTCAGCAGTAATCTTTGCTTTCCACTTTCCTATGGACATTTTATATGCCACGTGAAGAAGCTATTCAAAAATTGTATACGTGCATGTAATATGGAAAGCCCAAAACGTAATGCCTCAATATTCTCTTCATTCACATTACTTAAGTCGTTGAATTGTTTTGACGTCTTCCCACATATGTAGCATCTCATGGTAGATGCCGTGCCAGTTGCCCCATTACATACCTTTGCATCCACCATTGTTGGCATCAGTATGTGTTTGATGCATAAATTTCCAGCAGTAGTTAGCGTTTCTGTTTTTGACAGGTCCTTGGCTTGTGTTTCAATATATGCGATTTCTTCGTTTGTTATATTTTTGTCTCGTGTATAAACCTCATTCTAATAGGTCTGCAATACCTAGTGGATGAAAGTGTTGAGTTCTGCCATATTGTCTGATTTGGGCCATTACTATTCGTTCGCAAACGTAAAAGAACAAGAGAACTCTGAGAAAGATTCGTATCACTGTCTGTGCAGTGTGTAAATTTTGTTTTGTATTGCGATTTCTGGGAACCATCACATCCCCATTTACTTAAGAGCTGCTTTTGCTCTTCTGTACAGTTTCGTAAAACTTCTTCTAAATAAAGACACAGTTGGGAAGTTGTGTGGTCAAGTAAACCTTGTAAGCAAATCTCTGCACAGGTTTCTGTCACACGCATTGCTTCTCTTTTTAGTTTCCTTGATTAGTAAGCAACAGTGATAGATGTTTTTATTTATGCTATGTAATAGTTCCCATTGTTTTTTTTGTAAAATTTCCCTCCACGAAAATTAATAACGACTAAAGAGGTGCGCGTTTTTTATTTCATATATTTTTTCAGTAGTACCCTTGTGGGTGAAACAGTGACCTCTTTTATAATTTTTGAAATATCACTACGCCCCGCAGCCCGCTTACTCATATGTGCAGCATATGCTAACTTCTCAGCAGAGATTTACTCTCTAATAACTTAGGTTTTGCGCCTCTTTGCTTCGATCGCTTAGCTCATGAAATTTCTTAGTAGGGCGACCAGGTTTTGGCGAAATAAACGAAGAAATACTTATTGATAAATTCATTTTTCTGTAAAAATTTGTCTTCTTTATGACTCGCGGCGGCCCATTTTCTTTTGAAATCTGATTTAAAATGACTCAAAGTATGTTTAATTACACGTACTTCGTCGGTATTTGAACAATTGGTAGTTTTAATAATTTTTGTTTCCATATATGAAAGTCTGTGATTAATTTGTTTGAATGGACACTCTTTAAATAACTCGTACAATGACCTCTTTTTATTTCTTGAGTCCTTCGTGAAGATTCTGAAAAGAAACAAAGCAATATTAGCACTGTGACAGCGACAATACTACGTAATTTAAACCAGTGATAATTAAAAATGGCGTGAACATGCGGATGTTTTTGTTTCGCATTTTTATAAACGAATGTCTTAACTTTACTTAAATTTAAAAAACTACTCTCGAAAAGACACGGAACATACACAAAGCAACTATTTCTTTTAAATCATGCATTATTAACATATTTAACCCCTGTGCCATGTTGCAAAACAGTACTGTTATTGTGACACATTGAGCAATATTAATTACAGTTAATTAAAATACGTACCTCCTTTGTCCATATCCAATTTTTGTTTCCTCTAAATTTCACTTAACAACACGAAAATAGCGAGTTAGTTTTTAGCGAAAACTTTAGCATCTGAAACAAAGACGTACTGGTTTGTGAACGCACGAGTTTCAACTGGTTTCTCAGCCGGAAGTGAACGCGATAAGTGGGCCATGTCCGTATCAAGTACTTCGTACTGAGTTAAAATTAGCTACATGCATTATGTCTAATGTAACTTTAACCGGTTTTTTCATTCAAATACTCCTCCGTGAGACGTCCAGAATATTTGCAGTAAATTTATAAAAGGTAAAATAAATAACCACATCTGTATTGTTAAACTCTCAACAGACAGGACCTCTTCGTTGTCTATTCTGTAAGTTTGATCATTTTAGTGATTGTGCACCAAGCCAATGAGTCTTGAAGAACCGAATAGGATTGTTAAAGAAAGGAATTGCTGTTTTGCTTGTTTGAGGTTTGGACAGGAGGCCAAAATATGTCGGAAGTACATCAAATATCCATAGTGCTCAGGCCGACATTGCAAAATTATGTATACGTCTAATGGAAAAAAAAGTTTCATATCAAAAGGCAGCCGAGTCATCTAAGGTGGGCATGACGGAAACCCTGGCTTACATTCAGCGCGCAAATAATCCGTAAGTTGTGTTGCAGACTTTGAAGATGTTGATAAAGAGTAAGGACACGGGCAGTCAACGTTCATACGTACTGAAGGCATAGACCATAAGGACTAGGAATGCGAGTATCATACATGCCATGTTTGGAGGCAGAAAGTCTGGTGTACAGGCTCATAACTGTTATACAGTTTTACTGGCAAATCTAGATGGAAGCTATCAATGTTATTTTGAAACCATGGACCAGATTGTAATATGTGATAATATACCTGGTGCCAAAGGGGGTTCATGGATAGAAGAATTAGAGTCGAAAGTAGTAAAACTTACTGACATTGGAGAATCTTATGACCCTATTGAGGTTCTCATTGGGGCTGACATCGCTGGCAAACTACTCGCTGGTAATATCTATACTTAATTTAAAAGAGGGGTTAGTAGCTGTAGAGACACGATTAGGATATACTATGAGAAAGTTACCAGCATGGAATCGGGATATTGGAAAACGATGACTGCCGTTTCATTACTTTCTGTCGGAGCTCTGGTCCCTTCATGTTATGAGAATTACTGACCCTTTTGAGAAAAAAGCAGATTCTGTTGCAAAGAAGCATTTTACTGGTATGAAGTTTGCATGCCATGGGTAGATGGCCCCCCCCCCCCACTATCGAATAATTTCGAGTTAGAAAAAAAGAGATTAGAATGTACTATAAAAAAGTTAAATAAAGACGGCCTCATAACGGAATATGATCAAGTATTTAAGGAATGTACAGAGTGATGACCAGACTGGTCACTACTTACCTCATGGAGTTGTCAAGCTAGGAAGTTCTACCAAGATACGTCCCGTTTCTGATGGAGGTGCAGCGGAGTATGGCCAAGTATCTTTGAATAGTCGATTAGCTAAATGACCTAACCTGATTGAAACAAACAAAATACACCCACGTACCACACAAAATTCAAAAACACCGCACGCGTTTCGATAGCTACGCTATCATCATCAGCGGTCGACTAGGGATGATGATGATGATAGCGTAGCTATCGAAACGTGTTCGGTGTTTTTTAATTTTGTGTGGTACGTGGGTGTATTTTGTTTGTTACAGATCCTGCCACATTTCCAGTGTTCCAGATTTTTCAAGTTTAACCTGATTGAAAGTATTATATCTATTTTCCTACAAATAAGTTTGGTGGAACAAGATTGTAATTTACTGAAATTTTTGTGAAAGAATGAGCTGGGTCAGCTGATTGTTTACCGTCACGCGCGTGTGCTGTTTGGGATCATGTGCAGTCCATTCTTACTTGGTAGGGTATTTGATATGCATTTACAAAAATGTGCACATGAGGCGAAATCCAATGTTGCTGCCAGACTTCTTAAAAGGTTTTGTGTCGATAATTGCATTTTAAGTTTAACTAATGGAAAGGATACGACTGAGTTGATGGAAAAAGCTAAATTTGAACTTCGAGAGTGGGAATGGAGCCCAAGTATGACTCCTACTGATCATCCCTCAACGGAAAATGAGAATTCAAATGTTTTTGGGTTAGTGTGGAACAAGAATGATAACATTTTGAAATTAAATGATAATTGTTTTAAATTTATTTTAGTTGATCAGATTACTAAAAGAACCATGCTGTCTATAGCTCAGCAAATACTTGACCCTTTAGGAGTTACTACTGGAGTAATGTTGTGTCCTAAAATCATGCTCCAGAAGGCATGGCAGAGAAAGCTAAAATGGGATGAAGAAGTCGATGATGATGGGATGAAGGAGTTTTTAAAATGGAGCTATCTGTTGTGAACGAGTTTCGCAACATGTATTTAGCGGTCCAAGGACGCATATACCAGTTGTATATTCATTAGATTTGAATCAAGTGGACTTATAACTACGCAACTTGTGATTGCTAAGGCCAGAGTGTCGTCTATAAAATCAATTACAATTTCCAGAATGGGGCTTATGGCAGCCACGATTGGGGCTAGACTTTTCAATCCCACGGTCGGAGAATTTAGTAACATGATGCACCTAGATTGTACATTTTGGACGGATTCCTCCAATGTGTTACCATGGGTTAGAAGAGAAGAAAGCTGGAGTGTATTTGTGGGAAACAGTGAATGAAATCCCAAAACTGACAGATAAAAATAAGTGGTCATGTCCCTGGCATTAAAAATCCGGCAGATCTTATGTCAAGGAGTTGCTCTCCGAAGAAATTTGTAGATTTAAAGTGATGGAATGGCCCTAGGTGGTTGAAAAGCCATAAAAGTGAGTGGCCTAATCAAGAAGTGGTATTTCAAGAGGGAAAAACTGGCATAGAAAAAACGAAACATTCTGCATCAATTTCTATGGCGGCCACGAATAGTTGGTATTATCGATATTTGTCAAGTTATACAAAGACTGTAAATATGATTGCTCGGATTAAGAGATTTATTTATAATTGTAAGAATAAAACGGAAAAACGTTCTGGGTCAGTGAGACTTGAAGAAAAGAGCGCAGAAAATATTTTATTTAAGTTGATTCAGAATGATAGTTTTTCTGATGTGAAGGACTATAAAATTTCATCTCTGAACTCGTTCAAGGATTCAGAAGGTATAATTTATTTGAGAGAGGACTAAGACGATTTTAGATTTCCCATCATACTACCTTCTAAACACCCAGTCGTGAATCTTGTCACGCTGGTGTACACATACTACGTACTATTAGGTATCTTAGAGAGAGAAGTTTTGGCTGATTGGTGGCAGAAGAACTTTACTGGTTGTTAGGAAATCTGTGATTTGCTGAAGATTCGATGCACCGAAGGTAGGTACAGGACCTTCCCCTTTACCAGAATCTAGAGTAAGGGATGCAGAGGTTTTCGAAGTCTTGGGTCTTGGCCTCACCGGACCTTTGTTTCCAAGAGAAGGGCATAAGGCTCGGATATTAATAATAACTTGTGCAGTTTACAGCGCAGTTCATTCTGAATTGATTAATGGTGCGTTTACTGAGAAGGTAATTTTAGGACTCAAACGGTTTATGGCCAGAAGGGGCCGACCACGAATTATTTATTCGGATAATGTTTCTTGTTTTAGTGGCACTGAAAATCATTTTAAAGACTTAGATTGGGAGAAAATGAGAGAATTTTCTAATGTAAAGCGAATTGAGCGGAGATTTATTCTACCGGCAGCCCCATGGTAGGGAGGTTTGTGGGAAGTGATAGTCAGGCTTTTCAAGAATGTATGGAGAAGAGTATTAGGAAGAGCTTTGCTCATCTATGAAGAAATGGTGACTGTCCTTTGTGACTGTGGGGCAGTGAGAAACAGTCGCCCATTGACATACGTATCTGAAGAAGTTGGTGTAGAATCTATTCTACCTGCGATGTTCCTTCAGCATTTGAAAGAAGTTGGAGTTCCTGATCGTGATTTAGTCGAAGCGACTGGACTAACCAAAAGGGCAAGATATCCGCAGAAACTTCAAGACAGTTTGAAAAAATGATGCAGAGTAGAGTATCTTGGTGCTCTCAAGCATAATACTCAGAAAAAGCAACCTCCTTATACATTTGAAAGGGGCAGCTTGTGTTAGTTACAAGGACAACGTAAAACGAACTGCCTGGCCGTTGGCTGGAATTAAGGAACTATTGTCAGGTGTAGATGGAAATATAAGATCCGTTAAAGTGGGGACTCCTCCTGGGGAATTCTTTCGAGCTGTGCAGCGGATAATGCCTTTAGAAATTTAGACTGATTTTTTTTGTGACGAACCTCTTAGCGACGAGGGAGAGAGGTCTCCCCAAGTCATCGTGGACACTGATCGGGCCAGCGAGAGTGAAGTGAGAGTGTATCGTTCTCGTAGAGAAATTGGTGGGAGAAAGGATAAGGACTTCAAGTGAATGATAAGGACTGATAAAAACACAGGTGTGTCTGTGTTTTTAGTTGGCTAAACTGTTGCGAAGTAAGGATATATTTTAGAGTAGGTAATGGTATGTTTTTTTCTGAATTTTAGTGTGTCAAGTTATTTTTAGTGAAACTTTGTTCAAAATTACTTATTCAGTTTAATTACAGAGTTCTGAAACGTTTGTCTGCTTTCTTTTATTGTCTCCATCACTCACACAAAAACGAAGCGGGAGAGAGTATATACTGTAACCGATGGACATACAAACAATATAAAATTATATAGAAAATATACATTGCTACGCCCTCCCGCTGTTCCGAATCATCGCTTACTTTTAACCTACAGAGCAAAAAATTCAACCGGTAGACATAAATATTTACTCAAAAATACCCAATCATCTATACACTGGTCGCAGTTTCAGAAGGACTTCAGTCAGCTTATTATATATAATGGTGGAATTTATTGAGTTTAAAGCGTCACGGCGGTTGGCGATCTAATTCAGTTGCAGGGGGATATGTCGATGATGCGTTGAGCAATAAATTAAGTATTGCGGATACAATTTTGGGTTCATTAAGCACTACCTAACTTTAATAATGAAACAGTAAGAGTCCCAAATTTTTCAAACGGCTACACTATTCAAATGCCACTAGAAACATGTGATCTTCCAATAATGGCCACTAACCCCATAGAAACTACGGTAGCAGTATGAACTTTGGAGGAGTATCCAATTGCACAATAAATATTTATTATAAGCAATAGTTAAATATTAACTTTTTATGTTCCATATCTAGAAATAATATATATGTAGTATACTTTATAATTTTTCTTTTATTCCGAAAATGGAAAAATCATTAAATGCGCACTTTCATCAAGCGTATTTAACGCGTGAGCGTAGCGAAAAAAGTTAAGATCGTTAATCGCGTATTAATACACGAGTTGGTTGCAATATTTTTCACAGAATCGCTTTCTTTAATTAACTTCCCAGTATTTCCAAATTGAAAACTTTATGTCGACCAGGCTGCCAACTCGTAATGAAAGTAAAGAGCGCCGGTGAGTTATCGTTCCTTGACGTAATACATTCATTGTTATATATTTCATACAAATCGATGCAGCGCCTCCTATCAACTTCATTTAAATCGTTTATTAGTAGACCCTATTAATACCTGAGTTGCTTAATAATTGCCATTAATAAACGATTCTCTGAAAGAATACTGAATCAATAACAAATGAAATAAGTTGTAATCCACTATAGTTAGAATAAGACACTGTACAGGGTGTCCAATGTATCAATGTACTTATTTTGAGGCATAATTTTTTAACTAATTTCCAATAAAAACGTCATATAAACATGCGTCCGATTCTCAAACGATTTTTTTATAAATTCTTCAGAAATAAACTCATGGAAAATATTGATACATTTTTGTAATGGGGATAAAATTTTCCGTTAAAAGGTTAAAAGAAGTTATATTGTCACCCACAAAAGTAAATTAACTTTCTTCAAACTTAAAAGTTTTGCATTTTTACTTTTTCGTATACTACGTATACTAAGAAAAAGTATTGCAACGGAAAAAAATGTTGAATCTTTTTTTTGCGGATTTCGCGAAAAAAGATTTTCGTGTCTGCCTGTGTGTTTGTGTGTGGCTCCGAGACCATTTGATCGATTTTAATGAGATTTGACATGGTCCACTATATCTGAAAGTTATGTATAAAACTGGCTTTCCGTAAACATCAATTAATGAGGGACGAAATGAGGGTGTTTTTTTCAGGGGGTGCAATTCCAAAACTAGAGCCAGAAAGTCTATCTTTGGTGAAAAGTTAGTAACCCTAAACCCCGATCGAACAAAATTTTTTTAAAAATTTTTAATTCAAAATGGCGGCCAATATGGCGATTTTAGTACATTTCGGCGGTTGCGCTGTCACTAAGAAACCATAGAAGAATTTGAAAATAGCAACTAAATAAAAGTACATGTTTTCGAACGATTTGTAAATATTTTTGAAAAAAATAAAATGTTGACCTTAATTACGGGATCAAAATTGCCCTTTTTTTCAAAATTAATTTTCTCAAAAAAGGCTCTGGTAATTTTTTTTAAATTAACGTATTTTATAGTCATATATGACGAAATGTAATGAGCTTTATGAGATTTCTCTAACTTATACAGGGCCGGAGTTTGAAATTTTCAAATTTAAAAATTTCAATCCCTCATAACTATGCCTCTGATAAAAATGAAATCTTGGAATTAAGAGATTATATAGTAGACGTGTATAGCTGCTCAACTGATATATTGAAATATTTTTAGCGCTTTCGGTTTTGCCGAAAATAACAAAAAAAATATTTTTTTAATTTTTTTAATATTTTATATCAAAGTTTCAAAAACAAATCTAATGTATTTTAAAGCTAATTTCTCATGCTATCCAAATACGTAAAAATATACAGTGATTTGCAAAATAAGGTGAATAAGAAAAAAATAATTTTTGTGGTAAGTATATCTAATTATATTGCAAATTATAGTGACTGGCCTATCAACGAATAGCTTTGAAATTTACACATTTTATAGTTACATGTAACGAAAATATAATGAGCTTTATGAGATTTCTATCTTATCCAGTACCGCAGTTAAGAATTTTAATATTTCAAAATTTTAATCTCTTATAACTATGTTTCTAATAAATCTGAAATCTTAAAATGAAGGGATTACATAGTAGACATACATAGCTACTAAACCGATAAACGCTTCCGGTTTTGCCAAAAATAACAAAAAAAAATTGTTTTTTTAATACTTTATATCACGGTTCCAAAGACAAATCTGAAGTATTTTAAAGTTAATTTCTCATACTATCCAAATATGTAAAAATATACAGTGATTTGCAAAATACAGGGTAAATAAGAAAAAAACAATTTTGTAGGTAAGTATATCTAATTATATTGCAAGTTATACGCAGTTAGAAATTGCTGCGGGCAACAGTTAGTTTTCTTGTACGAGAAAGTGTTATGCCGAAGTCCATCGGCCAATTTTTCTTAATTTTTCTGATAAAATATCCAATCAAATTGCTTTAGAATTTGCAATGTACGAAACACGGAAAAAGTTGCGCTTAGTTTTAGCTTTAATAATATGTGCAAAACAGAATACTTGATTTTAGTAATTACCATCTTTTTTTTTATTTAATTCATGAAAACTGTTTTCGCCTTTGTACAATTGGAAAAACGTAAATGAATTATTAACTCAATCGTTATTAGTTAATAACTTATTATTCATTTAAGACACACTAAGATTGACTAATATCGGCTATTTCTGTGTGATACAAAATATAGCTATAGGAACTACTCAAAACGTTCCCCTTCTTTGCGAATTCAGCACTGACAACGGAATTCGTGACATTCGCAATCTCCTTTCGTTTACGCCTCATATCTTGACAAGCTTATTTAATACTTGCTATTAATTCATCTCCGTTATTGACAGGTTGACCATAAACTTCTGATTTTAACGTGCCACACATGTAGAAGTTCAGAAGATTGAGATATGGGCTTCTTCTTGGATATTATTTAAAGAATCATCCCTCAAAATAAGTGCATAGATACCTAGGACACCCTGTATATATAACATCGTTTGAGGATCGGACGCATATTTATATGACTTTGTTTGCTGCAAGTCAGTTAAAGAGTTACCCCTTAAAATAGGTACATTGATACATATGACACCCTGTATATAACCTAACTAATTTACACTCAAGTAAGTAAAAAAATACAGAACATAATTTTGCAACGTTAATGAAGAATAAGAAAATATGAACCGCATAACCTAAGAGCATATTAACACCTTATCTTGGAACAAATGAAATCGGTCATGTTCTGTTCCATAAGTATCGTAACCATTACATCACACTACTCAGGAATAATTCAATACAAAGATAGGTTATGGTTATTCTGACGTACAGGTAAATGTCTAAGTTTAGGGTTACCATTGCATTCAATTCGATAATTCTACACTGTTGGCAAGACAGTCTTTCCATATGTGAAACAAATCCCACATTAAGATATTGAGCACAGTAAAACGTTCGCGTAGAAATATAAATTGAAGTAGTAAATTATCGTTTACAGTCACATAGTAAATTCATGTGAAAATAAATATTACTTTTAATTATATACAAATTTCAGAGAAGAATAGGTTATGTTACATTTATGTTTATATCAACAAACAACTTCGTTTTATAAAATCAAACATTAAAACAATCGTTTGAGTGTTATAATGTACATGTTATAAACGCCAAGTGGAAAACAAAACATTTTTAATATACGACATTACATAAAAATATAAAGAGCGAGGGAGGAGCAAAGTATGAAATATGTGATTATTAACGTTAATAATTAATATTGATAAGGTAGTAAAAATTAAACAAGTATTTATATAGACTTAAACAAAATTCGTTAGTATTCCGCTCTAAGCCTGTATGAGGTTTTTTCAGGGGGTTTTCCTTATACACATGTAGCGGCATGGTCACTACGTATACGCACACCATGTGCGGCTGTTTAGGTGAATGCTGGGGTATTTCCATCAGAACCCTAACTCCGTTCCTTCCGATTCTATCCTGACCCCACCCATCTTTAATTCCACCATGCATATATATATATATATATATATATATATATATATATATATGTGTGTGTGTGTGTGTGTGTGTGTGTGTGTGTGTGTAATATATGTATATATGCTAAGAACCCATGATTGTGGCTGAAGGAGCTTCCCTTTCCCCATGGGCAGGGAATGAAATACGTGGCCTTTTCCTTCTAAGCAAAATGAAGGAAGATAATCATGTATTATATAAGGTCAAGTGCTGACGTACGTATTTTGAGTAAAAGATGCCCAATAGGCATAAGCTTAATTTTGCACATTATGTTAAAATAATATGTTCTAGATGTTTTCCATTGTGAGTTGTTCACTTAATTGTTTTCAAATCCCAGTTTTTAGTTTATTAGATTATACGGTTTTTGTAAAGGAAATGAAAGACGATAAGTTGCAGTGATGGAAGCGATTTCCGAAGAGTAGAATATGAGATTGCCATGAGCACCTTGAATGAATAACATTGTGCAATAAATATTTTTGTTATTAGTTTTAAAAACCATTTTAGGATGTTTCGCTGGCTTTCTTATGATCTATTATGTTAACTATATGTTGTATTTAGTTATTGTTAATATGAATTGTACTTCGATTTAAAATGTCAAATTCACTTATTTTTACTTCTAGACATAGAAAACGTAGGTTTAATATGTTTTCACAAAACTAAGCTTATGATGCTGGACCGTACTGAAGGCCTAATACCAAAAAATACTGATAATATATTTTTTAACAGCGGTACATCGAAAAATGTATAGTTGTGATACCTAGTTGAATTTAAAATTAAATTGCCTTTACCACGGTGAATTAAAAAAATCAGTTCTGTATTAAAAATAAAATAGTTGGCATTAATATTTTAAACCTCAAACGTAATTCAGAGCTGGTAATACGCTTGTTGTGTAGATATTGAAACACTAACAAATTTATGTGTAATACTTTCTTGACCAGATTGATAGTTTTCGAAGTAGCACCGATAAAAATTTTTGCACGTTTTCATATTTTCCCTAATACTGTCAAGTATTTAAGTGGGGAGTGGAGGAAAAGGGAAAGAGTACTCTATTCACCTGTAGATAGATAGTCAAGCAAGCCGTCTAGCTCAAACGGTTCGGGCGGGGTGTAGAAAATTCCGATTTTAATTGTAGGCGCCAGAAACCGCTCCCCAGAATCAAAATCATCGTTATCTGTTTTCTGGATAAACGATGTAGGAGGAGGTGAGCAGGGAAATTTAAAGGGAAGGTAAGCACAAAGGGGGAAGAGAAAATAAGATATTGCTGTAGCGCAACTCAAGATCTATAATGTGTTAAGCGAACAAAAAAAAATTGCGTGTGGATATACTCCACCAAAAGGTATATCTAAAAGAAATTAGAATAATGCACTCATCCAAAATACATAGTTAAACAAAAGAAATTACATATTGGCTTCGCGAAAAGGAATTGTTGGTTAATACGGTTACTACTTAAAATGAAAATAATGGTAACGTTCGCAAGTCGAACAGGTTCTTCAAATTTAAACCCGTAGAAAATTAATGTTTTAAACTGAATTTAAAATTTAAGCGTTTCCCTGCCTACAATGAAAGACCTTTCATTTGTGTTACATTGACAGAAAAACATATATCTGACGCGTTTAAAATACCCAAAACTTAAAAAAAATCTACTTGCTGTAGTTGTACAACACCAAAAGAAACCGTAGCATGTTTAAAATATTCGTTAATCCTAAATTAATTACAAAATGTTTGTCGGAAGAACAGTTCAGCTTGCCCCTTTATTTATTTAGTAACTGGGTTGATTCGTTCCAAATACTGGAGTAGAAAAAAAGGCAAAACAAAAGCTAAACAGACAACCGAACGTTCTCCCAAAAGATTTAATATAAACAGTAAAATGTTTAATTGAAAATATCAATAATAGAAGGAGCTTAACTTAATTCGTTCCAATACTTCAAAAATAGTAAATAAAATTACAGGTACAACGTAACCAAGTGAGGTAAAACTAAATGTGCATAACAGTTAAACCAAATCGCAGTTAGACCGCGTGCAAGTTAAATCAAAAAGGAATGAAATACGTACTCGTGCGTATAACAAAAAAATGAATATTAAATAGTACAGAAGTTAATATGACGCTACTCCCATCGCGAAACGTAATAATCGAACATGGTTGGCGCGCAGTTGTCCTACTGTGCAGTAATAAAAATGGAAGTTATCTTCAAATACCAAGGGTGCAGTCCAAAATTTATCAAACAGTATTATTGGCAATTATTATTATAAAGTGAAGGTTATGGAGAGCACTTAGATACAGATTCAACTATAGTTAACTCAATTCGTGAAGCTTTAGTAAATACTAGTAAGTGTAATTTTTAACAAGCACGTTGATTTGCAAAGTGGGAAATTCATCTAAGGTGCATGAGATAATACTGTAATTATATTAGTTGATTCATGCTTTTATATTCTAGCGAGTAGCACATTTGTTTAATTCACTGTCGAGCAGTTGCACATACAGCGACGATATAGTAGATAATTGAGTTCATGCGGAAGATAATAATAACTCTGATCTTTTATAGGGTGTAAATGGTTACCCTAATGTTGATACAGCAGCAAGGTTAGTGCAGACGAATCCAAGCAGCATGAATGTATTGGTAGAACGTCCACGAAATAGATATAAATTTTTAACTTTCCGTTCTGATTTCCAGTTCCTAGCAATCACGAACACAGCAGTACAGAAAAGAAAGTACTAAAAATTCTAAAAATGCTAAAGGTGAAGGTATATAAGTATTACATAAAGTAAAATTTAAATCAATTAACCCTAAGATTGCAGGCGGGCACATTGAAACGGTACAAAGTGTTTTCCAATAGTCAATCGGAGGAATCAGTAAATTGTTTATTTATTGTACGCCTTCAATCGCTAACAAAGAAAGTTATGATTTACTAACAAGAAAGAAAAAGATCTACGACACTAGCTTACCCAATTCTTTACAACGAAAAATTTCTTTAAATCTGCAATTTCTTGCGAGCAACGAAAATTTGTACAGAAAGTTTAGAGAAAGCCAAATATGTTTTGTTGTAAAGGTTTCTTCTAAATCACATCCGATATTTCATCGTTTGAAGAAATTTTTAGAAGAACTTTCTCACGTTGCAAAAATTGTGATCGTCAGAAAGAAAAAGAAACGCAATAGTTTCTTTACAAAAATTGTTATTATCGATTTCTTTGTTACCGATAGGCAAATTAAACAAAATCCAAACAGTTGTGTTTTTAAATGTCCTAATATGCCGCCATCTAGAGAGAGTTCCATGAACTAACAGCAATCTGTTTATGAGTAATTAATACCATTGCGAGATTCGGCCATTGGCGTTTAGAAAGCGTAACTATGTGCTTTTCGTAGAATACAATTCTTGACTTATTCACTAAGAATACTTAATATGACAACAAAAGAAAACTAAAGAAATTAGATTAATAATTTCTGACAATGTAAGATAATTTAAACATACATATATTTAGCACGTTATAATATCTTGAAAACTACACACAATCTGGCAACTTTGTAAACAGCGTATTAAAAGGCTCCAAAAATGACAACTTTTGTCTAATTTAACCGACCTCGCAAGCGTTACCGTTACAAAGATAGCCATAGTGACCCATGGTATTTGGACCACCCCGTATATACAATACAAAATTACCAAACAATGATGATGATTTTTTAAGATTCACCAACCACATCAAAAAACCCGCAGATGGAAATGTTTTAAACATTTGGACGGCTTGTTGCGATGTTTCCTTATTATGGCTAGATTGGAGTTCTTCGGGAGCATTCACAATCTCGAAAAAATTTCCTTGAATCTCAAGGCAGCTTCGTGCAATTCTACGGCAACTATTGCCAGTTCAAATAGTATTCACTAGAAAATAGCTGGGAGTTCAATTTTACGTATTTTATACAACTAAAAATGCCGCCCTAGTAAGCAAACCATTTAGTATAGTTTTTTTGTTTCTTGAATTGGTCGCCATGATGGCCGACATTTTTCAATATGTGATCCGTTGCATTTTTGTTCTAAATAACTTTTACTTTGGCTATTGAAAGAAATTCAAATGTAAAAACTAATGATAAAAAGTTAGTAATACTAATCACAAGAAAAGAAAAATTGTGACTAATGACAATACAATTTTTAGTAATTACCAGAAATATTTAACAGAGGACAAAAAACATTCTAATCCTCTACACTGAACGTATAGAATGACTAAAATCTTATTACTATTTAGTTACTTATTCCTGTGTTAATAAGGCACGTAAGTTACTCGAAGCGAAATCACAGAGCAATGATCACACACATAAAATAACTTCGTTCACTGCAGTCGTGCATCACGGAGCGAAGCGGGGTACTGCACGAAAACATACGATGAAGTCATCGGATAATCGGCGATTGGTGACAGTGCGGCAAATTCAAAACCTTTTAAGTCATAATTTATAGACTACTCCTCAGCTGTCCTTTTTTATGTAATATTAATGCAATATATAATAAACATTTCGGGGGGGGGGGGGGGGTTGTACGCCAAACACCCCCCGGTTACGCCCATGCGGTAATTTTTTCTAATTTTCTTGATTAGATTAATAATTGTGATAAAAATGCAGTTATCCTAATACAACATGAAATGTATTTATGGAGATTAATATAAAGCTATGACCATCATTAAAATTAAATATAAAAAAAAGAGCAGACCTGATTTAAAGCAAACTTAAATATTTTTCAATTACTGCAGCTTTTTATAGTTTACTAAATTGCCTAGACAGTTCTTGATCGGCTAATTATAGAAAATTAACAAATTCTGATTGATAGGTATTACGGCGCGGCATGTTTACTAATAATTTCACGCTGCTATGCCCGACTACGTTGACAAGTACGGTACTTTGAATTTTGTACATAAACCCTGCAAGCCTTTAAAGTTTAAGCTTTACTTAAACGTGCCAAGAAATAATAATACATTTACAACACTCTTTTAAGTAAAGTCGAAACAAACAAAACTTTAAATCCGGTGTTTATATAGTAAATTATCAGTTTTTAACTCAGGGTATAGAAGTTAAATAATAAGAAACTATGACGTAGGATTCAAAGAACATATATTACGGTAATTGTGATTAATCCACTAGATTCAAGCATACTCAAAATATACTAATAGTAAAATTATCCTATATTCAGAATAATATACCAATGTTTCTTATTTTACGTCATACGAATTTTAAATTCTGTTTCGTACCTTATTATATTTTGTCATACTTATACTTCCATAAACCGTTGATTGAATTTTTTTAGTCAATGCATAAACCTACAATAGTTCATAGGAAAATCCTATTTGTTTCTATTGGGTAACAGTGGATCGATCCCACCTTATAATCGAAGTGTTAAACCTTATTTAATATAATAACATAGAAATGTTAAGTTTTACGTCTCACTGCTCAGATAAATTGCAATAATTGCCTAGGATAGTGTATAAGACGTGGATAAAATATGTGAACATAAAAAAAGACCCTTCTATAAATCAACGAAAAATAAGAAAACGTAAAATAAATATTAAAAAAATGAAAAACGATAAACTTACTAAAGAATATCTTGCAACTCAGAAAGATCTGCTAGAAGTTCGGAAGGAGAATTATTGTTTATACCTTTTTCCTATTAATCCTCTACTCCAGTATCTATTCAGCGGATGTAAGGTGCATGTAACAACCAACTCCTCAGCGTGAGACCCTACCCAGAGGCCATAGGCGTGTGCAATGGGGCGGGGTGGCACGGCATGCGTGATCAACATTTTTACCAATACAGAATACACACTTTTATTTCTTTACATTTTCTCAATACTATATCTCGATAAAGAGACAAAATATTAATTTTAAACTGTTATTGCTATTAATTATTATATGAACATTTAATACAGAAAGCGGTGTAACGTCTGAGTTTAATTTATTTAAATATTAAACCTAATTAGCTAACACTTTACAATGGGCAATAGGCAACACACTTTACATGTTACTTCAAGTTTTATTTATCACAATTTTACAATAACAGATAGGCAACACACTTTACATGTGACGTCAAGTTTTATTTATTATGTTTAAATTATAGCAGTGACTATAGGCACGTGAAAATTGACGAATTATAACCTCAATGTGTCTAAAGAAATGGAAATAAAAAGGAAAATTTAAATCTACGGTAACCTAGGATCCAAGCTACGTTTCCCTACAATCCACCTAGGTTACCGTAGATTTAAATTTTCCTTTTTATTCCCATTTTTTCAGACACATTGAGGTTATAATTCGTCAATTTTCACGTGCCTATAGTCACTGCCTTAAATTATTGCAATATTAAGATGATAGCGAACTTCATTTTGTTTACCCTTCCTTGTAATTTAGAAATCCTTTTGTAATTTTTCGCGGCGCAACTAAAATTAACCAGAAAATAGAATTTCACAGACTGTAAAAGAATGTTCTCGATATTTCCTGTTCACTTGCATATGCATGTGTGAATGGTAGAAGCACATTTTCTGCGTTTTAACTCATAATAAGGCTTATTTGGGATATTCTGCTTCATCTAAAATTAAACAATTTAGTGGCTTACTACAAAGTAATTTTCTAAGTAATGCTTAAATTGTCAATTGGAGATTCCAGATTGATGCACACATGAATCACGCTTAAAACCAACCAAAATTTTAGGAGCTGTTACATTACTTCTTGTGTTGCTAGCCATCTTACATTCAATAGTTTCGTTCTAGGTTTTTTTTTCTGGTTGCTAACCACCAACATTCTTGCTTCAAAAGAAAGAAAGGATATCAAGTGGTAACGAGAGCTGTTACATCAACAAGTAAAACTTCAATTGACGATCACCTGTGAAGTGCTTTACCAAATATTCTACCTTTCTTCAGCTTCAGAACATCTCGAAGGACAGCTAAAAGATCAGATCATTTCAATTTATTTTCAAAACTACTGCCGTATAATTACTTACTTTGAACATTCTTGAACTTACACTCAATCTATAAAGCACTTTAGTGAATTGTCAAGTTGGTGTTAGAATTGGACAATTGCCTCCAGCAACAACACTGATATGTATCACATTCACCGCATTAACGTTATATTTTTTTTGAGGTTATCAGAATTTTATTAGTTACATATATGATTAGTGTGTCAATTTTTTTTGTTGTCTATTGGAACTACTGATAAGTACTGTAGCTACTGCCCTGAGTACATATAGATATATACAGGGCAACTCGCTAATGGTAGTAGATTTTTTTGCAATATAAATTTCACTATTGCTTACTATAAGATATTTTCTGTTGTTTAATATAAATTTTGTATAATTTAAACATTGAATTCCATTCATTAATTAGTACAATGTTTTTTTTCTTAGAGTTACATTTACTGATTTGTTATCCTCAGGTAGGAAGTCGCACCACTACTTTTCGTTATTACTAATTTATTAATAACTTGAAATTTCTTTAAATTCTATACTTCAGAGTGACTCGCAAAAGTAACTAAGAAGTCATTTTTTTAATTGTTAGTTGCGTTGTAGGATAAAGGTATAAAACTTTGGTTTACAGCTCTAACCCGATTTTCGGATCATAATAACTTTTTTGTTGTGTTTAGGGTAATCTTTGTACGTATTGTAGTACTACATATTGCCCTCCAATTCAACTGGGGTGCGTGGGGTAATTCTTGGCGAGACCACTACCACCGTATTGCAGTGCTGCTTCACTAGTTTACTATTAAGATTCTTCGTCTCCTTTTTGTTTAGTAGTTACTAAATTTACTAGAGTGGTAGTGAAACTCGCGCTGGGAGGATCGACTTTAATTTTATATGTCAATCAAGTTCGTTTTAGTTTAAAAATTGTTAATAGGTATTATTTTTTGCTTTATATTCACTCGTTATTCTCAGTTACAAATTTTTTTACAGTACATAATTATTTTTCGTTATATTGGGGTTTATTATACGAGTATCTTCGATTTAATTTTTTTTCTTTTCCCTTGTTGTTTGCGTTAGACTCTTCGTCCCCTTTCAAACTTGTTAGCTATGTTAAAAGACATATTGTACTTTACGATAACGCCCAAACACGAGCCACAGAAGTTAAAACACTCTGTTCCATCTGTCCTACTCACTGCACCTTTCGCTCATATATTTTCTTATAAGGGGAATGTAAATAATCTGCGAGAGAAGCTCTTGAAATCCTTCACAAAAGTTTCTACTACCCTAGTCGTAAATGAAATTCGAGATTTGTGCAATTTTTACTGAAAATTAACTTTACATTTAAATAGCAATATAAACTTCCCATATGTAGAGAAAAATATCAAATACCGAATACATACTGATATCTCATTTATACCAAAATATGACGGTGGGGATATAATGATAGTAGGTGTTGGTAGAAAGATGAATACACAGAGTTCTAAATACAAATATCTGGTATATAGTGAAGCTTGTGAGGTTTGAGGTGCAATTAGATGTAAGGAAGAGATTTTGTGCGATTCCATAGTTTTTCAATTGAGGGTATAATCTGGGTTTATATCAACGTTTGATGCAGGAGACCTTTGTTTTGTAGTTGAAAATAATGATTTACTTTAATTGCACTGCTAATCTTCCCAACACTCAGATCTCCTTTTTAGGATGCTGTATATCGACTTAATTTTGAGAGTCACTGTTTAAATTATGATTAATAAGTCACTGTTGCTTCTAAGGAAATGTTAGAACAAGTGCATCTCCAAAAGTCACGAGAACTTGGTATTTTGCATTAATTACCCTTTCATATGCAATTTTATTGTGTAAGGCAGTCAGAGTTGTTGCGGGACAGCAGTTTAGAGCAGATTGTCGTTTTGATTTTCTAGATCTTAAAATATTAACTTTTCCATGTATATTTTAGAAGAAGTATGTTGCACCAAGATAAATATATCGCTAGTTCTAAAAGAATCTGAAACACATTCTTATTTTATAAGGCAGAGGGACAACATTCGACGTAATTCTCACAGATTATCTAAAATTCAAAACGGCATTTATTCCTCAGTTGCTTTACAGTAGTATTCGCGCTATATTATTTTGGTTTTTAGAAATCAAATTAAACATTTTTTTACCATTAAACGCTTGTTAGTGTGTTGACGAGTCTTTGAAGAAGGTGACGTATATATAACAACACACCTTTGTTTATAGCGTTGTCTGTACTTATAAAATGTTTAGCTTTAATAATGTACGTGTTTTATATTAATTCCTGTGTATATATGTACATTTTGTAGAAAGTTTGAGATGCTGTTTCTAAACGTCATGGAATTGACGAGCATATGCGTACTGACACATTTCTTTATATTACTATTATATATACAGGGTGTAAACGCTAACTATGTCAATCTCTCGTCCGGTGATAGCTGGCATAAATACAATTTTTTTTTTGAAATGCAAAAATTTTTGCAGACGTACCGTTTCCAAGATGCAGGGTGCCAAAGACATTTTTTTGAACCTTTGTTAAAGGTCTGGCGCTCCCAAATTCTACCCTGCTGGGAAAATTAGCAATTTTAAAGCACGCTCTGATCCACCAATATAAGTACTATTGGTCCAATGCTCGAGTGAACCGTTTCCGAGAAAAACAGCTTTTTATGTAGAACAACATTATAATTTGATCTCTTTTTCCTGCAATAAAAATTTGCTTTTTGTAAAATGTTTTACAGCTTTGCAAACGTATTTCTTGAAATCAATGTTTCATCAAGTTATCAATTTTGCAAGTTATCAAGATTGAGAAACATATTAAGTAAACAATGAATAAATTAGGTGGTTGCTAGAGAAAAAGGACAAAATTAACAAATCAAATTCCTATCCATTTCACTAAAGTAACAAAAAATTAATGTAAGAATTGCTCAAAATGACCACCATTCTGATATTTTCAATCTTAATAATAATTTAATGTCGACGTATTACACTTTTTGCTACGCTAAGAAATTGAATAAACATCCCGATTATTCTTGAAATGCAAACTTTCTGTTCAATTTATTTCTGGAAACAACCATCGTTACTTTATTATAAGTTTTGTTATGAACGAATAAGTTGAAAGGTAAATATGTAATTAAGAAAAATATATCACCTCTTAAATAAATTTATAGCGGGAAAAACGTCATGAACTAGATCTTAATAATGCCTAACAGAAACTATAATGTTCACTCGAAGAGAAAATACTCACCTCTGTCTGAAACTCCATTATACCTATTCGGTGTGAACTTCAACGTAAAATTACTTGCTCAATTAACAAAAAAAAAATAACTGGTGAACACGGTCATTAATTAAAAATTATTATTAAATTTATTAAATACATAAATAAAAAGTTTACCTCGAGTAGGATTTGAACCTACGACCTGTACATTGCTAGAGTACCGCCCTAACCAACTGCGCCATCGAGATTCAAGCCCCAATCGATGTAAATTTTATCTTTATGTATATAAAACTGATGTAAATTCTAAATGTAATGAGATAACAATCAAATTACTTATATTAATTGAATATGAGCCTACAATGTCGCAAGGATTCACAGATACCAAAGCAACTTGACTAATATTAAATTATTATAAGTCTTTGTTATGAACGAATAAGTTCAAAATAAATATGTAATTAAAAATTATTATTAATTTTATTAAATACATAAATAAAAAGTTTACCTCGAGTAGGATTTGAACCTACGACCTGTACTTTGCTAGAGTACCGCGCTAACCAACTGCGCCATCAAGGTTCAAGCCCCAATCGATGTAAATTTTGTCTTTATGTATGTAGAACTGATGTAAATTCTAAACATAATGAGATTACAATCAAATTACTTATATTAATAGAATGTGAGCCTGCAATATCGCAAGGATTCACACATACCAAAGCAACTTGACTAATATTAAATTATTATAAGTTTTTGTTATGAACGAATAAGTTCAAAGGTAAATATGTAATTAAAAATTATTATTAATTTTATTAAATGTATAAATAAAACGTTTACCTCGAGTAGGATTTAAACCTACGACCTGTACTTTGCTAGAGTACCGCGCTAATCAACTGCGCTATCGAGATTCACGCACCAGTCTATATAAATTTTGTCTTTATGTATGTAGAACATACATAAAGACAAAATTTACATCGATTGGGGCTTGAATCTCGATAGCGCAGTTGGTTAGCGCGGTACTCTAGCAAAGTATCTCCCTTAATATGTGTTGTAGAAGAAAAAAACTTTAGTAAAAGTTATTCCATTTCATTAGAAAGATATTTGAAATCCACTACCTACCTTGTGAGATATTGTACAAAAACATGAAAACTAGGAAAAACACAACACCCAAAAGCTCAATCTTCTTTATTTGAGGAGACATGAAAAAAATTAGAGAGATGAAAGTTGACGGCAAGGATTATAAGAATAATAATATGTATCAAAAAATACAAAAAAATGCAGTTGTTTTTGACATACGCTCTTGTACAAAATAAAAATAACAAGTCTCAAGGTAGCCCCTGACACCATTAAATCCGTTGCTTTTGTATCTTTCCAACGATATAATACATGCCATGAAAATTTTAACTAATAGTACCAAAATTAAAAATTTAGTAAAAACCATAATACATATCGTTGATTCGTAAAAATCAGCTATGCCATGAAAGTAAAAATTCACTTTATAATAATTTTAAATCTGCAATTATTTATTACAATTTAATACAAACAAACAAATATCTCATAGGTAAAAATACAAAAAAAGAAGAGCGTATGTCAAAAACAACTGCATTTTATTGTATTTTTTGATACATATCATTATTCTTATAATCCTTGCGTTAACTTTTATCTCTTTAATTTTTTCATATCTCCTCAAATAATGAAGATATACGCCGTTGTGTTTTTCCTAGTTTTCATGTTTTTGTACAATATCTCATAGGCTGTGGATTTCAACTATCTTTTTAATGGAATAAAGCTCACAAAAAATGGAATAACTTTTACTAAAGTTCTTTTCTTCTACAACAGATATTACGGGAGATATTTGACTTGGCCTCGTAAAATAGACAGCCTATATATATATATATATATATATATATATATATATATATATATATACACGAGGGTAATCCATAAACTAACCTCCGTTTTCGTGTAGCGCGGGAGGTAGTGGGGGTAACGGTGCCATGCTTGTGTCTTACGCATCTAGCTATCAGTGTGAAAGTGGTGCTAGGTTTCGTTCTCCGGTTATATTAATTTAAAATAGCCACTGTAAACTCCGCGAAGTGCGAAATCCGTGCTGTGATACTATTTTTACTGCCAAAACACCTTTCAGCAGCAGACATTCACCGTGAAATCTGTACTGTTTACGGACCAAATGTCATGACTGATGGAGTTGTGCGTCAATGGTGCCGTATGATTAAACGAGGAAGGTACATTCTTCCTTGACGCGGAAATGAGTGGCCGTCCATCTGTAGTCGGTAATGAACTTATTCAACAAATTGACACGAATATCTGGAAAATAGGTGTTTCACAGTATCTAAACTTTCTGAGCACATCCCAGAAATTTCGCGGTCTCTTTTGCACGAGATAGTCTCAGAATAATAAGGCTACCGGAAGTTCTGGGCTCGGTGAATTCTGATTCTCTCCGAGAATCACAAGACACGAAGAATGGGCTCTTCTTTAGAATTTCTTAACAGAATTGTTACCGGAGACTAGACTTGGGTCCCGTATGTTAACGCTGAAACAAAACAGTAGTCTATGGTGTGGGGCCATACTGCTTCACCGACCAAAGCAAAGAAAGCTCGGAAAAGATTGTCTGAGAGAAAGGTAATGGTCACCGTGTTCTGGGATCCAAAGGGAATATTGTTGATGGAGTTCATGGAGCAGGGAGCAACCATCAATGTTCAAGACTATTGTGAGACCTTAAAAAATCTAAGACGAGCAATTCAAAACAAACGTCGCGGTTTGCTCACAGTTGGCGTCGTGTTCTTGCAAGATAACGCTCGGTCCCATACTGCGCAGCAATCACAAAAACTGCTGCGTCCGTTCAAGTGGTATATTTTTATCCACCCATCCTACCACCCAGATTTTCACTTGTTTATGTATATAGAGAAGTGGCTAGGGTTACAGCAGTTTGACTCTGATGAAGAAATTCAAGATGCTGTTACAGGCTGGCTGCAGTCTCAGGCGGGCGGCAGAATTTTCTGAAGAGGGAATTTCCAAGCTAATTAAAGGCTATGACAACTGTCTAAATTTGGATGGCGCCTATGCAGAAAAATAGTGCACAGCTGTAGTTTTAAGAGGTTAGTTTGTGGATTGCCCTCGTACCGGGTGTCCGGATAAAAGTACGATAATGGCAAGGTCTTGGGAAAAAATCCTTATAAGTAAATCAGTAAGAGAAATGGCTGGAAATTATTATTTTTAGTTCGTAACTCGACAATTAAGGGGCGTAACTGCTACAAAGAAACATAAAACTCATGCTGTCTCGGAAAATTGGGAATGAGCTATAACTTTGAAAATATCATTTGAGAGCTTGGGTGATATCGCATCATTTTCATTTTTCCGTATCTCTCATAATAAAGGACGAGGAGGCCAATGCATTTTCCAATATTTACATTTTAATAGCGGATTTGAATATTCTCAGTCTCGTTTGAAAGAGCAAGTTATAGCCTTTTGAAGGGCGTTTTTTGTTGGAGTGTTTAGTTTTAAACAAATAAACTAGATGGCATTCTCTGCAGTGATTAAACATTTTAATGTTTTTTTTTAGAAAAAACTAAATAGAACTAGTATTAACTCACTAGTACTATTTATTTGACAGGCCGTTACGCTGTTTAAAATGATCAAAACTTAAGTGAAAACCTCTTCGCGATAACCCCGTCCGTTCTCGATTTATACGAGAAAATGTTAAAAATTTGAATACAGCAATCGATTACGGGAAACTGGCAACGTGCAGCTGATTCAAGCACCTGTAAGGGTTCGTGCAACACGCATCGAGGAAAATATTGCGAACGTTTTGGCCTACGTGCAATACGATCCCACCCGAAAAGTTTCCGGCGACTTGGGTGTTCCAAAAACAATTGTCCACGAGATTCTTCAAAACAATTATATGCATCCCTACCGATTGCGATATTCAATTTTTTTTAATTTTCTCATATAAATCGAGGATTATATCACCCAAGCTCTCAAATGATATTTTCAAAGTTATATAGGGTGTCCCAAAAAGAACGCCGGATTTAATAATGCACAAAATAAACTATATTTGAAAGAAATGACATATATTCATACATGAACACAAAGGCCATACGTCCCGATTTAAGTATGCAAAATGACATCTGGCATATGTCCACCACGAGATGCTCTGCAGCTAGTGACTCTGTCAATGAAATTTGTGATTACTTATGCACAGTCTTGCGCCTGGAGTTCGTCGCTGACACGTCGAATTTCCTGCTTCAGGTCTGGTTCGGGGATTGTGTTCATAAACCTGTGATTTGAGAAACCTCCAAAGAAAGAAGTCGCACGTTGTCAGGTCACATGACCTTGGTGGCCAGTTTTGGTCACCTCTACGCGAAAGGATTCGGTTTGGAAATTTCTCATACAACTCGTTGGAGGTGTGGCTCGAAGCGCCATCTTGCTGGAACCACAACTGTTCGTAATCAATGTCATCCAAATAAGGCCACAAGAAATTCCTAACCATATTACGGTAACGTTCTCCATTAATTGTTGTGGCATTACCATCGTTATCTTCGAAAAAGTAAGGCCCTATCACTCCACTGGCCCAAAGTCCACACCAGTCACTCGTTGAGGGTGTAGTCCCTTTTCAATCATTTTTTTAAGGATTTTCTGTTCCCAAATGCGACAGTTCTGTTTGTTTACGAAGCCGGAATGATGAAAATCAGCCTCGTCACTGAAGATAATTTTGTTGGCAAAGTTGTGGTCTGCATGTTACCTCTCAAGAATCCACTGAACGAACTGTTTTCGTTGCAAATGGTCTGTTGGTTTCAGTTCTTGGGTTAACTGCACTTTAAATGCATGCATGTGCAGATCTTTCACGAGAATCCTCTGCAATGAGCTTCTTGAAACGCCTAACTGCTGTGAACGTCGACGAATGGGTTTGTTCGGACTCACTTGAACACTATCTCTCACAATGACTATGTTCTGAACAGACCGCGTACGAGGTGTGCGTTCGGGTGTTGGAATGTTTGCAGTATTCCCTGTTGCCTCCGAACAGTTGACGCATTAGGCGCATTATTCCGGCATAAGAGCCTTCGAACAGTTTGAGCATAACACTCACCCAATTTTCCGAGATAGCATGAATTTTATGTTTCTTCCTAGTAGTTACGCTCCCTATCGGTCGAGTTACGAACTTCAAAATAATTTCCACCCATTTCTCTTACATGTTTCAATTATAAGGATTTTTTCCCAAATCTCTAGACTTTACCATTGTTGAGGTAAAGCCTCTTCGTACCATATCGAATAATAAGCTTTTCACAAATGTCGTCGCTTATAATTGCTCTTAGTAAAAAAAATATAAGCTTCGGCCAATATTTGTACACTACGCTTTAAAAATAATTATTTGGCTACGCCACTATATTCTTGTTAATAGGTATCTGTAGGTAGTTTTTGCTACCATAGTGTAAACTTAATAATAAGCGAGATATGGGCATTTCAGGATTCGCCAAAAACAAGAGAAGGTAGAAATATGCGGTTTTCATACAGGGAGACGAAAACAATAAATTGATTATTCCTTTACTTTTAAAGTTGTAACACCGGCCCTTTAGATTTTTCGTGGAAACTATTGATTTAAATCCATCATTCAATTTATTTAATCTGTTAAACATACATAGGATATTGATAACTACTACACAATATTTTTTACTTAATTAAATTATTTCTAAAAAATGAGAACATTAAAATTTAACAATATAAGATTTGAATGTTTTTTATTTATGGGATATTAAATTTAACGAATGAAACGTGAAAGAATTAGTTTCAGGTTTTCTGTTTATGTATTAGTAAATTAGGATTGTAAAGTTTGTATAATTGCATTTGTGTAACAAACAGTTTTATACCGTGCAATAATTGTAGTAGATGTTGCTTGTAAAGTGAATATATATTTAGTTACTAATCCGGTGGATTTTCATATAAAATCTGAAATTAAAATAAGCTTGATAAGACGAATGTGCATGTATTATCCTATGGATGCTAAATAATTTGTATGTAAATTAAGGGTGTGTATAATTTTATATTTTATGGGGATAAATACTGTAGATTTAATTAGGTCTACCTTTACAAAGGTTCAAACGTTGAGAAGTGTTAATTGATGAACGTAATTAAACGCTGAATAAGTTAAAATTTTAATTCGGTTTATCTGATAAATTTATAGACTTTATTAGAATTTTGAATTAAAGGTAAAAAAGAAGTGTGCTCATGTAAGGTAATGTGAATTATACTATCAAGAACTAACTATAAAATTGTGTTTCTTACTATTGAATTTGTTCTTGCTACTAAATTGTTATTAGAATAGATTGTTAAATACTTAAATACCTAAAAAAAAAGTTTTTTATTTTATTTTACTTAGTGCTTTTACATATGCATATATACATATAAAAAAAAGATTGAAATTGTCACGTGTCGAGTGGAATGTAAAATTGAACATGCATAGAATAAATTAGGTAAATATTGATTTTACGTCGAATTCAGTGTGACAGTTTCTCGTTTTCGATATTTACTTATTTTGCAAAGATTACATTTTTACCCGCCAAGTAGCCGGTAATTAGCATTAAGTGATAGCAGTTAATAGAAGCAATTCCCATTATTCCGTCTGAATTATTGCTATCGTTTCATATTCCGTAATTAAAACAAAATATAGAATTACATTATTTACTCAAAACAGCTACTCTGAAATTGACAAAAGCAATTAAAAATACTTCCGTAACCAATATATACAAATAGAATAAACTTCTAATAGGGAAACTGTCATAAGTGAAAACCAATAATTAACCCATAAACATTATTAATAAGCAAATTGTGTATAAAGTGATTTCAAATATTCATTGTATTGAAATAAAGTTGTTTTCATGATTACAACAATGTGAATACAGATTTTCTCTTACTATTTTTTAATTAAAAATATGACGAATCTTGGCAGAAGATAATGTACATAATTTGTATTATAAACCACATCTAGAGTGTAGAAATTAAAAATAAGCCCAATATTTTATTCATATTTCGACGAATATGATTAGAGTCGTTAGTTGGCAAGATAATTAAGTTAAGTAGATTAATTGCTACTGTAAAAATTGAATTCTACTTAATAAATACAACTTCATGAATTAACTTGTATGGAAATAAGGTTAACTAGAATTAAACGTAGTACAAAACTAGTACAAAATATAAAGAGATTGAACGTAAAAAAACGTGTATCTATTGTGTGACAATGGTCTATCTGATATTGACGAATTTGTTTTATAACTGATACCTTAGGAAACATTTAACGTCGTTGTAGTGAGAAGTTACATGATGCAGTTTTAGTATTTTTATGCAATCCTGCCGTGGTCATTTCACCTATACTAAATTAATTACAAAGCAGTCTTACACTTAATTGTCTACAATATTAATTAACTATTATTGGTTAGGGACACTCAGTGGTTAAAATCTACCGTAAATTCTTTTTTTTTCAAACTTTAGGATATTTAAACCGTTATATGTAGTTTTAGATTATTGAAAATTTGTATATATTCGGGTATAAATCTTGAAAGCACTAATTTAGTTACAAGTTTTTACTTTGTCTGACGATATCTACACTCAGTTCACAGAAGTGGGAATAGATTTTTCGGTTTGTGTGTTGTTAATAGATTCAAGTTTTTAAATCACCATTAGGTTTCACGCGTTGACGATTGTATATTAGTAAAAGGACTTTTATATGGGAGTTTAACATTTTCTAGCAAATAATAGATAATCCTATTTTTTTAAGTGTCGTTAATTATAGTCTAGTGTGAGTTGACATTACGTCATTGAAAATTGGTACTTTGTAATTAAAATTACTTCTGGGGGTCAGTTTGACAATTTATTTTAAAAAGTCAAAGGGTGTGGTTTTTATAATACGTTGGTTTAGAGTCGATTTTCCAAAGATATTAGGCCAAGAAAACAGATCTCATTACATGATATTTTTAGATAGATGCTAATGACGTAATTTTTTCGATTCGGTTCCCGAAACTCATCTCGGTTTTACCGCGCTTACGATTTGAATAAATGGTTTTCCATGATTGGTTATGTGACATGAGACGCATGATGACGGAAACTGTTAGATTCGTAAAGCAGTCAAGAGTAGAAGAAACAGGTTGGGGCACTGTGCGCGTGAGGTGGTTTGAGTACGGATTGAACTTACTTACGTGCTGCCGGGGTTAATTGAAGTTTTCGTAGGGAGAGTCTTCCCGTTTCTCCTTTCGGGGATCTTGAACAATATTCGGCCACGCGGTGACTTGTTGTGTTGTGTATCGTTTGTCAGAAGTGACGTTTCTACGGGTCCATCGAAGAGGAATTAGTGCTTAATGGTAGTGCTGTTCCTCATTTTTTGGTATTATTATCGCGTTTGCGGATTTTTTATTGTAAGTTAAAAATTTTCACTAGGTACATTCGCGGACACCGCTGTTCCAACAAACGAAATAAATTACTGTATTTAAACCCTCGCTTTAATAAAATGTGTGTATATAAAGGACAAAACGTTTTGTAAATAAATTAATGTGTAGATATATTAAACCAGTTAACGCAGTTATTTAATCGGCTGGTGTGCGCTTAAATATGTTTGCCGCTAAATTTCCGTTTATGTAATTCAATACGGCTCGTTAAAAGTTGTCGAATGGTGAAGCTGTTGCATTGGAAGCTGTATTGAGGGAGATCCAAGCGTATCGATTTCCACTGATCCGTCACATAGAGGGTCAATTACACTAAATTTACCTATACCGCTGTACAAAGAAAAGGGGAGAACTCAGAGTGGTCAATAGATATGAACATTTGTACCCATCAAAATAATTCATTACATAACTTCTGTTTTGTTGGCGATTTTAATAGTGTTTTTTTATTGTATTTGTTAAACGGACGAATAAGCTTTCTTGTGTGTAGTTTTGTATAATAACCCTTAAACGATTGAGATAAAGTGTATTCTCCTCTAATAATTTCACTACATTTTGTGTGCTATTTGTATTATATGCGGTTCACTGTATGATAAAATTTCATACCACAAAGATTAGTCGAATTTACGTTTTCCACTATATTATTATTCCGTACTTACAACATATGGTTCTGGGAATTTGAATCTTGCAAGTCACCCGGTATGAATAATAATAGATTTTACGTAAGAAAGATATATTTAATGTGTTTTTAACATATGTATCGTTATCATAATATACGAATAGTGTTAATGAATTGGATATTATTTCATATTGTAGCTTCATTCCTTTGTTACTGCGTTATTATTTACGGAGTATCAATTTTAAAAGATTAAATACGAGTATTAGTTACCGAGTAGTTTATTTATTTTATGGGAATTTTGATTTATGCACCTTTACAGCGACAACGTTCAATTCTTTATTATTGTTTTAATAAAAGCTTTAACGTAACGTTTGATATAATTAGAATATTTGTTATTTTGAGTTTGATATAATTTCATTTTAAGAGATAAGTTTGGAGATTAGTTAACCTCGTTACGTTACGTAAATATAGAATAAACAAGATCGTTGACTGATCAACTGCTCTTTAGCACGTCATTTGTTTGCGAGTACGTGCAAATATTTTGTTTTGTAAGTTTTATAGGAACCATCGCACCGGCTGTTAATTCACTGATTTACCTATTTTTTGTTTGTTTGGGAACTTAGCTGTGAACCACCCCATTTAAGTATTCCGACCACCTATTTTGACATTTATAAACATTCGATCGCGTTCTGTTTATTTTGTTGTGACATATTCATTTTAAATTGAATAATTAGTGACCGTGTTGACCAGTTATTTTTTTGTTAATTGAACAAATAATTTTAGGTTGTGGTTTATACCGTATAATGAATTTTGAGTTTAGTTATCACAATCTTTGTGGATTTTAAATGTAGCTCAAAATTTTATTTAAGTGTAAGTGAGCTTTGCGTAGATATTTTTGAAGTAGAATTTCAGGTAAAGGTGAGTATTTTCTCTTCGAGTGAACATTATCGTCTCCTGACCATTATTTTAAGAGCTAGTTCATGATGTTTCTCCCGCTACATTTATTTAACAGGTGGCGCCTTTGTGACATATTTTTCCTGATTCATGACTTACCCTTACTTTGTTTTACGTATTATGAGCTATTCTAAACGCAAAATTAGTAACACGCCCACACCCTTTTTCCACTGAGCTACCGGCTCATTTATTATCCGTTCCGATCTACTGCCATTTTCGCATGTAACAACACTAGGCTACCATACTTTCATTTAGTCAATGAGTTGCTTATGATACTTTTAATTATGAGTATATTTCTTAATAATTATTAAATGAAATCCTATTCCAAAAATTTAAAGCTCCCCAGACAACAAACGTTCTTAAAGATAATTCCATTTTTAATGAAAGTAAATTTTATTTACAATTATTATACAACCATAAGATAATTGTTTTGAAATTGGAATCAAGTATAAATATAGTCGATAATATGTACAATAATTGAGATACTGTGTATATTTATGCATTCCATTTGGCTGCCACACATGGTATTTATATAGTTTAAACCTTTTTGTTGTTAATTTAGCTGGTTTTTTGAGTCATGCACTTTATTACATAGCTTATACTTACGTAAATGGTGTATTAAAAACATTATACGTTCCTTGAGATCATTTGGGTATATTATGTTTAAGTTTTTGAATACAATTTTGTAACAATAATATTTTAAAATGTTTTGCACATTTATTATATTTAAAACATTCTACAAAACACTATAGCACAATAGTATCTACGAATCACCACTGTCGTAATCTTTTTCGCACAAAAAGTAATTCATATGATTTTGTTACTATGGAACTACCCGTCAAAGAAAGAGAACGCTTGACGCAATTGAATTGCTTCAATCTTTTACACTATTACGTAACCCTAAGGTACACCACTACACAACTCTAAACCTTTCGTTCTTTATTTGACTGTTGAATTTTCTTCATTTGCATCTTCCTGTGATCCTAATTATACTGAACTAATTTGAGCGTGTGATACATTTTCGGTAAAAGATTATGATACACAATAGGAACTATTAAGTAATTACAGTATTTCTGAATTATACAGAAAAATAAAGTATACAGCAAATGGTTTTTGATTGATTGATGTTTTGAGTTGTTTTTTATTCGCAACCTACTACTTCCGGGCCCAGTTCGTCTCCTTTCTTTATCAAAAGGTAATTTGATTAAATATCATTGTCTACACATATATTATTAGTCCCACTACCATGTAGAGAACAAATTCCTTTTTGACAAAGTTTATCTTCATCATGCTTTTCCGACGGGAAACGAAAAAAAACTTAAATCGCAATTTTTACGATTTTTTTACATTCAAAACAACAACTCGTCTTAAGGCTGATCCGACTACCAAGCCCTAATCATCACAGCTAGAAAGTTAGGAAGCGGGAGGTATAAGAAAGGCGCGATCCTGTGTTTAGTCTATTTCTTGCTAAGTTAAGACAGGGCAATGTCTGCTTACATTATATACGCACGCAACCTGTTTGGAAAACTTCCGGATTATGCTTATTATGACGCTTATCCAAAATTGGTCGTTTATTGATAAAATATAACATTCACTTCTCTATTTGTAAAAATTTAAATATTCTACCTTCAATCTGGATCATGGATATAGGTTATTTCATTACATCCCTTGTTGAATACTCTAATCATGCACCACAGTTTGGATGTACACTTCAAAATATGGAAATTATCAATGAGGAATGAAACGGTTTTATGTGTTATTTAAATGTTAAATGTACATTCCATGATGACTCTTTTACAACCTCTACTGCAAAACCGTCTCAAGATAACATGAAGAAAGTTGCTGTGCTGGGTATAATGTCAATGGGGTTCCAGATTTTTTCACTACACCAATTTGTAGCATCAATGGATATACCGTGCATGTCTGAACGAACATACAGAAGCGGTACGACGAAATTTCGGATGCCTAGGAAGAAACAAGCATGAAGGCTATGGAAAAAGCTGCAGCCGAAGAAAAAGCACTTGCTATCCCTATGATAAGTGTTTTGGCGGATGGAAGTTGGCCAAAAATCCTATGGAAATAGGTACAACTCTATATACGGCGATGCGGCTATTGTGGGGTATCGCACGAAACAGGTTTTGTTTATGGGGTGCCCGAAACAAATTTTGTATGCTTTATGAAAACAAAGTAATACCACTCCTAAGACGCTTTAAATTGGACCAGCTCTTCTGCAAGTATATAGGCCAATATTATTTCAGGGGGGTTTCAGAGAAGGGTAGAAATGTATGGCCTAATTTATAGCAGACTGATAGCTGATGGAGACAGTAATACTTAAAAAAAAAATTTTGGAAGTGCACCCGTATGAAACACATAAAGTGAAAAAAATGGAATGCAAAAACCATTTACTGCGAAATTACTACAAGAAAATAAGAGAACTTAACGTTAAGGACACAACAGCAGGGTCATTAAATTTACGGAAAATAATTTAGGTAAGAAAGATGAGTAATAATTATGTTTTTTTTTTGAAATTTTACATAAAGACATTTTTATGCTACGTCATTCCCATACGTTATACCGTGAGTCCCAAATTCGATGCTTACCATAGGTATAGACGTACAATCTTTTGTAACGCACTCAATTTCTAAGATGATTTTTTCACTAAGTATATACGCACACAAATACGTTTTTCCTATTTTTCTCCTAAACTAAAAAAGACCTTACACCTTATATCTTTGAAAAGGGAACTAACGAGCAATTTAAACCTATTAAGGTCAAATATGGTTTCCATTAAAAAGAATACCTTATGTCATATCTGACGAATTATGCTAGCTAAAAAACCTTTTTGTAAAACGTCCTACACAAAGTAAACTTGTCCACAACTTTTTGTTTAAATTTGAAGAAAATAAGGATTGTCAAATAAGGATTGTCGCTATTCCATTAAATCTAGTAATCGATGCACTTTAAGGGAAAAACAAAAGACGATCTGAGCAGAAAAGACAAAGGGCTCCATATTTTTCTTGCATCTTACCGGCTTTGTGTCTCTTGCCGTTTCCCAGATACCAATGGTGATCATCGAATTTATGACGCGCGGCATATTTTTTTTAGTTCAACAAATTTTAATTTACACGTTACTACATTTTACTATACTATATATATATATATATATATATATATATATATATATATATATATATATACAGGGTGTCCGGTGAGGAACTGTACAAACTGAAATGGTATGTTCCTTGGGTCAATTTAAGTAAAAAAAGTCCCATAAACATAGGTCTGATTTGCAATAGTTACCCAGATACAAGCGTTTAAAGTTTATAAATGATCACATATTTTTTCAAAAGTAATTATTATTAGTCAACTGGAAAAACAAAACCGAAACAATCTGTCATTTATTCGTTTGTGTTCCAATAATGACAAAGTGGATTGTAGTAAATTAAGTGTAATTTAAATTTAAAATGCCTTTTCAATTTTCTAACGAAGAGTATGCTGAACGTTTTGTGTATGATAGGGATACAAAAGCCCATCATGTAATGTTTGCCATACTGACATACGGGGGACTCCCGTTCGAGAAGAAATTCTTCTAACACTCAACTCTGGACTCCGATCAACCATCTGTAGAATGTTTTCTTGCTCATTCACATTTAACTCCACAGGACGATCAGATCTTATTGAAACTGATGGAAATGAACCATGAGTTCGAACGTGTTGAAACACAGAAGAAAAGGTTTGGTGATTTGGAATCCTCCTGTTGGGAAATCTTCGTTCATATTCCCTAACGGCAGCTCTCGCATTTCCATCACAAAATCCATAAATGTAAATGATGTCAGCATACTCTTCGTTAGAAAATTGAAAAGGCATTTTAAATTTAAATTACACTTAATTTACTACAATCCACTTTGTCATTATTAGAACACAAACGAATAAATGACAGATTGTTTCGGTTTTGTTTTTCCAGTTGACTAATAATAATTACTTTTGAAAAAATATGTGATCATTTATAAACTTTAAACGCTTGTATCTGGGTAACTATTGCGAATCAGACCTATGTTTATGGGACTTTTTTTACTTATATTGATCCAACGAACATACCGTTTCAGTTTGTACAGTTACTCACCGGACACCCTGTATATATATAAGAGAGTAAGGTGAAAAATTCTCGGTCTGACAATGAAAAACTCAGTTCTGTTAAAAAATTATTTTATTTTTCTACGCAATTTCCCTTGACTTCAACACACTTGGTCTAGTGTTTCTCCAGCACCAGTATTCCTTCCCGGAGGTGAGAGTCTGGAAGGTTGTGAAAATATTCATCTACGGCCCTTTCAACTTCTTCATTGGATGTACTTTCCAGAAACAAATTTCTTCAAGTTTAGGAACAGATGGAAGTCTGATGGTGCCAAACCAGGAGAATAGGGGGGATGGTTGAGCAAATCGTACCTCAAATCCCGCAGTTTTCCCATCGCCAACGCATCCTTGTGTGCAGGTGCGTGGTCCTGACGAAACATGATTTTTTTCTTCTTCAAATTAGGCCTCTTTTCGCGAATTTTGGTCAAGAAGATTGGAGTAATATTTGCCTGTAATTATTCTGCCTTTTGCAAGGTAATCAATTAGCAGGATGCCTTTCGTAACCCAAATGGCTATGACTTTTTCGGCAGATGCGATCGATTTCGATTTATTTGGTGCTGAACCACCGGCTTCTACCTACGGCGCTTGGACTGCTGCTTCGTTTCTGGTGTGTAGTGGTGAACCCATGTCTTATCCATGGTGGCAAATCGTCGCACAAAATCGGTTGGATTCCTATTAAATCGGTCCAAAGATTGCTGCGAAAATCATTTGCGCATTTGCTTTTGATAGGTATTCAGCAAATGCGGCACCTATCTTTCGCAGAGCTCTCACATCCCTAATTCTTTATGCCGTCCTTGGAGGGATGTACGAACACGTTTAAATTCACCTGCCCACTTTTTAACGGTTGACACGAAAGGAGCAGGGTCCCCGTAAACTGAGGTCAACTTTAGATGAATTTCCTTAGCGGTTAATCCATCCAAAACGAAGAGTTTTATGACCATCGTGTAAACAAACTACTTGAGAGAACAAGTTGAAACTTGTTATACGAACTAATGACACGTGTACCCAGGCAGGAAGCATAATTGTTCCTGATTGGAGCGCCATCTCTGTGTCGAGCTGAGAACTATTCACCTTATCCTCATATGTGTATGTGTATGTGTATGTGTATGTGTATGTGTATGTGTATGTGTATGTGTATGTGTATGTGTATGTGTATGTGTATGTGTGTATGTGTATGTGTATGTGTATGTGTGTGTATGTGTATGTGTATGTGTATGTGTATGTGTATGTGTATGTGTATGTGTGTATGTGTATGTGTATGTGTATGTGTATGTGTATGTGTATGTGTATGTGTATGTGTATGTGTAAGTGTATGTATGTATGTGTATGTGTATGTTATGTGTATGTGTATTATGTGTATGTGTATGTGTAGTGTATGTTGTAGTGTATGTAGTGTATGTGTATGTGTACTGTGTAGTGTAGTGTACGTAGTCGTGTACGTGTACGTGTACGTGTACTGTACGTGTACGTGTACGTACGTGTACGTGTACGTGTACGTGTACGTGTACGTGTACGTGTACGTGTACGTGTACGTGCTACGTGCGTACGTACGCGTCGTACGTGTACGTGTACGTACGTGTACGTACGTGTACGTGTACGTGTACGTGACGTGACGTGACGTGTCACGTGTACGTGTACGTACGTACGTGTACGTGTACGTGTACGTGTACGTGTACGTGACGTGTACGTGTCACGACGTGTACGTGTGCGTGTACGTGTACGTGTACGTGTACGTCGTACGTGTACGTGTACGTGTACGTGTACGTGTACGTGACGTGTCGACGTGTACGTGTACGTGTACGTGTACGTGTACTGACGTCGTACGTCGTACGTGTACGTGTACGTGCTGACGTGTACGTGTACGTACGTACGTGTGACGGTACGTGTACGTCGTGTACGGTACGTGTACGTGTACGTGTACGTGCTACGTGTACGTAGTGTGACGTGTACGTGTACGTGTACGTGACGTACGTGTACGTACGTGACGTCGTGTACGTCGTACGTGTACGTGTACGTGTACGTGTACGCGTGTACGTGCGTACGTGTCGTGTACGTCGTGTACGTGTACGTGCGTGACGTGTACGTGTTAAGGTGCGTGGCATGTATTACTCCATGCCAGCGGAGGTACCACCACCCTGTACCATGGTGCTCCTTAATATTGGGTCTCCGATTTTCTGAGCTCGGTAAGGGCTGCCGGTTACCTTTTCCATCATCCTTAATCTATTCTCATCCTTATTCTTCCTTCTCGCCCTCACTGTCTTCCTATCGGATTAAAAGTCCCAAATTAAAAAATAAGATGGCTGTGGTTTCTAGGGTTATAAATTCCGGACGTAAAATCCTGCCCCACTCGGATGTCCGGGAGGGCAGGGCCCAAGCGACCTCGGTCATCGAAAGTATCAACTTTCTGATTCACTACTGCAACATCCGCGGTATCAGGTCTAATCTTAATGCTATTCACCAACGTCTTGAACAATTACAACCTGATATATTGTTTCTATCTGAAACACAAGTCTCCTCTGAAAGCTCTGAGTCACCCGACTTGCAATTTCCTCAATACCATCTTCACTCTAACTTTCGATATAAAGGAGGCGTATGTGCGTACATCAAGGACAGAATTGCTTGCAAGAGGGTTTCTTCCTTAGAAAATAAAAATTTTGACGTGATTTGGTTTAAACATTCTGGTCCTAATTTTGTGAAATTCTACTGTTGCATTTATAAGTCTCCTAATGACAGCAACTTTCAAGACTTCTTCGATTACCTTAGTATGAAAGTTGACTATCTCCTGTTCAGTTTCCATCTTGGATATCTCATTTGTAGGCGATTTCAATGTTCATAACTCTAATTGGCTTCAATTTTCATCTACTACAAATCCCGCTGGTCATAGTGCAGAAACACTTGCTATTTCATGTGATCTCACACAGATGATTTCTGAACCCACAAGAATCCCTGATAACTCTAACCATACTCCACATCTTCTAGATATCTTTCTTACATCAAACCCTCTTGTTTATAAAACTTCCGTTCTTTCGCCATTAGGTCTTTCCGACCATTGTCTAATAAAAATCATTTCTACTGTACCTAATTCCACTGTTGTTCGCAAAACCGATAGAACCTTGTGGTGCTTTAAGTCAGCTCGATGGAGTGATTTACGGGATTTCTTTGCAACCTTTCCATGGCGTGAATATTGTTTTAAGTCGTCCTCTTCTTCGGACATCGCTCTTTCAGTATCTGAAGTCATCCTCATGGGAATGGAGTTGTACATTCCGAAAAAACAGTACCGTGTAGGTCATTCACGTTCCCAACCCTGGTTCAATAAGGCTTGTTCTGATGCAATATCTTTAAAAAATAAATGTTACATTAAATGGAAATCTAATAAATCGGTTGACAGTCATGTAGAATACGTTGGTGCTAGAAATATCTGCAAAAGTGTCATCACTAAAACTAAAAAGTTGTTCGAACAACGAAAATGCAATGAACTAGCTACATCTCCTTTAGGCAGTCGTAAATTTTGGTCTTTAGCAAAAGCCATTAGTAAAAACTTTCGAACATCTTCATTTCCCCCCCTGACATCTATTGACGGATCGGTAGTTGCTGATTCTGTAGACAAAGCCAACGTTTTTGTGAATTTGTTTGCATTAAACTCGTGTCTCAATGATTCTGGAAAAGATGTGCCCCTAGTCAACTCTTCTTCATACGTTATGAAACCAATTCATTTTTGGGACAAACTCTTGGAATCGATCATCAGTAGGCTTGATCTCAATAAGGCGACTGGCCCAGACGGTATCCCAGCTATTGTCTTAAAGAAATGTTCCCCCGAACTAGTACCAGTCCTATCTAAGCTCTATACGATCTCTATATCTTCTGGGGAATTCCCTTCATCATGGAAGTTAGCAAATGTTTAAGCTATTCCCAAAAAAGGTGATAAGACCGATCCCTCAAATTACAGACCAATTGCCATCACTTCCATTTTGTCTAAAATCATGGAAAAAGCCATCAATCAGTAACTGCTCACTTTCCTTGAAACTAACGAACTCCTTAATGACCACCAATATGGGATTAGGCAAAGTCGTTCAACAGGCGATCTTCTTTCATATGTGACCCAAGTTTGGAACAATACAGTAGAGCAGTCCGGTGAAACAGTTGTAGTCGCTTTAGATATCTCAAAGGCATTTGACCAAGTTTGGCATAAGTATTTACTTGCCAAACTCACCTCGCTTGGGTTAAATGATACGCTCATCAACTGGGTTTCTAGTTTCCTTGATAAAAGACGAATACGTGTCGTAGTTGATGGCTTTTTTTCAAAAGAAGTTAGCATTAACGCGGGTGTACCACAGGGATCCGTTATAGCGCCTATACTTTTTCTGCTGTACATAAACGACCTTATTTCTTCAACAACTAACCCCATCCATTGCTTTGCTGACGATAGCACTCTTCACTGTAGTTCATCTCAGTCTACTCATAGTGATAATCCACCTTCTACATCAAATCAAGAAATTAAAGCTGAAATGGCAAATTCAATCAACAAAGACATTCAACGTATTCTCGAATGGGGAAGCAATAATCTAGTTAAATTTAAAGGTAACAAAACTCAGTGTTGCCTGATGTCCGCCAAAAAAGATCGATCATTTCCTGTTGTAAGTATGAATGGCTCAGTTCTTAAGTTTTCAGACCCTACTACTCTGTTGGGTATGACTGTATCTTCAAATCTCTCATGGGTTGACCATCTTCTGTCAGCTACCAAAACAGCTGCTCGTAAAATAGGCTTTTTGTATAGATCTAAGCAGTACTTTACCTCTCGACAACTCCTTCTGTTGTATAAAGCCCAAGTTTGGCCTCATCTGGAATATAATTCTCGCCTTTGGGTTAGTGCTCCCCAATACGCTCTCGATATCGTTGATCGTATTCAAAAGAGAGCGATTAGGCTTATAAATGACCCGTCCTTAACTTCTCACATACAGTCCCTTGAGCATAGAAGGATGGTTTCAGTTCTTTCTTTGTATTATCGTTATTACAACGGCTATTGTGCTGGTGAATTACATTCTTTGATATCATCTCTGGCTATCTTTGCGAGAAACTCTCGGTTCGCTCATTCGCATCATCAGTATGCAGCACAAATCTCCACTTGTCGGACCAAACGGGAGCAATCCACATTTTTCTACACGGCTCCTAACTCTGGAATGATCTCCCTAGTTCCTGCTTTCCTCTCACTTATGATATGAGAAAATTTAAGGTAGCTGTTCATAGGCATCTATTGGCAATTCATTATCTCTCTATCCATCCTCCTAAGTATTCCTGAGTGCTTTAGCACGATAGGCCTTATTTAGCCTGTTCAGGTCCACAATCATAAAAAAAAGTGTACGTATACGTGTACGGGTACGTGTACGTGTACGTGTACGTGTACGTGTACGTGTACGGGTACGTGTACGTGTACGTGTACGTGTACGTGTACGTGTACGTGTACGCGTACGTGTACGTGTACGTGTACGTGTACGTGTACGTATACGTGTACGTGTACGTGTACGTGTACGTATACGTATACGTGTACGTGTACGTGTACGTGTACGTGTACGTGTACGTTTACGTGTGCGTGTACGTGTACGTGTACGTGTACGTGTACGAGTACGTGTACGTGTACGTGTACGAGTACGTGTACGTGTACGTGTAGGTGTACGTGTACGTGTACGTGTACGTGTACTTGTACGTGTACGTATACGTTTACGTGTACGTGTACGTGTACGTGTACGTGGACGTGTACGTGTACGCATGCTTGTACGTGTACGTGTATATGTAGGAGTACGTGTACGAGTACGTGTACGTGTATGTGTACGTGTACGTGCACGTGTACGTGTACGTGTACGTGTACGAGTACGTGTACGTGTACGTGTACGTGTACGTGTACGTGCACGTGTACGTGTACGCATGCTTGTACGTGTACGTGTATGTGTAGGAGTACGTGTACGAGTACGTGTACGTGTGTGTACGTGTACGTGCACGTGTACGTGACGTGTACGAGTACGTGTACGTGTCGTGTACGTGTACGTGTACGTGTGACGTGTACGTGTACGTGTACGTGTACGTGTACGTGTACGTGTACGTGTACGTGTACGTGTACGTGTACGTGAACGTGTACGTGTACGTGTACGCGTGCTTCTACGTGTACGTGTATGTGTAAGAGTACGTGTACGTGTACGTGTACGTGTACGTGTACGTGTACGTGTACGTGTACGTGACGTGTACGTCGTGTCGTGACGTACGTGTACGTGTCGTGTCGTGTACGTGTACGTAGTGTACGTGTCGTGTACTGTACGTACGTGTACGTGTCGTGTACGTACGTGTACGTGTAGTGCGTGTACGTGTCGTACGTTACGTGTACGTGTACGTGTACGTGTACGGTGACGTGTACGTGTGTGACTGTCCGTGACGTGTACGGTACTGTACGGTACGTGTCTGTATCGTGTACGTGTACGTGTACGTCGTACGTGTACGTGTACGTTACGTGTCGTGTACGTGTAGACGTTACGTGTCACGTGACGTGTACGTGTCGTACGTGTACGTGTACGGGTACGTTACGTGTACGTGTACGTTTACGTGTACGTGTACGTGTACTGCGTGTGCGTGTACGTGTACCTGTACGAGTACGTGTACGTGTACGTACGTGTACGTACGTGTACGTGTACGGTACGTGTACGTGACGTACGTGTACGTGTACGTGTAACGGAGTCGTGTACGGCTGTCGTGTACGTGTGCGTTACGTGTACGTTTACGTGTCGTGTACGGTGCGTGCGTCGACGTGCGTGTACGGTCGTGTACGTGTACGTGACGTGTCGTGTACGTGTACGTGTGCGTGTACGTGTACGGTACGTGTCGTGTACGTGTCGTACGTACGTCGCGTACTGTCGTGTACGTGTCGTACGTGTCGTGTGGTGCGGTACGGTGCGTGTACGTGACGGTCGTCGTGTACGTTGCGTGTACGTGTGCGTGCGTGTACGGTACGTCGTGTACTGTACGTTCGTAGAGCGGTACGTGTCGTGTACGTGTACTGTGCGTGTACGTTACGTATGCGTGTACGTGTACGTGTCGGCGCGTACGTGCTGTACGTGTACGTGTACGTGTACGGTACGTGTCGTGTACGTGTACGTCGTACGTGACGTGTACGGTACGTGTCGTGTACGTACGTCGTACGTGTACGTGTACGTGTACGTGTACGTGTACGTGTCGTACGTGACGTGTACGTGTACGTGTGACGTGTACGTGTACGTGTACGTGTACGTGTACGTGTACGTGTACGTGTTACGTGTCGTGTACGTGTACGTGTACGTGTACGTGTACGTGTACGTGACGGTACGTGTACGTGTACGTGTACGTGTACGTGTAGTGTACGTGTACGTGTCGTGTACGTGTACGTGTACGTGTACGTCGTGACGTGTACGTGTACGTGTACGTGTACGTGGACGTGTACGTGTAGTGCGTGTACGTGTACGTGCGTTATGTAGGGTACGTGTACGAGTACGTGTACGTGTATGTGTACGTGTACGTGCACGTGTACGTGTACGTGTCGGTACGTGTACGTGTACGTGTACGTGTACGTGTACGTGTACGTGCACGTGTACGTGTCGACGTGTACGTGTACGTATGTGTGGAGTACGTGTACGAGTACGTGTACGTGTATGTGTACGTGTACGTGACGTGTACGTGTACGTGTACGGTACGTGTACGTGTCGTACGTCGTGTACGTGTACGTGTACGGTGCGTGTACGTGTACGTGTACGTGTAGCGTGTAGTGTACGTACGTGTACGTGTACGTGTACGTGTACGTGCGCGTGTCGGTACGTGACGTGTACGTAGTGCGTGTGTCGTGTACGTGTACGTGTACGTACGGACGTGTACGTACGGTACTGCGTGCGTATCGTGTCGTGTGCGTAGACGTGAGTCGTGTACGTGTCGTGACGTGTACGTGTACGTGTACGTCGTGTACGTGTACGTGTCGTACGGACGTGTACGGTACGTGTACGTGTACGTGTACGTGACGTGTACGTGTACGTGCTTTACGTGTACGTGTAGTGTGGTCGTGTCGGTACGTGTACGTGTAGGACGTGTACGTGACGTGTCGTGTACGGTACGGTACGGTACGTGTCGGACGTACGTACGTGACGTGTAGGTACGTGTACGTGTACGTGACGTGACGTGTACGTACGTGTACGTGTACGTGTACGTACGTGTACGTGTCGTGTACGTGTACGTGTACGTGTACGTGTCAGACGTGTACGTGTCGACGTGTACGTGTACGTGTTGTACGTGTGTACGTGTACGTGACGTGTACGTGTACGACGCTGTACGTGTACGTGTACGTGTACGTGTAGCGTGTACGTGTACGTGTCGTGTACGTGTGACGTGTACGTGTACGTGTACGTGTACGTGTGTGTCGTACGGTACGTGTCGTGACGTGTGACGGTCGTGTACGGTGTGCGTGTACGTCGTACGCGTGTACGTGGTGTACGTGTACGTGTACGTGTGTACGTGTCGTGTAGCTCTTAGTACGTGTAGTTGTATATGTAGGTACGTGTACGGTACGTGTACGTGTTATGTACGTGTACGTGACGTGTACGTGTACGTGTCGCTGATACGTGTACGTGTGCGTGTTTCGTGTACGTGTACGTAGTGACGTGTGCGTCGTGACGTTGTACTGTACGTGTACGTGTATGTGTAGTGTACGTGTACGTGTACGTGTAGCGTGTGTACGTGTACGTGTACGTGCACGTGTACGTGTCGTGTCAGTGTACGTGTACGTGTACGTGTACGTGTACGTGTACGTGTACGTGTACGTGCGTGTACGTGTACGTGTACTGTGTACGTGTCGTGTACGTGTACGTGTCGTGTCGTACGTGTACGTGACGTGTCGTGTCGTGTACGCGTGCGTGTCGTGTCGTAGTGTAAAGTACGTGTACTGTACGTGTACGTGTACGTACTGTACGCGTGACTATTGACGTGTACGTATGTGTACAGGAGTACGTGTACGGTCACGTATACGTGTGACTGTCGTGTCGTACGTGTACGTGTACGTGTACGAGTTACGTGTACGTGTACGTACGTGTACGATGTACGTAGTACGTCGTAACGTGTACGTGTGTACGTGTACGTGTACTTGTGTCGTGTACGTGACGTGTCGGTGCCGTACGTGTACGTGTACGTGTACGTGTGACGTGTACGTGTACGGTGTGTACTGTGTACGTGTACGTGTACGTGTACGTATCGTGTACGTGTACGTGTACGTGTACGTGTACGTGTACGTGTACGTGTACGTACGTCGTACGTGACGTGTACGTGTACGGTACGTGTCGTGTACGTGTACGTGCGTGACGGTACGTACGTGTACGTGTCTTGCGTGTACGTGTACGTCTGTACGTCGTGTACTGTGTACGTGTGCGTGTACGTGTACGTGTAGTGTACGTGCGTAGTGTAGTGTGCGTGTGTCGTGTAGGTGTTGCGTTCGGTACCGTGTGCTGTGTGGCGTTTACGTGTGTGTGTGTGTGTGTTACTTATAAACGCGTGTAATTACGGGATATCCCTAGAATTCTAAACCAGAATGAAACGGGGCCACGAAAGACGTACGTTCGTTTTGGTTTAACCTAACCGTATTAATTAGGGTGGCGTACGTACGTTAAAATTTTACATAATTGCGTTACAAACGCATTTAACCTTTTGACCTATGAATTATTTTGGCATCAGTATACCTAAGGATGGTCAGGTGTACGTGTACGTGTACGTGTACGTGTACGTGTACGTCATCGTGTACGTGTTCGCGTACGTGTACGTGTGACGTGTACGTGTACGTTACGTGTACGTGTACGTGTACGTTACGTGTACGTGTACGGTACGCGTACGCGTACGTGTACGGTCGTGTACGTGTCGTGTCGTGTACGTGTACGTGTACGTGTACGTTCGTGTACGTGTACGTGTACGTGTAGCGTGTAGCGTGTACGTGTACGTGTACGTGTACGTGTACGTGTGTACGTGTACGTGACTGTACGTACGTGACGTGTGACGTACGTGTACGTGTACGTGTACGTGTACGGTACGTACGTGTACGTGTACGTGTACGTGTACGTGTACGTGTACGTGTACGTGTACGTGTACGTACGTACGTGTACGTGTACGTGTACGTGTACGTACGTGTACGTGTACGTCGTGACGTACGTGTACGTGTACGGTACGTGTACGCGTCGTACGTGTACGTGTACGTGTACGTGTACGTGTACGTAGTGTACGTGTGCGTGTACGTTACGTGATTGCGTACGTGCGTACGTGTCGTGTCGACGTTTACGTGCTGTGTGTGCTAATGTGATATACGTGTAAAAAAACGCGTGTATTACGGATACGAATCTAAACAGTAATGAACGTGTCGCGCAAAACGCATACGTTCGTTTGTTCACTGCAACCGTGTACGGTCGTGTCACGTAAATTTGTAATCGTGTAACGTGTACTTGACTTGAATTTTGACAGTACTAAGAGTCGTGTACGTAGTACGTGTACGTCGTGTCGAGTACGTGTACGTGTACGTGTACGTGTACGTGTACGTTTACGTATACGTGTACGTGTACGTGTCGCGCGTACGACGTAGTGACGTGTACGTGTACGTGTACGTCGTCGTACGTGTAGCGTGTACGCGTACGTGTACGTGTACGTGTACGTGTACGTGTACGTACGTGTACGTGTACGTCGTACGTGTACGTGTACGTGTACGTGTACGTGTACGTGTACGTCGTGACGTGTACGTGTACGTGCGTACGTGTACGTGTACGTGTACGTGTACGTGTACGTGTACGTGTACGTGTACGTGTACGTGTACGTGTCGTGTACGTGTACGTGTACGTGTACGTGTACGTGTACGTGTACGTGTACGTGTACGTGTACGTGTACGTGTACGTGTACGTGTACGTGTACGTGTACGTGTACGTGTACGTGTGACGTGTACTTGTACGTGTACGTGTACGTGTACGTGTACGTGTACGTGTACGTGTACGTGTACGTGTATGTGTACGTGTGCGTGTGTACGTGTAGGTGATTGCGTATCTGCGTACCTGCATGTGCGTGTGTGCGCGTTTACGTGTGTGCTTGTGTGCGTGTGTGTCTATATATATATATATATATATATATATATATATATATATATATCTTTAAATAAAACGCGATGTATAAATTACGAGGAATATCCCTATGAAATTCTAAACCAAGTAAATGAAACGGGGCCCCGCACGCAAAACAGACAGTACGTTCGATTTTGGTTTCAACCTCAACCGTAATTAATTAAGGGTGGCGCTACGTCACGATTAAAATTTTACAATAAATTGCGTCTACAAATCAGTCTAATTACTCAACCATTTATGAACCTATTGAAATTATTTTGGCATCAATGTATACCTAAAGGATGGTTCTAGGTGTACGTGGACGTGTACGTGTACGTGTACGTGTACGAGTACGTGTACGTGTTCTAGTACGAGTACGTGTACGTGTACGTGTACGTGTACGTGTACGTGTACGTGTACGTGTACGTGTACGTGTACGTGTACGCGTACGCGTACGCGTACGTGTACGTGTACGTGTACGTGACGTACGTGTACGTGTACGTGTACGTGTACGTTTACGTGTACGTGTACGTATTACGTGTACGTAGTACGTGTACGTGTACGTGTACGTGTACGTGTACGTGTACGTGTACGTGTACGTGTACGTGTACGTGTACGTGTACGTGTACGTGTACGTGTACGTGTACGGTACGTGTACGTGTACGTGTACGTGTACGTGTACGTGTACGTGTACGTGTACGTGTACGTGTACGTGTACGTGTACGTGTACGTGTACGTGTACGTGTACGTACGTGTACGTGTACGTGGACGTGTACGTGTACGTGTACGTGTACGTGTACGTGTACGTGTACGTGTACGTGTACGTCGTGACGTGTACGTGTGACGTGTACGTGTACGTGTACGTGTACGTGTACGTGTACGTGTACGTGCACGTGTATGTGTACGTTTACGTATACGTGTACATGTACGTGTACGTGTATGTGTACGTGTGCGTGTGTACGTGTAGGTGATTGCGTATCTGCGTACCTGCGTGTGCGTGTGTGCGCGTTTGCGTGTGTGCTTGTGTGCGTGTGTGTGTCTATATATATATATATATATATATATATATATATATATATATATATATATATCTTTAAATAAAACGCGATGTATAGGTTACGAGGAATATCCCTATGAAATTCTAAACCAAGTAAATGAAACGGGGCCCCGCACGCAAAACAGACAATACGTTCGATTTTGGTTTCAACCTCAACCGTAATTAATTAAGGGTGGCGCTACGTCACGATTAAAATTTTACAATAGATTGCGTCTACAAATCTGTCTAATTACTCAACCATTTATGAACCTATTGAAATTATTTTGGCATCAATGTATACCTAAAGGATGGTTCTAGGTTTCTAAAGACTCTGATTTTTGAAAGTTTATTTAGACTTGATGTAAATTTGTCTTGAACAACACCTACATTAATGAATGTGTGCTGAAGTTTGATGTCATAATAAAAATAATCTAAAAAAATCTAACTTTGTAGAAACATTTCTTTATATGTTTTCCTTAAGCTACAAAAAAAATTGTTATTATATTTATTAATTACGTAGCAATTAGTCTGCTACGAAGCCCTTGAAGTCGTTTCAAATTCAGCACGTCGGTTCAGCCTTAACACTCTACAAGAACACGATGTGATACTAAAGAACGATGTAAAGCTTTCGACTACTTACTATTAATTAAAAGAGAAAGTTGATTCAAATCCATTTAACATGACATGCCCCATATATTTAATGCAAATTATTTTTGTTAAATTATGTTTGTTTTATCCTTATATGATTATATCATACAGTACGAAATATATTTAGTATTTGTTGGTTATACATTTCAATACTTTTAATGTCCAGAAATAAAATTTCTACTATGTTTTAATTTTAACAAAGGAGGACGTCTGTGTAAATGTTTTATGTGTTTGAAAATATTCGTTTTGGAAATCCTGTATTATCTTACCTTAATGAACTTCGTGGGTACTGAAAGCCACTCCTGGGGGGATAAGACACTAATATCCTAGTGGTGGATTTAATTAGAAGCGAAATCATGTTTGTGAAGCGTTAAATCTCTTTGTATGTTGTACTTTTTGTTAGAATATAGATTATATTTACTACGCTATTAGAAATATTAGACTCCCGTAATGAATACAATGTTTAGTGACACGTCAATTCTGGTCAAATTGCCAATACTAACAAAATAAGCTTTGTAAGAACGTTTAATATGAAATAATCTAATTAACATTTTAAGTAACTTCTATAATACAACTACAAACTAGTATCAATAAAATTTATCTGATAGTCTACATGCTATTGTGGTATTTTAAAAATAGAATTTGAGCGTTGTTGTTCGAACAAGTGTGATACAATAAGTGTTTGACTTGCATTTTTGAATTCTAAGTTGACAGAGTTATTAGTAATATTTTTTATACCAATTCTTCCGTTGAAACATAAGCAATGATTCTGGCGTATTTATATTAGCAAAAAGTCAATAACTAATTTATTTTTAATTAAAACAAGTTCTGACGCTTCCACTTGGACACAGGTTGGGTTGAGATTTCCAATTATTCCACCTATAAATGTACCGAGGTTATAAGAGTAGGCTGCACAAGTATACCACCATCTATTGCGTTTGTATTTGCAGAAATGTATTAAATCATGCGTAGTATGAAGTAAAATAGTAGTGAATTATGAGAATGTATACTTTTACCATTATTACACATAATTAAAATACTTAGTAGTGAATTGCCTAATTAATTTTTACATTTGCTCAAAGATTGGTTTTGAATGTAATTTAAATTAAAGCTAGTGAAGAATACAAGCCTGTTTAATGACGATCTTTATGAGAAGGCAGCTTTCAAATCCCTTCCGGGTAGTAAATTTTCATGCACTGAAAAATTTAACGTTACTAGATTAAAAAAATACCTGGCTCGGTAAACACTTTATCAGTGTATAATATACAGCACTCCACTCGTCAGTATTGGCACTATTAACATCGAGATATAAATAAATGTATGATTGAAGAAAATGTGCCCATTTATTAAAAACACAGTTCGTCTACTCTATTTGGGTCAGATCCGGCAGTTCGTCATTATTGTTTAAAACGATAGTGATTCTATACCAAAGGATCCTAATCTATTAAATTGTCCTGAGAAAAGCAAAACTGAAAAATATTGGGCAGACATCAAACCAAAGCGAGCTAAATCATATAGGTCGGTTATTTCAATATAGGTTTTAAAAATGTGGCACAGCTATTCCAATCAAATATAAATTAGATTTATATAAAAGTCGAGGAAACAATTCAAACCTAAAATGGGATTGTTAAGCCAACTGTTCATTAAAAGTAGTTATTTGTATCACTAGGCCCGAAACGATAGTGTTGAGGGTATGAACATAATTGCTGGACAAGGCGTCAGCCAGGACTTGCAACTGAGAATACTATATAGAATAATATGGTTTTCTTTAAAATATTCCATCGCACTAGTAACTACTGTTAGTAATGTTGTTAATCTGGAGGTCAAATGCCAAGATAAAGGATTAGAACCTGTACATATGCCTACAACCCGCAAACGATTTCATGAAGAAAAATGCGGTTATTGTCACATTTTACAACGTCATGCACCGATGTCGAATATGTGAATTTTATGCATTTTCAATGATCACATGGATTTTGACCAAAGAAGTCACAATCGCTATTTATGCAAGGATTTAGTTGCGATAACTTCCAAAGGCATGACTACAATGTCCAATAAATAAATATTACGAAGTGGGATTGGTTATGGATCTCGATTTGAATTTGCTCTCCTCTATAAACTTGGAGAGGGAGTGAAGGGGATTTTGAAATGGGTATGCCTTCATGGTACTATAATGAAAGGCCTCAATGACAGGTGTATTTTCTACCAACTCTTATCCCCCCGTTCCTTTCAAGCAGGATCGGCCGTAATCCCAAAGTAATAGATCGTAAATGTCATGTGACCCATCGTTTGAGAGCTCTCGACAAACCGCATCGAACTGCGTTAACCTTAAATTTATATTTTGGCATAGGATGAAGTTTGCAACACATTCCTACCCCTGACACACAGACACTCACACACACACCCACACACACACATACACACACACACACACACACACACACACACATTCACACACACCCACACGCCCACCCACCCACACACACACACACACACTACACCACCACACCACACCACACACACACCACACCACACACGACACACACACACACACCACACACACACACACACACACACACACACACATACCACACAGCACACACGACACACACCACCACGACACACGTACACACGTACACGTACAAACGCACACACGCAAACACGCACAAACGCACACACCACACAGCACACACGCACACACGACACACGACACACGCACAACACACGCACACACGCACACGCACACACGCACACACGCCACACACCACGCACACGCACACACGCACACACGCACACACGCACACGCACCACGCACACACGCACACGCACACACGCACACGCACACGCACACACGCACACACGCACACACGCACACACCACACGCACACGACACACGCACACCACACACGCACACACGCACACACCACACGCACACACGCACACACGCACACACGCACACACGCACACACGCACACGCACACACGCACACGCACACACGCACACACGCACACACGCACGCACGCACACACGCACACGCGCAGCGTGCGTGTGCATACGCGTGAGCGTGTGTGTGCGGGAGCGTGAGTCGGTGTGCGTACGTGGTTGCGGGTGTGGGTGCAGGTGTAGGTGCGCGGGTGTGTGTGGATGTATGTTATTATCCACGATAACACCTACGTACTGTATTTAAGCTTGTTTTCATTGGGCTTGGAGCTGATTAGATTTTGGGAGAAATCCAGTGGCGGAGAGGGGGGTTTTTAGGGTCAGTTTTTGGTTTTTATCAAACATTTCTAAAACAGTTGCATATTTCAAAGACAAAAATACTTAGATATAGATCTTAAACATATCGATTAATTATGTTTTATGCAATTTTTTGATAGGGCGCGTAATTTAGCGGCCAAAACATTCAAGTGTTAGTTCAAATTGTTTCAATATCTGAATAATGATTAATTTTATAAGAAAAAGTGTGTACATATTTTTAAAGAAAATTTAAATTTACATAGCTTTTCTTTATAAAGTTCATTATTACGCATGGTAAGTCTTAAATAAATATGAATGAAAATGGTTAAACTGTATTAGATTTCTTATAGAAGCGTGCGGCCTTGAATATTTTTTAAGTTAACATGTATTTATGCTATTTAATCTCTATTTGACATGACGTTTTAAATGTCATTCTGACAGATTATTGCTTTTGTTTTTACAATGTTGCCTGTTTTCGTTATGAACGTATGGAAGAGGTCCGATAGTTAACCTAAAAGCATTATCATTAATTTAATTTTTTAAGTTAGCATCTAGATGTCTATTGAGCTCTGTCTGACATTAGAAAAGTGGGTGTAGGAAAACAAATACTATGATTTCTTGAATTGAATTAAATTTTTGTCTCCACTTGATAGTTACTTGATTTATTAGTTTTCCGTACTAATTCTCTTTTAGTAGCTAATTCATTAATAAAATATGGAAGCAGGATTTTTAGATGGAGAAAAATTTGACGTAATATCGCGTACATCTTAAGCAACCAAATTTGTATTACAGCTGAGCGCATGTATTTGAACAAGTATCCTGAAAGGAAGAAGCCAAATAAAAGAACATTCAAGTTCAAGTATACCTTAATGAATACGATGCTTTTAAAAAACCCGTTCTATCTCGAAAAAAAAACGAGTAATAAGGAATATGTAAACAATGTATTGTTTTTAACATCGCAACGTTACTTAAATTTACTAGAAACTACTTTGGAAGACGCTCTTGATAATTAACCCTTAGCCAAATTGCGCGGTTGTTGGTTTCAGCAGGATGGTGTACCTGCACACAATTCACGCATGGTTAAGAATTACCTTTCAAATAGGTTTTCCGAAAAAGTTTTAAGAACCCATTCTGAAACACCCTGGCCAGCCCGTTCTCCCGATTCTCTAGATTCTTTTCTTTGGGGGTACATAAACAATTATGTTTATAAACATATCTTTGGAACAGAAGAAGAACTCCGAAGGTTGCTACTTAACGCATTCCAAATTGTAACTCCTACAATATTAAAGATGCTTTGGATTTTAGAGTTAGAAGATGCTATTTATGTTTGGATAACGAAGGAGGGCTTTTCGAGCATGTAATAATTTTTTGATTAATTATTGTTATGCGTTATGTTTAAATTTCCTGTTGTCATCAAATGTTACCCGTCTATTTATGTGTTGTTGATTGATTGTAATTGATTGGTTATAAAATTTGTATCCAAACTTGACAAAATCTGTATCATTTCATTAATTTGATGAGGAAAGCACAGTTAGCAAAAGCCCATTTATGAATAACATTCAGTTTAAATGTTATTGGGCTCATACTTAGAATTTCTCCGATAATTGTAAAATAGGTTTAAAAATCGCAATTAAACCATAAAGTGTGATGCATACTTGAATGCATAATAAAAAACTCTTCTAATAATATGTATAAAAAAATCAGGACCGTATTTAAAAAAACAACGTTGATGATGGTTACTCGAAAATTTAAAAATATGGACACAGTGTGTGTTTATATATATATATATATATATATATATATATATATATATATATATATATATATATATATATATATATATATATTAAAACCGGGTGTCCAAAGCGTCACGCGATTGTGGCTTCGCTGTTGATTTGTCATTAAAATCATTTATACAAGAGTTATATGGTTCCAATACGTGCACAATTTAAAAATATTTTAGCACCTACAGGGTGATTCGTAAAAGTAGGGGGGGTATCAACTTTTTAATTTGAATGGAATAAGCTTTTCAACGGTGTATACATTTGCACATATAGAATACAACGTTCCCAAGTTATTTAACAAAAATGTATTTTTTTCCTGAATGTAAGGCTAGCAATAAAAATTAATTCTTGGTTTATTATCCAAGTTGAGACAAATTAGTTCAGGCATATAATTAAGCTATGTATAGGCTTTGAAAAGATGTAAACGTTTTATTGATTTTATTGAATAGGGGTGAGAAGGCTTCCTGTGAAACTTTAGCATTTTCAACGTACATCAATTCTCTAATTTCAAATGGAACACCCTGTATATTTTGATATGGTCGAATAGTACTTTTAAAGACCTAACCTTTATGTAAATACATTGATACCGCTAAAATTTATAGTTTTTAAAATATTTCCATTTTTTAATTTTTCTGTAATTGTTTTATAACGTAACGATTTAATAGAGTCCCATGATTTAAAAACAATAAAACAAAATTTTAATATGTCAATTAGGTGTATTTTAACTTGATTTCTTTCAAAACTACTTTTTCACTACATTTGTATTTAGAAGAAAACTTGAATTAAGAGAAGTTAACTCTAAATCTTAAAATGAAATATACGAAAAACGAATTAATTCAAATTATTTACATAATAGGAGAAGCCCAAGGTAATTCTTTACTTGCTTCTAGAATTTATAAACAAAAATTTCCCGATGCCCGTTGTCCAGATGAACGAGTTCTTGAAAATTTAAAAAGTAGATTTGCATATAAAAAGAACAATTGTCCAAACCCGGTAAACAACGAGGAAACATAACTAGTGGTGCTTCAAGCTATACAAGAAAACCCTCAAATAAAGTTTATAGAACTTCGCAGACTACTGCAGAAAATATGAGGGAAAGAATTCAACAAGCGTTTCGTAATGTAACCCAACAAATGTTACATAATTTACAACGTTCCTACAGACAACGATTGAATCAGTGCATTGAGAAAGGAGGAGGCTTGTTTAAACCTTATTTATAATTTTTTTAAGTGCACATTTGCATATGTTTGACTTACCTACTTCTTGTTCTTGTTAATTGTGTGTTTATTATTTCAATATTATATTGTTTAATTTATTGTTAAAAATATTTAATAAAATTAATTATTACTATTAGTAATCTGTAATTGTGACTTGAAATCATGGCAATGTATTAAATCGTTACGTTATAAAATAATTATAGAAAAATTAAAGAAATGGAAATATTTTAAAAACTATAAATTTTAGCGGTATCAATGTATTTAGATAAAAGTTAGGTCATTAAGAGTACTGTTCGCCCATATCAAAATATACAGGGTGTTCCATTTGAAATACGAGAGTTAATGTACGTTGAACATGCTAAAGTTTCACACGGAGCCTTCTCTTCCCTATTCAATATATCAATAAAAAAAAGCCTATACCTAGCTTAATTATATCCCTGAACTAATTTGTCTCAACTTAGATAATAAACCAAGAATTAATTTTTATTGCTTATATGTACAAATGTATACATCGTTGAAAAGCTTATTCATTAGGCTATGCAAAAATGGAATAATACACAGGGTGTTAAATTTAAAATAAACAAGTTGATACCCTCTTACTTTTACGAATCACCCTGTAGGTGCTAGATATTTGTAAGTTGTGCACGTATTGGAACCATATAAATGTTGTATAAATGATTTTAATGAAAAATCAACAGCGATGCCACAATCTTCCGTTGCGTGACGCTTTGGACACCCGGTATACATGTATATATTTTGTACTTGAGATTTATACGAGTGTTCTATATAAGGTGCTTACATGTATTTTGATCAACGATATGTATTGGTAAAAATGCCAAGTATCAAGGGAAACAACTGTTAAACCGTCTAACCCAACTGTTAAATTCGATGGTATTGACATTTCTCTATATAAAATAATAGTTTTCAATTTAGTATTATTGAGTTATTCGGTGTATACAGACGCTAATCATGGAACACTCAAAATTTTATTTTCGACATTCATTACTTTTGTTGTTTGATTTGAACAGATCTGCTGCCGAAGCCCATCAAACACCTTCAAAAACTAATGGTGATTCTTCTGCGTCACAATACCAAATGCCGGTTTTGGTTTCAGCACTTTAAAAGTAGTGATTTTGATGTCGATGACAAAGAACGTCCTGAAGGACAGAAAAAGTTAGAAGACAATGAATTGCAAGACTTATTGCACGAAAACCCAGCTCAAACTCAAACAAAGACAGCTTAGCAGTTGATGAATCAACTGTTTCCAGACGCTTACTTTCGATGGGAAAGATCCAAAAGGAGGGAAAATGACTATCACACGAATTGACTGAAATGTCGTTTCAACATCGTCGTTTCATTGATTTCCAGGCGAAAAAAGAAGACTTTTCTGTGGCGTATTGTGACTCGCGATGAAAAGTGGCTTTACTACGACAATTCTAAACGCAAAAAGTCATGGGTTAGTGCAGGAGAGTCATCCACATCGACACCGAAGCGGGATATTCATGGCCATAAAGTCGTGCTGTGCATATGGTGGGATCGGTAAGGTGTAGTGTATTACGAGCTACTAAAACCGAATGAAACTGTTACTGCAGATGTCTACCGACGTCAGTTGAACAAATTGAATGACGTATTGTGGCAAAAAAGACCAGCAATAGCGAGTAACAGACGCAAAGTAATCCTCTTGCATGACAACACTCGGCCACACGTTGAAAGAGTTGTGAAGGATACACTGTTGCAGCTCGAATGGAAAGTTCTGCCGCACCTAGCGTACTCAACAGACCTAGCGTATTTTGAATACCACTTGTTCAGATCGATGCAGCATGGCTTGGCGCACGATTTTGAAATGCTGAAGAAGTGCGAAAATGGATCGCTGATGGGATCGCTGCCACACCACCATCGTTCTTTCAACACGGTATCGCCATGTTGTCATAAAGATGGGTAAAAGTGGTATAAAATGATGGAAAATATTTGATTAATATATGTATGTACTATATTGTACCAATTTCTCTCAATAAATGTCTTTTTCAAGTGAAAAAATATCAAATGCAAGCGCCTATTATTTCCATTTCTTCCGGGTCTATGATCTCGTGTATTGATATAATTTTTGTAAGAACCTGATTGATTCTTTAAGTTACTAAAAATCTTGTTGATTATTAACAACGAAGGTTGTTAAGATAATCCTACCAATACATCAATACACGAGATCATGGAACGGAAAGAAATGGATATATATATATATATATATATATATATATATATAATATATATATATATATATATATATATATATATATATATATATATACAGGGTGATTTAGATGTATATTTCGCACCATCGAATAACTCGTAAAATTTTGCTTAGATTTCACGCGGAATTCATATCCATAGCTTCAGCGGTTTTCGAGTTATTCGCATTATTTCAACATTTTTGAAAGATACACGGTGTCTAAGAAATTAGTGTACCGTGGAAGTTATTGTAGAAATAAAATTGATTTTCTGAGGTGTTAAAGTCTGAGTACGGCCCTACTAAGAACCATTCCCAAAACCCGAAAATATTGTACAGGGCGTCCGAAAATTTAGTTCAAACATTGACATCACAAATATCGGGAAACTCAATTTTTTCAAATAGAAACCACCATTTTTTATGTCACTAGTAAACTCTCCTTTGAAAATCAATAGGAAAGTATCTGACATCCCTATACCTAAAATAAGCAGTTTTTGATTTATACGATACAAACATTTTTTTTACAAAACGCGTTATGAAGTCTCTTTCTTGTAGAGTAGGCTATGAGGAATGTGATAATAAGTTTCTTACGTTTGAATTGCTACTGTGACCATCTAATGGGTGCTTTCGCAGCTGAATAAAAAAATACTTGCATGCAGTACATTATTATGACATCATGAATTTTCTCTCTCAAAGGTGGTGCTTCATTCGCATTTGGACACTAAATACTTTTACAGTCCACTACGTAATTAGGAGCATACAAACAATTATTAATTTATTTTGTATCTAGAAATATTCAGTAACAAAGTTAAGGTTAAATTCTACAATAACATTTGATACATTTAGATACGGAGGATTTTCCAATATATTCCTGCTAACTTCTCGTACACTTATTTCTGGAGTTTCGACCACGGATAATGTAATATCCAATTCATATTCTTCATGTACAACAGACTTGTTTCTTGCTTTTTTCTCATAGTTTGCGTTGGCTGTTCTTTCAAAGCGGCCTTTTAATTTTTCAAAACACTTTACCTGGGGATGTTTTCTATCTGAATATTTTTGAGCGTGGAGTCGTGACGCTAATAAACAATTTCCACCACTTTCTCCTATTGCATGCGTCATGCTCACAAGTTGTCTTGAATAATTTGTTTGATTCATTACTTTACTAACACGTACAAACAACTTATATTCACGAAGTTTATGTCAATAAAGCCATTTTGGATGACAAGTAAATAATAAACAAAATGTCATGTTAGGAAAACAACCATTCCTCAGTCTTCTCTGCTAGAATGCACATTTAAAACGAGAAAATTCATGATGCCATAATAATGTACTGCATGCAAGTATTTTTTTATTCAGCTGCGAAAGCACCCATTAAATGGTTACAGAAGCAATTCAAACATAAGAAACTTGTTATCCCAATCCTCACAGCCTACTCTACAAAAAAGGGCTTCCTAACGCGTTTTGTAAAAAAAAAATGGTTTTATTTTAGGTATAGGGCATGTCAGATACTTTCCTACTGATTTTCAAAGGAGAATTCACTAGTGACATAAAAAATGGTGGTTTCCGATATTTGTGATAAAGTTTGAACCAAATTTTTCGGACGCCCTGTACAATATGTTTGGGTATTGGGAATGGTTCTTAGACTTTAACACCTCAGAAAATCATTTTTATCTCTACAATAACTTCCACGGTGCAATAATTTCTTTGACACTGTGTACCTTTCAAAAATGTTGAAATAATGCGAATAACTCGAAAACCGCTGAAGTTAGGGATATGAATTCGCCGTCCAATGTACGCAAAATTTTATGAGTTATTCGATGGTGCGAAAATATACATGGTTTTCCATTTAAACAAAATCAAGTTTGGTTGGCCACGTTTTTCTAAATCACCCTGTATATAAAAAATATTTTTAAAATGTGCAACTTTTAATCTATTTGGGAAGCTTGGTCACACATTTTCGAAGAAGTAGTCTGGGAGCCCATAATCGAACAATTACACACCAAATAGACACCATATATATATATATATACACACACACATATATATATATATATATATATATATATATATATATATATATATAAATGTAAACTTTCACCATTATCACACAATAAAATACTTATCTTTTTGAGTTTTCATTTTTCAACTTTGAGAAAATTGTTTACAACATCTTTACCAATTTTTAACAGATATTACTACTGACGAAGATAACTTTAAGTGTTATCGAGACGTTTAGATTGTATAATTTAAAATACACCATTAAAAACCCTATATATATATATATATATATATATATATATATATATATATATATATATATATATATATATATATATATATATATATATACAGGTTAGAAAAGTACCGGAACGTTAAATATCTACAAAATCGCGAAAGTTACGATTACAAAAATTCGGCATTTGGGGGTTCCTAGGCATGCGGAATTAGAAAGTAATATCGGCACTGTTGCCAGATTTCCCAGTTTCGCGCTACACGTAGTCATTTTGTTTTCTTAAATAGAATGCTCTATTTATTTTTATTGCAATCAATTGGGCGCAAGACTGGGAAATCTGGCAACAGTGCCGATATCATTTTTCAATTCCGCATGCCTAGGAACCCCCAAAATGCCGAATTTTGTAATCATAGCTTTAGCGGTTTTGCAGGTATTTACGCGTTTCGGTACTGAAAACGCGGTATTGTCTTACCTCGGCAACTAGTAGAGATAACATTTTGAAAATTTGAGATCTTAATAAGTTTGAGCCCAATTGATTGCAATAGAAATAAATATGGCATTCTATTTAAGAAAACAAAATGACTACGTATAGCGCAAAATTAAGAAATCTGGCAACAGTGCCGATATCATTTTCCAATCCTGCACGCCCCGAAACTCCCAAATGCTGAATTTTGTAATCGTAACTTTAGCGACTTTGTAGATATTTAAGCGTTCCGGTACTTTTTCCTAACCCTGTATATACATATATATATATATATATATATATATATATATATATATACGTATATGTTGTATTATAGATTTCCACGAGTATTATACGTGTTTCCATTTCTATGAATTCCGTGTCCCCCATCTCGTGTGTTGATGAGGTTGTTAGAAGAACCTAAATTCTTTCGATGACGTTTCAACAAAATCATATTTGTCATCCTCGGGTCACTAATAACTTAACTCTACTCCTCGTGATACAGTGGCTGTTGACTACATTGTTTTTGTTCCGGGTTTCTTTCCACGTTGCCTACTTTGGAACGATGTCCTCCATCACGATGTTTCGGCTGAATTGCACCAGCCATCTTTAGTTGCTTGTTCTCCGGCGGTATTTGTAGTTCAGGTGTCACTTTCTCTGTAGTTTTCTCTTTCACTTCGACTACGACCCCTTTCACTACTTTCTCTCGTTTTTCCTTTGGTTTTCCCTTTCTAGTTGTTTGGGCGTTGTTCCGTGCGGTAGCTGGCCGTGCTTCTTTAGAATCGGCTTCCAGGTATTGGGTAACCTTCGTATATCATCCCTTGTTCGCGCTATTTCAATTGCTTCTCGAAATATTCGGTGTGTTTTATTTTCGATATCTATTTTGTGTGCTCCTGCATATGTTGGGCCAGATTCTTCAGTACTGCGTAAGATGATGCGTCGGTTGGTTTGTTCTATGGAGCTTTTTGCACACTCTCCACATGGTGCATCGTACACTCCTTGTTCCTGAAGTGGAATTTTCGTCTACGGGCTCAGCAGCATGTTGCCGATCTTCTTGTTTTTTGGTAAATATGGTTTCAATGTTGGGTTTCTTCAGGAGTTTTCCTATCTTACGAGGACTTTCAATGAGCAACTAAAAATTTGAGAATTCGCATTTCGTTAAAATAAGGAAACGTCCACATCCTATAGAACCTATAACAAATTGGAGTCAGATTTTATAGAATATCTTGATACGCTTTAATATCAAAAATGTCGTATTCCTTATAGTGGAACATAATGTTGGCTATATTATTTTATAAAATTTCCATTGTATTAATTATATTGATATTAGTGTAAGTGAAATAAATGAATCAGTTTACAAAAAATTGTGTAAGGTATCTCTACTTTATGAAAATGCGATTATTATTCATAATCAGATACTAATCTTGTACGTATGTATTATAATTGTTTACAAATTTAAACGTTTCAATAACAATTACAGTGATGGTCTTCTTAATTTTTTTTATATTATTGTTATTCTTATATTATCATATTAATAGATATGTTACCCCTACAAAATAAATTGAACGCCAACTCAATTTAGTAAAGAAAGCATTTACTTAGATTTAAAAAAAATATATAAAGGTTTGTTGTTAAATCTATCGTAGATTGATAAAATGTGCTGATGTGCAGTCACTGAGGTTTCTCTTCACAGTTGGATACTTCGAAGCTATTTTCCCCAATTTCTTCCCTTTTTGGTAACGAAAACAACTTACATTATACGTTTTCGATGTATTAAAGAGAATCATTTAAAATTTTTTAGTAAAAAGAGAGTTAAAAGCGGTTTGAAATAGCGGAATATGGACGTTAAAATTTTCGAATTAAGCATCTGCCGCTGACATATAAAGTTTCTAAATAACTCATGGTCACAAGTTTTATCAAAATGTATTCATAAATTATTCTTTAATAAAGAAAATTATTGAAATTTGGTCGGATCAAAGATATTGCGAAACACAAAAATAAGGACAATATAAATAAAGTCTTTATAATTAAATTCGAATTAATTAACTTTACCCATTGCTATTCAGACGTAATTGCGACAAGACCTTTGTTACGCAATTAATTCTTTACAGAGTAAAAAGCTTCCTATACTAAAAATAAAGCCTAGTAAAGATCAAGCGGAAATAAAACGGATAATGGCACAGATTCATTTTTAATATATTAAACCTAATCCTGTCTTGTATTTTCATTAAATTAAATTGCGTTTCAAATTAATCGGCATGGTTTACACATTTTTACGGCGATGTCCGCTAAAGTTGTTAATAAAGATTTTACATTCTACTCGTTTTATAGACAGGGTTCTGCATCTGAGCTCTCGTCTACTACGTCTAAACGATTTATGTTACAAAAAATATTAAAATAACAATCAAATGCACATTTTAAAAATATTTTCACAAATACAGGGTGACCCATAAGTTCATGACAACACAAGCGTATATATTTTTTGATAGAACACGCTATATATTATTCCAGATTTGAATTCTCCTCACTTTGTACATTACCTCAACAAAACTTCACCATCTTACAACGAATGTTTTCAAAGATATGACAATGTGTTGTCTGAATCGACATGTGTTGATCACTCTGTATCTTTCAAGAACAAACGAAATTAATTATTATTTGTAGCACGATATTTTATTTATATAGTCTATTATTTTATACAGATGGCTACACGATATCCGATGTCGTATACTGTATGGTCCAAAATGAGAATCGTAGATTCTCTCGAAATTATCAAATGGAACATGGATAGCTTATTTCCTACTTTATCAATTTTATTAAGCATTTTACTCAAACCCACTCCTTTTTGGGCTACATTCGTCTGTATCCGAAACTACCCATTATTAATCAAAGCTAGTCGTTAAAGTCGTATCCTTTAAAGACAACATCTGTATATTTTATTCCTATTGGGTGCGGAATAAAGTACGCAACATCTTTGATATTTGTAATAGTATTGATATGTTGCAAGCCCCATAACCTGTAACGGTCTTTAATTTGAAATTAAGAAGTCAAATTTTGAAAATCATTTCAACCGCAAGACCTTGGTTTCTATTGGTTGTTCACACAAGGTCAAGCCTCAGGCTATAAGGTCTGATTAGAAGCTTAAGGACATGCGGTGGGTTTTTTTTTTGGGATTACAGATGTAGGCACTGTTTTATACACGGTTTTTTTAAGCTACAGCGATGTTATACTCGTGCCACGTGAAAGTTGTTTCTAATCCTGAAGAAAACCCATGAACCGAAAAGTGAAAATTACTTAGTAAACTAGTTGTGAGCTGTATTATAATTAAATAAAAAAATGTAGCTACATTTTACTTTTCTTGCTAAGATCTAACTATACCACAAGATGGCGTGGGAAACTGTATGCTAACTTCTAATTGTAACATATATAATCTTGTATGATATTGGTACGCACTGTCTCTAAATCCACAAGAACGCTCAGGAGAATATTCGCCTAAAACAAGCCACACAATGAAGCCTAGAATTCAGAAAATTATGTATATCGTCCAAATGAAACATATCATACATAGAAGAGAGCACATTTAAAGTTAGAACACAGTAGCATAAGAAAAACATCCGAAAAGCCAAAAAAGAAAGATCCAGAATCGCTGAACATGTTTGAAACGATATATATATATATATATATATATATATATATATATATATATACAGGGTGGTCCGTAAGTAATGGTCCAAAGTGAAATGTACGCCAATGGAGTAAATTGGATTTTTCTAATTAAAAAACAAAACCGTGATGTTGTTCAGATAAAAAAGGCATACTTTGTCTAAATCGATAACTTTAACAGTTTATAAGATATTTACATATTTAGGTATTTGTTGCCAACTGCTTAGACAGGCTATTAACTTTGACACCCTGTATCTCGAAAACCAAGCACTAAATTTTGTATGAAAGGTTTGTGTTAAAATGATAAGAAGGATAAGAAAATACAATTTAAATCATTGACGTAGAAATTAGGGATTAAACGGTTGCTCTACCCCTTGCGTTCTAGATCACTGTACGTAATAAAAACGTATTAATAAACTAAAACCAATGTACTTTATTTATTATGCCAGAATGAGACAAATATCTTTTTTTAAAAATAAATTTTTTTTTTTGGAACTTTGACACTGTCTTTTTTTATCAAAATTTTATTTATTCCCGCTATTTACCTGTTTCTTGTGATATCTCAGGATAGGAAAAAGATATCGACTTGCAGTTTTCACTGTTTTATTACTAATTTAGTCTACTTTTTATTTAAAGACCTACTTAAATTTTTATGCTTCCATTTAAAATTGTAAAGAGAAAACACAATATTAAAAAAATATTAAACAGCGCCCTCTAGCATTTATGTTATTAATCAGATTGCTTCAAATTTACAAATTTTCTGTTGTTTAACAAAAGCTCTTTCAAACAACAGCAAGTTTATTAAAATCGGTCGAGCAGAACCTGAATTAAAGGCGTTTTTTCGTAACAAGGTTCCCACTCCCCTTATTTGAAGAGATAGACTAAAACTTGTCAAGTAAAAAATATGCAGAATTTGTCGAGGAATGCCCCTTAATTGAGCAAATTTTGAAAAATTTTGCTTTTTAAAATTTTAGCTGTCAAATACGCCCTCTAGCGGTGGACCTACAATTCTGAAAATAATTTCCAGGCATTTCTCGAGGCCACTTTTGTTATAAAAATTTTTTTCTCGAACCTGTGCTATAATCCATTCCTGAGATATGGCCAACGGCCGTTCTTAGTTGGCCACCCGGTACATGTAATACTGATGTGCTAAAAACGTAGTTTTCATTTTATCTTTGATTGAATAATGTAAAATAAGTAATACATTTCACCGATGAATGATATGTATTAATTGTGTGATTTTTAAAGTGGTTTTCTAAGCTGTGCAACACATACATGGAATTTACAAAGCGCTGAAGCACAGTTTTATTATTTAGATATTATTTCAGATCATCAAAACTGCTGAAATCTTAAAACTGGCAAAAACCGGAAACGGTTATAGACTTTACGTGTATTAGATTATGGTGTAATTAGTACTACTGCTACTTATGGGACCATATCAAGTGATCTGGCTTCAGTTTGTCTAACTGCTTTTGTGTATTTCATTTTTGTGAAATATTATCCATATATACAGATATTAACATGCATATATGTTAATATCTGAGATAACTTGAAAATTTTTTGTATAAGTTTTCCTCATTTTTCAAAATACACAAACTCAAATAGTTTCAGATATACAGGGCGTTCGATTTTCACTGAGCACAAAGTTATTTTTTTTAATTCAAGATAAAAAATTGACGGTAGTATAACAATATTAGAGAAATATTGACGGTTTTCTAGATAATTCAAGAAAACAGTTGTTTCGTCACTTCTAATCTGGGAAATATTTAGGTTATGTGAATATTTAGAAAAATAATTTTTTAGGTGATTGAAGGGTACTAATGGTTCTTTTGATACGTATTATTAAAAATCTGTATTAAGGCATACAGGAGATGAAACAATTCTTAGTAAGCTGGAGAAACAATGTTTTAAAAATCCTCACTACTTCATATGGAACATGCTGTATATCACGACGCTATCAAATGCATTACTAACGCGTCTACAAGTTCGCCATACCTTTATCTATACCTAAGTTTTCGAGAAAAAAAAACACATTTTTATGAAAATGTTATTTTTTCTGGTCCTTTGTAAAAGTTAATATATGGTTAGGTATTTATTGTTCATTTGATGGGATTGTCATAACAAATCATGATTATTTTAAAGCAGAGGTAGTAGCTGTTGTATATGCTCTACGAGAAGCTCACAGTAATGGTTTACTAGCGGCTCGTATTTACAATGTAAATAATCGAGATCTGTAATAATATCCAGGAATTAATTGTTTTGAAATAGTTAAACATAGATTTGAAACAGTGACAAACGGTAATTGTTAAAAACCTACCTGGACACATATGCGTAGTAATGAAAACAGTGCTTCAGTTGTAGAAAACCCAAATACTAGTGTAAGAGAAAATAGTAGAGAAATTGAAAGCTCGAAGAGACAAGTAAATACAATTTAAAATATAATTAAATGTCACCCTTACCACGTCGAATACCATCTGATATTGTCAAATCAAGATTTTGTAATTGGGCGGACCGAACAATTCATGCAGATTTCAGTTTCTTTACCAATCGACACATTTTCACCATTATGCCAATCATAATTCATATCCAAGGCTGTTAAGGTAAGAGAATAATCAACAGCTGCTTAAAATCAATGCATCGTCTTTTAAATGAAGATTTTTTGAACAGGTAATGGTTCCAGAGTGGTGGTGCTCCTCCACATTTGTACAGACTAAAATGGTGGATTAGTTGAACACTTGCTAGGAAATATATTACTCTATTTTTAAAGTGTTTTGTAAGAATAATTCTTAATAATTTCTTTTTCAAATATCTTATTTTTTACAACTGACCTTAAATATTTGTGTGACTATTTCCATTAATAATATCTTCATGTATCCTGATGCATTTTTCATAATTAAACGTGTAAATACATGCTGTTAATAAACTCTACCATGACTATTGTCTAAAATTCTTTATTTGTGACATGTCACAACACGTTGCGAAAACAAATGCATCCGTTACAATTAACTGATAAGTATCGATTGATTAGATTGATGTTCGAAAACACCTATTATTGTTTAATTTTGTTGTGCTGCTTTGAAACTCATGGCTTATTTAGGCATTGATTCATTAATTTGTTTTGAAAATGAACTGAAAACCTTAACAAAAAACTAGCAATAGATTGTTGCAAACTTAACATTAGCTATTAATAAAAAAAGCCGCCCATAAAACTTTATCGGTTTGAAAAATGAATAATCAGAAACAAAATGTTAACCTGTTTTATTAAAGTGAAAGGGAATTTCAAAGATATATTAATATTGTGAAAAAATACCCTTCACAATTTGAAATATTTATGCTCACCTGGCAGAAAGCTCATTCTATAACGAAATTTCCATATTCTAAATCACACCGATGTAAAGCGCAGCGTTACGTATCCGATTTGGCTTTTTCTACTCTTTTTACACTCTTCGTATCTGCAGTTCGAGTCCCTAGACTAATATAATTTGTTACGATATGGAATCTCTATGTGACCGTTACAATAATTACCTTCGTTAAAAAACCTAACTTAAAGATTTAAAGAATAAATTTTAATATAATACGAATGCGTACTGCAATTTATTTCATAATAAATAAGTTGCCATTACTTTGTAATTGTAAAGCTGGCACTTTGTTACTAGGTTACGATATTAGTATATTTATAAAAACAATTGAATTTACATCATTCGCGAATTCGTTTCAGAAGGCATTTAAATATATACAGCAACTTAGCAAAAGCGGCATTTGGAAAATAAAACTTAAATGTCAACACAAACTGATCCCATAGTACAACATACAACGTCATAAGGACGTCCGCGGGGTGCTTCCCAACAAACGTATAGTGGGTGTTTTACTTACCTCTCCTAGATGCGTGTAAAGAATATAATTATATAAACAGAATTTATAGTAACATTTGCACGAAAACTACGTGGCCTGACAAATAAAACGCAAGTTTGTTCGAAACAAAAACCATTTTACTTTTTAATATAGTTTCCTGTTCTCTCATCACATTTATTCCAACGATATTCGAAATTAGCATGCTTTTATTGCAGGTTGACGAATCCAAGTCCACGAAATAGCTATTTACAGCAGTAATTATCTTCGAATTAGACGGGAATCTTTTACCGCCAACACTGCCGGATTAGCCATGAAGCAGAGGAAGCAGCTGCTTCTAGCGGCAAATTTTAGGCGCGGCAAATTTTAGGGGCTGCAAAAATAACAGATCATCATTATCCTGTTGTTACACAACAGCGGTAATAACGGATGGCAAAGTCACAAAAAATATTTTTCGTGCACCTTATAATAATCTGAACAAGAATAATTTTATTTTGTGATTTTAACTTTTGCGCGCACCCGGTATAGGTATTTCCAAACGTTAAGAACTGTGACCTTTAGGAAAGATGCGTGAAAGCAGTGGTTATATATTATCCTCGCCAGGAGTGTTTACCGCTACGTCATCACATACAATCATATGGTGTAATTTATATATAAAAAATTCTGATTAGAAAATATACCCCGAGATGGCAGCATTTAAAACTACAGAATTACAAAATACAATTACTTATTTATTGTGATTTATTTTGTAAAAATTAGAACTGATTTAAAGTGTAAAATACTTATTTTTTTTGGGATTTTTTAATGGTGTACTTTAAATTATAGAATCTAAACGTTTCGATAACACTTACAGTTATCTTCGTCAGTAGTAATGTTTGTTAAAAATTGTTAAAGATGTAGTAAACAATTTTGTCAAATTTGAAAAATTAAAACATAAACATAACCCTTCTATTAGTATAACAGTTTGGGAAACATAAAGCCAACTATAAAATTTTTAGTAAAGAATAACTAGGTCATAAAATTAAATATTATTAAACTGCCTCAAAGATGACAAACCAGAACACTCTCTACGACGAAAGCTAACAATGAAATTTGCCAGCCAAAAACACATTTAACAAAATTTAATCGAGTTATGATGTAAGTGTAAAGTATTCACAAATCCAAACATTACATCAAAGAAAATAACCCAGTTAAATCTAACAAAGAGATATCTTTATCAATAATTGGAAGTGTTATTAACAATGAAAAGTACAATGCAGAACGTTCTTTGTAATTTTAATTTCAATTTAATTTCAACTACTTATGTTAAATTATAGTGCTGTGGTAATTTAACATATAATTGGTAAAGCATTTGCTTCAAGGTCTAGGAAAAACACAGCAAAAACCTAAACATACCAAAAGTTGAAAACAAATTAAAATCAAGGCGTATCATTATGCTCTTTTTTAATTATAAGATGCCAAAACCTATTTAAACGGAGATTTTCTTCTTGTCTATTAAAATTATTCGGGTGTTTATATATTTCAATAGCTTCACGTTGCAAACGAACATAATAATGGGTTTGTCTTGACAATATTTCCATATTGTCAAATTGAATGTCATGATTTAGATTATTCAGGGCATGGCCAGCCACAGCAGACCTCTCTGGTTGACCCAATCTACAAAATGTCATATGTTCTCTGCGCCTTGTATCAAAGCTACGTTTTGTGGTCCCGATGTATACTTTTCCACATGAACAAGATAACTTATACACTCCGGAAGATGATAAAGGGTTTGACACATCTTTAGGTGATCTTAAATGTTCTTTAATTTTTCTTGTAGGTTTAAAAATAGTCCTAATGCCATATTTGATTAGGATTTTTTCAATGCTATTTGTAACATTAGCTATAAAAGGAAGAAAAGCAGTACCAACATTAAGAACTGGTTTTTCTTTAAGGTTACGCCTAGAAGGTGTAATAACATTATTAATATCTGTAAGTGAATATCCATTATCTTGTAAGGATTTTCTTAAATATTTATATTCATCATTCAAAAATTCAGGGTCACAAATTCGTTTTGCTCGATTTACTAAAGATTTAATTACACTAATTTTTTGACGTGGATGGTGGTTGGATAATTTATGAAGGTATCTATCAGTGTGTGTCGGCTTTCTGTAAACCTTAAAAGATAGTGAATTATTATTTTTAGATATTAATATGTCAAGAAATGGTAAACTTCCATTAGTTTCTTTTTCCATGGTAAAATGAATACTAGGATGTATACCATTTATAAAAACCAAAAACTCATACAGTGCTTCTTCTCCATGTCTCCAAATAACAAATGTGTTATCTACATATCTATACCAAACTAAAGGTTTTTTAGGTGTATTTTGTAACGTTAATGTTTCAAATTTTTCCATATAAAAATTAGCTATAACAGGACTAAGGGGACTACCCATTGCTACACCTTCATTTCACAGAACGTTCTTTGTAATTTTTAATTTCAATTTAATTTCAACTACTTATGTTATTCACAGAACGTTCTTTGTAATTTTTAATTTCAACTACTTATGTTATTCACAGAATGCATTGTGCTTTTCATTGTTAATAACACTTCCAATTATTGATAAAGATATCTCTTTGTTAGTTTTAACTGGGTTATTTTATTTGATGTAATGTTTGGATTTGTGAATGCTTCTATCATTTGAAAATTGAAGTTTTTCACAACTTTACACTTAGATCATAACTCGATTAAATTTTGTTAAATGTGTTTTTTGGCTGGCAAATTTCATTGTTAGCTTTCGTCGTAGAGAGTGTTCTGGTTTGTTATCTTTGAGGCAGTTTAATAATATTTAATTTTATGACCTAGTTATTCTTTACTAAAAAAAAAAAAATTTTATAGTTGGCTTTATGTTTCCCAAACTGTTATACTAATAGCAGGCTTATGTTTATGTTTTAATTTTTCAAATTTGACAAAATTGTTTACTACATCTTTAACAATTTTTAACAAACATTACTACTGACGAAGATAACTGTAAGTGTTATCGAAACGTTTAGATTGTATAATTTAAAGTACACCATTAAAAAATCCCAAAAAAGATAAGTATTTTATTATGAGTGTTAATGGTGAAAGTTTACATTTTCATATGATTTAAAGTGTGTAATAAATGATGATTAAAAGAAGTAAATGTAGCAAATGAGGAAACAGTCAAAAGATAAACAAACATACGAATGTTAAGTAGTATTAGCCAAATGAGAATTAAATTCATACGCATATAAAACAAATTGATTTCGCGTTTATGTTTACTCTTTCTACTGCATTTGCGTATTCATACTTGTATGTCGATTTCGTCAAATGCACTACGTATGTTCACCATCCTTATTTAATCCACTGTTTTATACGAGAAGACAGTATAAACAAATTGGATAGCTAAATTCACAAGTTAATGACGTAACGGTAAACACTCCTGGCAGGGATATTACTAGTAAATGAAAGCTAAAAACATTGCTTCATTTTAATGTGCGCGAATATTCAAATACGTAAACAAAAAGCAACTAAACTAAAATTATGTAATTATGGATATTTTATTTTCCACCATCAATTTTGTACTGTTTCAGGAAAAAAATTATAATTAATTGCATTAATTAGTTAAACAAATAGATCTGCCGATATACAATCCCTCCAATTTTCCTAAATAATAAAGTTTTTAATTAAGTGTGCTGGAATTAGATAACTTGTTGTTTTGCATTAGAATTATTTACATTCGTTCAAATAAGTTTCCTTAAAATGGAAGTGATGGCTGTGGAAGGAGAGAAAATGCAGAATGATTTTGAGGGAAACCAAAAACTCTTCTGCAAATGGGTCAAAAATACAAAACGTGGCCCAAAACAGAACGCTGCAGGAGTGATGAATGCTAGAAACAAAATAGTATGAGACGATTGTGAAGTGAGGAAATGCTGGCAAGAATATTTCGGAAAGCTGTACAGTAGTGAGGAAAGTAAGATTGAAGGGTTAAATAAGGAGAATATAGAAGAAATGATGAATGAAACTGAGAAGGATATTGGAATAAATGAGGTAGAGAAAACGGTAGGAAGGTTGAAAAACGGCAAGGGAGCAGGCGTAGGTGAAATCACTGGTGAAATGCTCAAGTATGTTGGTGCAAAGCTTATACGAAGCTTGCGTGAATGATTCAATGTATGCCTTATGTGTGGAAAAGTGCCGAGTGATTAGAAGAGCGCGATCATTGCACCATTGTATAAGGGTAAGGGGAGCAAGAGTGATTGTAAGAACTACAGAGGAATAAGCTTGCTCAGCGTACCTGGTCAAGTATTTGGAAGAATACTGATTGATAGAGTTCGAGAAACTACACAAACTAAGATGTGGGATGTGCAAGGTGGCTTCATGCCAGGGAGAGGATGTGTCGATCAGATGGTTGCTCTCCAGCAGGTGATCGAAAAGTGTTTAAAGGTAAAAAGGAAGTTGTACTGTACGTTTGTAGATCTAGAGAAAGCATATGACAGAGAGAATAGAGAGAAGCTGTGGGAAATATTAAATGAATATGGCGCAAATAAAGGTCAAATAAATGGAATAAGGGCAGTATACAACGGTACTCGGGCATGTGTTAGGGTGAGAGGAGGTATGAGTGAATACTTTAATATTGAGCAAGGAGTGCGACAAGTCTGTGTGATGTCACCGTGGTTGTTCAATGTATACATGGATAAATGTCTTAGACAAGCATGTACCGATGCAAATGGTGCAATGGTTGGTGAGCTGCAAACCGCTCTGAGGAAGTTTGATACAGTCTGTGAGAGCATGGACCTAAAGGTAAACGTGTATAAAACTAAGATTGTGGTGTTCAATCGAGAAGGTGGAAAGGAGAGTAGAGTATTTACTCTGCAACATGAAATTTTGGAGCAAGTGGACGAGCTGGTATATCTTGGTAGAATGTTTACTGCAGATGGTACCATTGAGAGCGAGATTGGACGAAGGTTCAATGCTGGAAGGAAAGTGATTGGAAGTATGTGGACGATAATGAGAAATGAAAGCATGAGCCTAGCTGCGAAACGAGCAATCTATAATGGCGTATTCGTCCCGTCAGTATTGTATGGAAATGAGACATGGGTATATCAAAAAAAGCACGAAAGAAAAATAAATGCCGTGGGTATGAGATTCCTGAGAAGCGCATGTGGTAAAACGAGAAGGGACAAGATAAAAAATGAATGCATAATGACGGAGTGTGGTGAGGAAAAGGCGATGATGGATAGATATAAAACTTGTGCATTACGTTGGTTTGGTCACATTGAGAGAATGAACAACGCAAGATTAACGAAACAGATATATGTGGGTGAGGTTAGGGGAAAGGCCGGGCCTGGTAGGCCGCGTAAAACTTGGCTGATGTAGTAGAATGTATGATAAAAGAAAGAAAGATAAGGAGTTTTAAAAACAAAAGGGCATGTCAGAGACTATGTATGAATCTTGTGGAAGCTAGGGAGGTATGCGGAGATAGGAAAGCACGGAGAAAGATTGTGAATGAAAAATAAATAAGAGGCAGGGATTGTTTAAAATTGACTTTATATAGGAATTTAAATTTAATTAATCTGTTGGTTCATTCTTTAAGGTTCACTTAATAATGTTGCATGTTTACAAACATAAGTGAAGGTAATTTGCAAGCTATTACGATCTTACTGGTTCATTATTTTTTAATAAATATGCAACGACAACCATTCAATAGGAAATAAAAGCCTACCAGCCCATGGTGTTCGGCGGGAGGGTAGAACAGCTCCGATCAGAGTTCGTCAGAGCTGGTAGCAGTCGTCGTCGTCGTGTCGTGTTTTTTATTGTGTTTGTCGAGGTTATAGTGAGCGTATCGTCGTCGCTACAAGAAGTTCTATACCTACTTCATTCTTTAATCCAAGTTCAGTTCAAAAATATTATGAGTAATATGACTGCTCGTAAAAGTTGACTGACCTCTGACCCGGTCACATCCGTATCTCGAATTTCAGACTAAAGGCTGATATTTACATTTTTACGTTTTGTTTTCAGGATTCTGAGAATTCAGATATCAGATGCAGCCTAGTGTTATCCAGATAATAATCAGCTGAGCTATGAGCGATAAAAGAAAGTGGCTGAGTGGGTCACAGTACGCAAAATCACTCCAGAAAAAACAAAAACGACTGGCAGAGCAAATCAAGAAGAATAGAAAATTAAATTATTTTTTTGCTTCTACCACAGTTCAGCACGATGGTGATGGGCACTCATCATTTTCATCGGCCTCTACATCAACTATAGCAATACCAAATACAAATTAGTTCTGCTCCAACAAATTTTGAACTTTCCGAAGTTTCCAACACGAAGACGAACACCTCGGATAACATAACGGAGCGTGTTAGTAGTCCTCCTAGAAGGTTGACTGTCACTGCTACAGCCACAGCGCGTTAGCGCCTCCTTCACCTTGCCCTCAATCACTCGCTGCAACAGTAGAAGTTTTAAGTGAAATTCTTGTAAGCAACGATCCTGCTGACTGGATTATCAAAAATCAAACCATATAGTATCTTTTGCGAAATGGTATAAAACAAAATATAAGCCGAAATGTTCCTGAAACTAGGAATAAATATCCTGATGGGGAAATGTCCTTGCAAAAGCGGGCATTTTATTGAAAATTGGTGAACGGTGAAGAAATTGCAAGTTTCAGGGTATTTTTCAGGAAACCAAAAATTACTAGCCACAAAACTTTTATGACGGGAATTACTATTTTAGCTCAAATTTATAACATTTAATTTAAACCGATCGATCTTCAAAGATTGCATTTTATTTTTTTGGTTCCCAGGGGCGGCAATACGACACCTGCTTACAGCGGCATATGCGGTTAATCCGGCCCTGACCGCCAAGCCATTTTTTACGTTTGGAAACAAATAACTATCGCTGGAAGCCAAATCTGGCGAGTGAGGCACTAAATCGAATCCTAATTCATGAATTTTGGCCATTGCAATCGCAATGGGCAAGTGCGTTATCATGACGTAATTTCTTTAGATGTCGTTTGCCAAATGAGATCATTTCTCTTTGATTTTATCTCTAAGTTGTTACAACAATTGCTATAATAGTTGTCATTTATTGTTTTCCACTTTGCTAAATAGTCGACTAAGATCATTCACGAGAGTCCTAAAAACAGTTGCCATAACCTTTCCTGCTGATAAAAGCATCTCTACCTTCTAGGTGACGGACAGCCTTTGTGTAACCATTATTTGGACTGTTATTTGGTTTAGGATGCATAATGTTAGGCTCAAGTTTTGTCGACGGTTATGAAACAGCACAAAAAGTCCTTCGGATTGTGAGGAAAACATGCAAAAAGGATGCAAGAAGCACTCAGACGATTCAGTTTTTTCAACCGGTGCACAGTGGAGTATTTAGACAATCTAGCTGGCCAAAACCTATTTCAAAGAAGTCGTTATCAATAAAATAATATACTTCTTAAAGTTAAATAGTAGGCGGATATGAAAATATCCCGCTATTTGTTATTTAGTCAGTAGTGTTGTCATGGTGTTACTTTGAACTTAATATTTCCTAAGTGTAATTGGAAAGTACAGTTAAGAGTGATTAAAATACATTAAAAAAAGTTACATATCCTTGGAATCATGGAGCGTCTTGAAGGGGGTAATTAAGGATATATTAATAGTATTGTTGTTGTATTTAAGCTTTGTTTACTATATCCACGGAATCATTAAAAAAAGTGACTTTCTGAGATACGTTTTAAGTAGTTTTTGAAATTCAAAATTAGTTTTGTTATGGTTTCCGACGTGTCCCGCGACATTTTTTTGATAATTGAATAATCAAATATTTCAGGTTTCAATACCTGTTAAAAACGTTTCCGGATTCTTCCGATTTATTATGTACTAGCCTAAAACTGTCCCCATGTTATAGACTTATCTTATGTTCAATCACTGCAATTGGAACGTTTTTATTGCCAGCAGTTTCCAACATGATGCAACAGCAAGATGAAATGAATATTAGTAAAAAACTAGATTTTGTTGAGGATCTTTACATACGTAGGAATGATTTAACGCAAGACGATAAAAAGATATGACGAAAGGATTTTCCCGAATCAGGTCGGAGTTCAAACGTAGATGGACACAAGCCAATTACAAAGTAGATATTTTCATGGAGAAGAATCACTCAAGGTTAAATACTACAAGACTTAAGCTACCCAAACAATCACAGGTTGTGGGACGTCCATCAAAAACGTTTTATGACTCCAGCAAAAGAGGTAAAAAATGCAAAACGGCAGTGAGAAGAACCCTAGCCCAAAGCGTGCAACAAAGTACAAAACAGCGTATTCCAAATTCATAGAAGACCAAACTACTATACATCAATTGTTGCCTCGGAAAGCGTTAGCAATGTTTGTGGAGGCTGGGCTTTATAAAAACCAGTAGGAGATAATAAGAAGCTTGCTTCCATATCTTCCGTGCTATGCAGCACGGAGGAGGAGTCATATCCAGATAAAACTCAAGTAACTGAGGATTGTGCTGACGCAACAGACTGCTTACTTATATGGAGGAAGTCGTACAACGCTTACATGAGGAAGACACTGCAATAAACTTACGTTGATTAATAAGTGGGAATATGATGTCTCGCAGCTGCTCCAATTCAAGAAAAAGTTTCAAAATAATCAGGATTCAGACTGCAATATTTTCAATTGTGCCTTTACAACTGCTGGTAAATTTAGACTCAGGGGAAAACAATTATTTGGCAAAACCATTACCTTCTTTACCCCAATATTGTCGACCAATAAGAATACGTTTTACCAAAGAGGACAAACATTATCAATGAAGAAATCAAGTATATCGAAGATGCCGCAGAAAAATTGCAGCATCGAACGTGGAATTGGCAATGCTGCAACAAATCAACAATGATGTGCTACATTTGTGGTGCAACGTCAAAACACTTCAATGAGCTCAGCAAGAAAAAAGAGATAGCTGAAGGCTCATTAAGATGTAGAATATCGGTCTTGCACGCAAGCATTAAGTTTTTCGAAGGTTTAATTTATTTAGCCTACAAATTGCCCCTAAAGAAGTGAAGAAACGACGAGAACGACAAATGTGAAAACGAAACTAAGACGAAAATACAAGTGGAATTTCGACAAAGGATGGGGTCTGATTGTTGATATTCTCAAGGCTAGTTTTGGAAACACTAATGATGGTAACACCAGCTGGAGGTTTGTATTTAATCATGTACATGTATATGTGTACATATACAGTGTGTACAGAAAGTATGGAATACATTCAATTAAAGATCAATGGTTTCTTTTTTGGAAAAACGTTCGGACACGTCGATTCTTATTTTTTGTTGCGGTTTTTTCATGGTAAATGCATGTATACAGGGTGGCCCAAAAACATTAACTTCATTTTTTCACATAGAAACTCTTATTTTTAATTTTATTTTTTAATTCTGCATCGAATTCTGAGTGTATTTTATGTAGCATGTCCTATACCTAAACTCAACAGTTATTGAGAAATTTACTTCTGAACGTATCAGTAACCAAGACGATGATTATCAATATATTTTCACGAAACCTAGTGTTTAATAAGTAAGAACACTAAGTATTTACTAAATTAAATGTTCAAATTGAAATCCTTTTTGTGCCTGGCAGTATTCCAGACGGTGGATAAATTCTTGCTGAACCATATTTATTGTTTCTGGACTAATATTAGCGCACTCTTATTATTCTAGCTTTAAGTCGTCAATCGTTTCAGGTCTAGTTTTGTACACAACATTTTTTTAGATGGCCCCACAAAAGATAGTCTAAAGGATTAAGATCCGGAGACCTCGGTGGCCATTCAACAGATCTACGCCTTCCAATCCATCTGGAACCATACATTTTCTTCATACGTTATTTGATTATTAGGACTGGGAAATACAGCTCTTAAACTGGGGATTAGATGTTTTTCGGGATATTGGGTATGATATTCTCTCATCCATCTGGGATTTTGTTTTGCCCAATAGCGGCAATTTTGTCTATTAACTTCCCCGGTTAATGTAAATGTAGATTCATCTGAAAACATATTGTTAACGTGGTGGGGAAATTGTGGCACATATCCATTAGGATTTGATAGAATTGCATTCGTCGGTCTGGATCGTCCTCATTTAAGTCTTGTACAAGATGTGTTTTATACGGATGGCATTTTACTGATTTTAAAACCTTATGTACAGATGCAGTAGGAATATCGTAATCGCGAATAATTTACCGAATGCTAGTGTGTGGATTTTCTTGTGCAGCTAGTAAAACATTTACTTTTTTATCCTCATTGCTCCCAGAACGTCCAGCCTTCAGCTTATCTTCCACAGAGCCAGTATCTCAAAACTTTCTTTGGTTTATCCGGATATTTGTTATTAAATAAAATACACACCTCCTGTTGTGTTCGCACTCTATTACTATGTCCAATCATCATAAGAATTTCAATTCGTTGTGTTATGGATAAACGCATATTACCTAATATAACTTTTAATTGAAATTAAACCTTCTTTAAGTTAAATCAAAACTGACAAACATGCGAATGTCAACATAATGGGAATGTTGTGTTAAAAATACGATTTCTATGGAAATAAATAAACAAACCTACCAAATAAATCATCGTCTTGGTTACTGACACGTTCAGAAGTAAATTTCTCGATAACTGTTTAGGTATAGGACATGCTACATAAAATATACTTAGAATTCGATGCAGAATTCAAAAATAAAATTAAAAGTAAGTGTTTCTATTTGAAACCATGAAGTTGATGGTCGTAACTTGTTTTCGGGCCACCCTGTATACAAGCATTTACCATGAAAAGAACCGCAACAAAAAATAAGAATCGACTTGTTCGAGCGTTATTCCAAAAAAGAAACACCTGATTTTTAATTGAACTTATTCGATACTTTGTGTACACACTGTATACGTATAAATACATGTATGCATTACAATCTGTATACATACATATTATGAATATTATCATATATGTGTGAACTAAATATTTTATGCTGTACTGCTCCAATAAAGTTCTTCATGGATCCAGAACTAGCAGCAGAAGTAACTAATTTAGATGTTCAAAAAAAATCGCCTAAAAGTAATCCTGGAGACTATATCAAGCGGACAAATTAAAAAGAGCAGTTTGCAATATACACTATGGATACCGCTATACATTGAAAAATAGACTTGGCATCCAATGATACCTACTTTGCGTAAGGTTCTAGTTCATGGACCGGCAATTGTGGAGTATGCTTAACTGCCTAGAGGCTTACTGCCAGAAGAGGCTGCAGAGGCTAGAAACAAACACTTTCGGATTTATCGACAAAACTTTGAGAGAAAGTTTTAGAGAACTGCTTGCGACAAATACTTCTTGAATAGGTTACTCCTTACTTCGAATTCTCTCCTCACTGGCATGAGATAAAATTTCAAGAAAGAAATCGAAGCCCTTTTTAAAGGAAACTTTGGATATGTTGCTTGAATTAGATGTATTACCTAGTTCAAGTGCTCTTCCAAGGTCAGATGAAGAAGTGCATTCAGGTGAAGAAGACATGGCCTTGGACGAAGAATGCACCCTCACAGAAGATGAAGACATTTCTTCACACGAGTACTTATATACATACTTAATTAAAAAAATAGAAAATTAGTTATTACTACTTCAGCCTGAACAACTTTTTTGATCGCACTTTAGAGCGCCAAACCCAAATAATTTTGACCAGCTAGATTGTCCAAATACTCCACTGTGCGGTGTGGGCAACCGTGTCGCCCAACGCGCCGATTATTTTTTCATTTTCCATACTTCAGTTAAAATTCTGTGTACACTGTCATTTGAGATACCTACTATGTCTGGTATCTTCGCATTTCCACTCGATAACGATGGTAGTTGTAGATTATATTAGACGGCTCATAATAACATTGCCACAAAAAAGGGCACAATTCCGAAATCTTTAATACATTGTAAAAGAGAAACCAAGTTGTGTAGGATGAAAGTAAGGTCTCAGTTTATCCAATACAACCCTACAACCCAATTTAGCTACAAGACGTCTGCAAGTGGAACCAGCAGCTATAGGTCGAATTCGTCCATCCTTTTTGGAAATTGCGTATAAATTCGCATCATACAGAAATGGAGTAACATCTTTATTTACTTGTTCTCTCAATATAACATTACAGAAATTAGTTGATTTGATCTGAAAATTAGATCTTTTAAATATTAATGTCTAAAACCATCCATTCTTGGAGCAGAACCATTTGGGAAAGAAGCAATTGATTTTAATACATAATCTTTTGTAACTATTAGATTGCCAACTTTTTTATTGAGAGGGTCAAAACGATGACTCTGGATGTCTCAATTTAAGTTGCTCAGCCGTTTCCAGACTTTTTACACCATAGATGTTACATGAAGGAAAAACGTTTACTGTATTTTGGTAACCGTTGTTCACTGTTCTTTGTTGAAAGATTTGGAAATAGAAGTAGAGTAGCATTACGTTTAACTTTAGAAGTTAGATTTATTTTTAAGATTTTGCTTTAGTGGAATATGAAGAACGTAATAAGTCGAGAAACAATTTTTCCAAGATAATAAAGAATTTTGAGAAACACAAGCATCTAAAATAAAGGAGAGTTTGTATATAACTGTTATTCGCGCTCCTTTTGGTATTTGTAGTATGGTTTGAAAATGTGATTTTAGGTAAAACATGCTTTCAAGGAAATTATTATTGCGTTGGCTACTTTCATTATTATTACACGTTCAGGTAATGCTATTCGAATTTTAATTGTGACATATGCTTACAAAATTTATGTCTGATTGTTTCACAATTAGAATTGTTACCTGTATTTAAATGTGCATTGGTTTGATCCACCTTTAATCCTCTTCTTGATATTTCAACATGATGGGTGTCCTGCGCACTTTTCCAGGCGAGTTAGAGATTATTTGAATTTAAGATATCCATATAAATGGATTGGAAGGGGAAGTATATTTCCATGGCCAGCTAGATCTCCAAAGCTGTACGATATACAGTTCCTGAGATATAGCCGATCGGCTTATTGGTCCACCCAGTAGGTTTGACGCAAAATCAGTTACAAAAATGTTTATTATTGAAGAGAATTACAAAGATTACATAGAAATGTAAGTTTACATTACCAGTAAGTATGTAAATGAATGTGAGCTCATTAATCAAATTACTTTTCAGAAGTGGAAGAAAAAGTTCAATTGTTAAAATTTCGTACATTTACAGTGTAATTACTGCAGTCCTTGTTCAAATGCTTTCTTCGCTGTCGCTCATTTTAACAAAGCTTAATAAAATTTAAGAACAATGACAGTTGATTTCAGTTTTAAAAATATAGTAGGTAGTCGCAGATTTATGAATTCATTACGTTACCAACTCATCATTAAAAAAAAACTAAATAACTTTATTTATATATTTTTAACTTTTTTAAGGTTAGAAAAAAAGAACCTAACTCTTTCGGAAAAAATTCCCTGCATTCGCACTAAATGCAGCACCTCCTGTGGTCAAGCTGCAAACAAAGTGCTCATGCGAGAAAATTAACTTTCCACACTAGATAGGCAAATAACTATTTCACTATTCCCTGTTAACAATAAATGTAGCTGGCTCAGTGGTGGAATGGTTAGAGCGCTTGCATTTCAGTCGAGTGACGTGGGTTCGAACCTGGCCGAGGTAGCCGTTTTATCTAAAACGGAGAAAAATTCTCGGATAGGAAGTAAAACTGTAGGTCCCGTGACAATACAATGATTGACACGTTAATCCCTTACTAAAGGTGGAATTCCTTTAGTAGGGCAAAATTCTAGTGACGTGTAGTGCTAATAACCATTAGTAGTTGATGCGCATGGAGATGCTTAACATTTCCGTTCGTGTCTAGATTTAAAATTATCAAATTTTTCAATCACTGTTTCTTTAGGGTGACTTGATATTTCTATAGTTTATTACGGATCGTTTTGATTTTATGATAAAGTTAAGAATTCGTAGATAAAATGTCTAATTGTGCCATACTTGTACCAGATTTGTGTATTTAGACGAAACTTGGGCTTATCAAAATGGTTCTAATATACAGCGTTGGTGCACGATTCTGGCATCAAAAGTAATCCACCCAAAATTAAAAGTGAAGGTAAAAGGTATACCATTTTACACGAGGAGTGTAATTTAGGGTTTTGGAAAACTACGACTATTTACTGGATTCGGGGTTATCATAAAAGTATGAATAAGGACTGGTTCCAAAATTGGGTTTTTTATTTTGGAAGATTGAAACAAGGAAAATGTGTTCTTATTAGTTTTTACGTAGATTTGGTTAACAAAACATCTCATTGTATTAAATAAGGCACGATGTTATTATTTATGACCAATTTAAAGAATATGAAAATGTAAACTTTCACCATTAACACTCATAATAAAATACTTATCTTTTTTGAATTTTTTAATGGTGTATTTAAATTATACAATCTAAACGTTTTGATAACACTTACAGTTATCTTCGTCAGTAGTAATATTTGTAAAAATTGTTAAAGATATTGTAAACAATTTTGTCAAAGTTGAAAAATTAAAACATAAACATCAGCCTGATTTAATTTAATTTAAAGAATGTAGAATTTTCGTTTTATGTAGGTATTAGACTAAAATTTTCTTTTTTTAAAAAGGTCACTTGAGATTCAACGATTTTCGTGCAAACAAAGTCTAAATAGCGTGAAAAGCTACGTTGTAACGCTGGATTATCTTCACTTTAAAAATATAACCTACAATTTTCAAAAGTCAAGCTGCGGTAGTAACTTTTGTTTTTTTGACAGTATGATACTTTCGTTCGATTTGCATGGCCTACTCTAATACAAAATAAAATGGAACAGAGCATAATCTTTTTAAAACGTATCTTGCTGCCTAATTCCTTAATGAAATATTGGAATCTTCATTTTGGTGTAAAGGGTAACTTACTGCCCTAATTAAACAGTTCTCATGTCCAATAATTTTCACTCACTGGAATTTATATTCGTTAGAATCGGATTTCATTTTGCATTGTTTGATGGCTTATTGAAAACAGAGGTAAGGGATCAAATCTATAATGTTCTGTTTGAAGGAATGCTTAAGATTTCCACTTTCTTTTAGTAATATTTATGAGCTTCAAATACAATTACATCCATTCCTCCCAGGCTCCCAACATTATGTGTTACACTCAACCACCAAAATAACACAAATGTTCAAAGTAAAACTAATAAAAAGAATAAAATATACTACAGAAAAAGTGACCAGTAACTTGATTGTTTGCTGCCGAAAATGAAAAAATGGTAAGAATATAAGATAGTACTTTAAAGATAATATTCATCAAAAGCTACAAGTTTAAAATTTATTGTGGAAGGTTTGCTTTCTTATTAATTTTTTAGGTGATTTAAAATTACGAAAGAATTTTTATTCTTTTATATTTTTCCATTTTGGGAATGATCACATTTTGGGAATTTAAACTATTGTTGCACTAACCAGCCAAAAAGATGAACTAACCACAACCATTTACACGCTTGAATCATTTTTGAGTCAGTTATAGTTTTTATAAGGATTTAAAATACTTAGCTTCTGGGTTTTTATATGGTGAATTTTTCTATTTATATTTTGTATAAATTTATACGTTTCGACAACAATTACAGTTATCGTCTTCAGTAAATGTTAATATCTGTAAGAATTACTTGAGATTTATGAGATATGAAAAAGATGATAACGCCAACAAAAGTCTACTATTAACATAACAGTTTGACACACGAATAAACCCAAACGTGGAACATAATTTTAGTAAAGAATAACTATATTCTTAATAAATTAAATATTATTACACTGCCTTGAAGGTATGAAATCAAAACACTCTTTAACGGTCGAAGGGTAACCGTGAAAAATGTCATAATCAAAGAGCAAATTGAATAAATTTTAATCAAATTATGGTGTAAAAGTGCGAAACGCTTTAATTTGAAATTGATAAAAGCATTCACAAATAGAAATTTGACACAATGACAACCCAATGTAGTACGTTTAATATGATTTTAATATTAACTACATATGTTAAATTATTATGGTGCTGTTGTAACTTAACATATGTAATTGGTAAAGCATTTGCTTCAGGGTTTAGGAAAATACACATAAAAAAAACCTAAGCATACCAAAAGCTAAAATTAAAATTAAAATGTACGATTGTGCCTTTTTTTAATTGTAAGATGCCAAAACGTATTTAAACGGAGATTTTCTTCTTACCTACTGAAATTATTGGGAAGTTTATATATCTCAATAGCTGCATGTAAAGAGTTTTTGTTTTTCCATATTATCAAATTGAATTTCATGATTTAAATTATTCAATGCATTGTTTTCCACTAGAACTTATACACTCTGGAAGATGACTATGGGTTTGAAACAGATTGAAGTGAGCTTGAATGTTCCGTAATCTTTCTTGTAGGTTTAAAAACAGTCCTAATGCCATGTCATAATGTCAATTCTATCTGTAACATTACTTATAAAAGGAAGAAAAGCAGTGCCAACATTAAGCACTAGTTTTTCTTTATGGTTATGTCTAGCAGGTTTAGTAACATTATTAATACCCTTAAGTGAGTATATATTAGCTTGTAGTGATTTTGTTAAATATTTATACTCATCTTTCAAAAATTCATGATCACAAATTCGTTTAGTTCGATCCATTAAAGATTTTAATTCAGAAATTGTTTGATGTGGATGATCGTTTAATAATTTATGAAGGTATCTATCGATGGTCGGCTTTTGGTAAACCTTAAACAATAGTGAATTATTAGTTTTAAATGTTAGTATGTCAAGATATTGTAAACTTTCATTAGTTTCCTTCTCCACGGTAAACTGAATGCTTGCATGAATACGTAGTGCTTTTTCTCCAGGTCTCCATTTAACAAATGTGTCGTCTACATATCTGCACCATCTAAACGTCTTTTAGGGGCATTTTGTAACGCTGTTTCAAATTTTTCTATGTAAAAATTAGCTATAACAAGATTAAGAGAGCCAGCCACTGCTGCAGCATCTAGATCTTCATAGAATTTATTATTCCACTGAATAAGTAGTTGTAAGACAGTTCTGAAAAAGAATTGTTATGTCCTTTGGAAAAAGAGAATCCAATATTCAGTAGTTTTTTTAAGAGGGACTTTTGTAAAAAGTGAAACATCAAAACTGACCATTATATCACCCTCTTCAATTTTGAAATTATGTATTTTTTTGACAAAGCCCGCAGAATTTTTTATATAAAGGGGTGTTTTACCTAGGTTACAATAAAAATGTAAGGTGTTTTGCAGGATTGTGTGTTGGAGAACCAATCACACTAACAGTATAGGCCTTATAGACACATTAGGTTTATGGATCTTTGGTAGATCATACAGTTTTGGTGGAAGACCTTCAGAGTTGGTTAGTTTCTTTTTTTATTTTTTTAGGAATAGATGATAATTACATAAATTCTTTAGTTTTCAAAAGGAGCTTTTGTAGGATCTTGCGTAAGTGACAATAAGTCTATAGTTCCAACAGTTGTTCTGCTTTAACGTTATAGTCGTTCATATTTAATATACTTATTGCAATATTATTATGTTTTTGTTACGTTTAAGGTCAAATAAAGCATGGCGCTGACGAAAGGATAAATTGCTCTTTGGAGGTTTTAATTTAGGTCATGTGTTAACGGTTTTATATCTAACGTCATTCGCAGCATCAAAAGATAAAGAATTAATATAATCCTCAAGATTGTAAATTATAACTTGATGTTATCGCATTTTTTTTTCAATAGATTGACTATTACATTGTTGCTTGAATAATTTATCAAATTTTGCTATTTGACGTTTAGATGAAATGTCAAATTTATTTCCATAGATGTAAACGTTATAGAATCAATTTTATCCCAATCTTCTCTATTCGATATAGATGAAATTTCTAAATGTAAATGTAAAAGATCTCTAGCGGTTTTATCCAACGATTGCCTTGTAAGATGTATTCGATTTCTCAGCATTTTCAGTTCTATAAATATTTTTTGTTATTAAAATTTCTTTTAACATAGAGAAATTTTGGGATAATGTTTTGGTCTCAGCATCGCAGTAAAAAAAGTAAGTGATCATAGCTTCGCGTTTTCTTCATACTTTAAATTGTCTAATAAAACCCCTTAAAGTAACAACTACAAAAATTAAACTATTAGAATTTTTCAAAGGGCAGCAGGTTTATAACAGTTAAATGTTGTAACAGTTACTAGTGTTATATTTCCAGTAATCGTAACACTATGGGCTGTTTGTACAAAGGTGGATTAAGCCAGGATTCAGAAATTTACTTATCCATTTTTTGACTGAATACCGTAATTGCCAGATATTTACACCAACCAAGTCCGGAATTAAAATGATTCTAGTTTAACCCAGAAATTATAATCCTTATGGGAAATATACCATACACATGTACCACATTCAAAGTTATTTAAGGAGCTATATTCTAAGCGAAAGATTATTTTCTTCGCACAAAAGACATTCGTAAAAAATACAATGTTACAAGACAAATTGATAACGTTATGAATTTAGATGACATTTCATTTTGTCCAATTGTTTATTAAATTAATCAAAACACGTTAGTACTGTGCACAGACTTGTCGATGCTACATGAAAATGAAAAGGTTTTACGATTGTTATTCCTAATACATCAAAAAAATTACATGAATGACTTATTACAAAACAATAAATCGACTATAACTTTAAACTTGTCACATCTAGCAAGAATTTAAAATATTATTAAGGTAGAGTAATATCAACATATATAAAGGAAGTTTTGCACCACAAATTGAGAATTATCTTTCATAAGCATGCCACAGCATCAACAGCTATAAGCTATATCTGCAGTTTGCCGAGCACCACTCGCTTTAATTAAATATTTAACTTACAAAAAACGAGTAACTTGCACTTTAATATCATAATTTAAACTCACTAAATGAAAAAAACATTTGCATCATTCAATAAATGAAAATAATGCTTCTATTTAATTTCAGCATGAATGCAAATGAAAAAACTTAACTGTTTGTAAAGCTTTACGATAGTAAAACAATCCAATGTACAAACGGGAAATGACGCTCTGTGAAACGCGCTGCACACAAATAACATATGGCGTATCGCAACAAAAGGACACGTATATTTGGACGTGCTAAGAAAGGACGCATGTAAAATTGGACAAAAGGACGTATTTTTTTAGTATCTTTTTGTTTGTTATTATATATATATATATATATATATATATATATATATATATATATATATATATATATATATATGGACAACTAAATAAAGGATCATTTAACTTAACTAACAATAAACGCATTATCAAGTATTTACATTTTCGTTGTTAAATAAGGATCATTAGGCACCGAATAAATGCTTTAAAAAAGGAAAATAGTTTAAATATATTAAAAATAGAGCAGTACATTGCTGGAAATTTGCGCCACACAAAAAAGTGTATAAAGACACTGTAAAAAGAGCTAAATCAATTGTTTCCGAGTACGGCAACATAAAACTACGCGAATATTTACGAGAAATCGCGTACTACCTGGCGCCATTACCAAATCTGATATTAAACAAAATATAAAAAAATCAATAAAATGAAGAAAAGTAAAAAAGTAACAAAATATTAATCACAAGGCAATGGCCGCTACAACCACAGAAACTTTTAAACACGCCAGTATTTTTACTGCCAGTCTTAAGCCTGGATGAAGTGTAAAGGAAAGTAACTATGCGTCCTCTTGTCGCGAGTCCAATTTTACATGCGTCCAAATTTAGAATTTACATGTTCTACATATAAAGACAAAGTTTGCACCGATTGGGGTTTGTATCTTGATGGCTCAGTTGGTTACAGCGCTACTCGAGCAAAGTAGATGTCGTAGGTTCAAATCCTACTCGTGCCAAACTTTTTATTTATGTATTTAATAAAATTAATAATAATTAGAAAAAACCTCGAAGCTTAACTAAAACTAAAAGGAATAACTTACTGAAAATATAAACTAATTCTCACTATAATAAACCATATATGCTTATATAGAAAATTCGAACAGTTTTCTCATAATTTTTTGTCATTGTCTGGTTTAGGTTTAAATGAGATCTTGACCGAGAAGGATTTGGATCTAGGAGACAAGTAGAAGGAACGGCAGTGCTTTGTAGGTTTTTTAAATTGCAACTGGTACTAGAGCTACAGTAACTACCGTTTTTACCACATTTAAAAAGAAATTTTTGTTGGGGCTTAGAACATTTATGATGTGAGTGTCCATCCCTATCAGAATTCCAACATGTACAGGTTGAAATAACTTGAACTTCACTAACTTTATTGGAAGTAGATGGTTGACTTAAGAATATATAGACTAATTGGGTTCTAAAAGACCAACAGTAGGTGACACCTTGCTGTGCGAAACTTTCCTTCATAAACTGCTCTACACCTTCTCTTAATTCATGACAAAAATATGGCTTTAAATTTATTTGAATTTGTGAAACAAAAAATTTGATTACCCAGTTATACAATGGAATTAGTTTTGGACTAAATAAACTTATAGATGTATCATGGAATGTAAACGAAGTATCTAAAACTTTATCTGCATCTGTAATTTTAATGCCACTTTGTGTGGAAATGTTAAGAAAAATTTCGTAGTATACTTATTCTGTTTTGGTTTGCTCGCAGTGTAGAAATTAATTCAGTACATTGATGGATTTTATTATTTTAAGATTGCTAGTAGAAAAGATATTTAAATTGTTTTAGTACGAATGTATAAACACGTAGATTGTTTGGTTTGCTAAATTTAATTTTCACGTCCTGTGGCGTTCTAATATCATAAATTACCGTCTGGAATCATATGAACAGTGACAGTCTGGCTTGTGTAGGATTTTGTAAATATTGTTGAGAACTTATTTGACTGAGTTTACGGTCGCGGTAGTATTAGGTTTCTTGCATTCCTGAGGTGGCGATATTCTCTTGTTTTTTTTTTGAGTTTCCGTGTGTAGTGATGAGTTGTTTATTTACCGAATCTAAGTACTTTTAAGAGGGGATAGAGGACTGTTTCCCTTTTTAGTTCACTTGGAGTTGAGGTTTCGATCTTGAAAGTTGAAGTAAAAACATATTAAGATGTAGTGCAAATTGTTGTGATTGTGGGCCATCGGCGACTTCCTCGTCGTGTCATTATGGTTAAGTGAAGCGCTTCGTAATTTGATTAGGATTGTACAATATCGATGCTATATTAGCAGTTCGCTTTATGTGGTGTTGAAGTATAAGTACACCCTGACAAATTTGTTATCGTATACCGTCTTATCGTTTTATCGGGATTCCGGGTTCAATAGGAGAAGCCGAAGATTCGCAATTTAGGCTTGTACTGGTCTGAAGACAGCAAATCCGTTTTCTTAACCTATAACCAACGTCGGCGCCAAGAGGACATCGAATTTTATGATTTCGTGATACAAATTTTATCGAATTTATTGAAATTGTAGACATTATTATCGTGATTTTTGAGCGTAATAGAAAAGCATCACGTGCTATACTTTTTTTGTGTTAAATGTATGTAAGAATTTAAATAAGATTACTTAAAAAATGTGCCTACTTAGGATTTTATTACATTTGTGTTTGTGCGACACTTAAAATCAAAGCTGATAGTGATAGAATTGGACCAGAAAAATAAAAATTGCGGAAAGGACGCTAGTAACATTGTTTTCTTTGCTTTGTATATTAATATGCTTGTTTATTATAATGTTTAGTCAAATTCAAAAGACTGATTCAATGCTGCAGTAGACATTTCGATGTCATAGTAGTTTTAACGTTTTTGATTTTCAGAAAGCTTTTGCTTATTATTATTGCAGTAATAAAGTCAGTTGTTGAATTTAAATTAAATTGTGATAAATCGGAATTTCGCACCTGCAGTAAATAATAGTTTTTAAGATTGTTATTCGTATATATGCATTGGTGATGCTTGCGCAAGAAGAAGTAATTTATATTACTTCTCCTAGACGTTTGCTACAGCTGCTGAATAGGCGACGCAGCTTTATTTTTTTAGGTGTTAGGTATTTTTTATTTGTTTTTGGCGAATTACTTTTTTGTACGCCCCGCTGGGGAATGTTTCTAATTGTACTTGCCGTTTGTATACATTCTTTTATGATGTCTTTTAATTGTAATATAGATATATGAAGTGTAATTTTGATGGGCATTTATTTTACTTTCTCCAAATTAAAAGCGCGTTGATTTTAGTTCGACAAATTTTAAAAGTTACCGATTAAAGCATTAGAAATGTAAAGTAAATTTTGATGATTTGTTTTGTTGAATTTCGAGTGACGTTTATTAAAGTATATAAACTTTTATATATTCGATTGCGTCTTGTTTTTTTTTGTTGTGACGAATATTAATTTTAAATTGAACAATTTACATCGATTATGGCTTGAATCTCGATGGCGCAGTTGGTTAGCGCGGTACTCAAGCGAAGTACAGGTCGTAGGTTCAAATCCTACTCGAGGTAAACTTTTTATTTATGTATTTAATACAATTAATAATAATTTTTAATTAATGACCGTGTCTACCAGTCATTTTTTTTTGTCAATTGAGCTAGTAATTTTACGTTGAAGTTTACACCGAAAACGTATAATGAATTTTGAGTTTAGTAATCGCAATGTTTGCGAATTTTAAATGAAGCTTAAAATTTTATTTAAGTGTAGTTGAACTTCGCGTAGATATTTTTGAAGTAGAGTTTCAGGTAGATGTGAGTATTTTCTCTTCGAGTGAACATTATGGTTTCTGTTAGGTATTATTTTAAGATCTAGTTCATGACGTTTTTCCCGCTATGAATTTATTTAACAGGTGGTGCCTTTGTGATATATTTTTCCTGATTTTGGCTTTGCTGGGTTGTGTCGAGTGCCCTTCTGGAGTGACGAGTAAGAACCCCCCTCCATTACCACTGAACTTTGTCGGTAACATGCACTTTACCTTTACGGGCGAATGTTCCTAATGAGCGTTTTGCCCTAATAATAGACCATTAATTAAACATAAATATGAAATGTATTTCTCTTTACTTAATTTTAACTCATCATTAAATTGACAAACAATTAAGTTGTTTGTCTCTTTAAATATAATAAACGAGATTTAAATGTTAAACAATAGTAGTCCATCATTGGTTAAAGCTGTAGAAATTTCATCAAGTCCTTTAGATTTCTGACATCTACGTTGATCTACAGTTAAGTAAGGTTTAATTCCACGAACGAATAATTCCGAAACAAGTTCATATTTCTTTAAATGTTGAGAATTCATTTTGAAGTATATGTAAAATTCAATATCCTGTAAAATATTGAAATGTGCTTACATAAATATAAATCCTGTAAATGTAAACATACATAAGGCAGATAAACGAATTATTAATGTACACAGTTAAAGTAATGCAAAATCAGATTTTAGTTATTGTAAATGGAGAACTATTGTCAACAGAGATAATTAAAATACAAAAAAAAACGAGACATTTATACTTTAATATCATATGTAAACTTATTCAATGAAGCAACAACCGGATATATTTGTATATTCAATAAATCCAAATAATATTTTTGTTTATCTTCAGTAGGAAAATGAAATTGTGCAGAACTGTTTGTAAAACTTTATAATAATAAAAAAAAATTGCTATTAATGATCTTGTAACTACACATAAAGTATAACCTACACTTACGTAAAATGGTTGCAAAATGAAAATTGAAATTGAACCTGAATGAATGGTTCAATGTTGTTACTCAAACTTGTGACCTATGACACAATTAAGTTTATTTGTGTTTATATTAGAAAAACACTCAAAATTCAAGTTTCGTTAAAACACTATTTAGATTTACTGAAGGTTACAAAAACTAGCTTTACTCAAATTTTTGTAAAACAAATTCATCTAATTGTCTACCTGAAACGTAATTCGCACAAGAAGGTCATTTACTTAAGATTTTCACTTACAAAAACTCAACAATCCTAGATTGAATGTTACACAAACACTAAAGATATCATTCTACTGAAATATTCTCTCTCAAAACAACGTGTTACGCCATTTATATAATCGCCATGTCGTAAACAACCGGTTACATTACTCAAGTTTCCTTTAATACTAAACCCTGAGGATAGGCCTTAGCTTCGGAGTTTCCAAAATTTACGGAACTTGCAGTTTCCCATCTTAGAACATACATTTAATTAATCATGCGAAGAAGATAATTACATACTTTAACTGGGAATAAACTGCACTAAACCGCATGTATTCTTATGCGACGTACAAAGGAGACATGACACTATGAGCGCGCAGCAAAGAAGTGGCAAATGGATATGGTTGACTTACTAACAGCGTGTAACAAAAATATATTGTGCGGTCAGAAGCGACGTAACAAAAAGGTATCAATATATTATACTTAATTTAAATTTTAAGAGAGAAACCCCACATATGCTCAAACATGCTTTAAATAATGTAAACAAATTATGAGTAGCAACACAATTAAAAATTTCAATATTACTAAAGACAGCCAAAAATTGACACGTTACACTAATTAACACATTTTATATAAAATCGTGTATTATTAAATATACGTAATAACTTAAAACATTTAAATAGTATTTGCATCTGTCTTCTTTAGTAAAAAACCTTCTATAAGTAAACGTTACTGTCAAACACAATAGTTGGTGGACTTTTACCAGTTTTTTTTTAGTAGGTAGGATTCGATCGATAGCAGCAAAGTTAGGGCTTTGACGTGGAAGTTGCTACTTCAGCATTTATTAATTTCTACGTTTGGGACGAGACTTTATAAAAATTTGGAGACTGATTTAAGGTATACGAGTTGCCACTTCTCTTGCATGAATTAGTGATCTTGATAAAAATTACGTCCAAGATCAGAAAACACTTATCAGCTTTTGCACTCACTACAAAATATCCATAAAATATGGTTAATTTATTTGAGTTGAACTCGTATTTAATTTTTAATATAAGCTATAGATAAAAACCTAAAATAATATGCTCTAAAATTCAAATTCTGACCCACAAAATGATCTTAATTATTCATACTGAATATTCCTAATATGGTACCAAAGACTTCGCCCGAGTTAAAAATCAAGTTACCGTTATTTAGTTGAAAGATTTATAATATGTTTCCCAATATACATCAATTTCTAAAAATACAAAACAAATATATCTTCCATTTACAGTAAATGACCACAAGACCGTTTCCAGTATATCTAGAAGTGAAAATGTTTTGATATGATATCCCAAGAGCCTACGTATAATTGTTTCTTTCAACCACCTAAATAAGATACTATATTGTAAAAGCATTTCGTACCAAAAGCGGCCGATTTCGGTATTTTTCGGTATTTCCGTGGCAACTGTACAAAAAGCAATTTGCTTTTTGTCCTAATACAAAAAGTAATTTGACCTTGACGAAACACAAGCTTTGTGTGAATGAGGTTCATGGTATGACATTATTTCAACAAACAATTTCAAAATTTTCGCATGTTCACCACTAACAACGTTCAACGTGTATAGTGACTTGCCGATAATATTTACTAACGGGATACCTGTGCGCTTTGTGACGTGTCTAACCTACGTCACATAAAAAAAAAGGAAGAGAGCGAGATTATCGTATATAATATATTACTATTATATTATTTTATAATGTAGAAAGGTAGTACGGCTGCAAAATCAGTCGAATGAATGCGAATCGTAGAGCACTTTCTTGGCGTGGGTAGTTTTGGAGGGTTGTATTCGGTGTACACCGGTTAATGATTAGGTTAGTCAGAGAGCAGAGAAGAAATGGCAGTAAGAGTGATAATGATGGTAAACAAGAATTGAGCCTCACAAGCTTTTAAAGAAAATGGTAACTTATTATTTCTTGAGAGAGACCCCATAAAGCTTGAACTGTGAGAAGAAACAGGACTCGTAAATAAACAACGGTTCCCTCAGTAATCGTAATTTATTTCAAACTTCCAATCAATGTACTAGATATGTTTAACGTTAAGTTTTCCCCAAAAGGACTAGACAAGTTATATTGTTGATTATTACATTTACTATAGTAATACAATTTGAATGTTTAGTTTCCCCCAAAGGCTAGATGAGTTGCGCATACCTACAGAGCATGCAATTTATCACAAACAGATTCCTAACAGTAAATTTTTGTACAATTATATTATCGTTTCCCCGATGAAACTATAAAATTCCATTTGTAAACAAATATACCAGTAATTATACCGACGAGGGCAAGTCGCCATATTTTACATTCAACAAAATAATATTTAAGAATTGATTAATTATTAGAATGAAGTAATCTCTCTGGTTCATTGAAAGATCTGTGTTAACCTGAAAAGGAAGATTCAAAAACAACCAGTAAACTTTTAATTTACAAATGTTCCAATTCAACTTGTCTTTGTTTTATAAAATAATAATCCCCATAATAACCAAACCTTTATTTACATATATTATTGGAGAAACCTGTTCAATTCACATTTGACCCTAGTATGAATGTACATGTGAATGCTCAAACAATTAAAATTAGGTCGCATATAACCTGAACACTGTTATCCACAGTTTAAAAATTTAAAGAATTAAAAAAACAGCATCCCGCGCTAAAGGTTGACGTAATAACATAAATTGGACAAAGAATACAACCGGTAATCACTAAATGATCATTAAACGATAATACAGCACTGGGTATTTTGTATGAAACTTCGGTAGTAAATAACCTAAATTAGAATATTATAATCACACAAAATAATAGCTAACCGTTTTATCAAATTATATCAGTGGCCCAGTAGTAAAATACTTATGAAGGATGTTCAAATGCTGATATAATTATTCCAACATAGAAAGTGTAGAGGGCAGCTATAAAGGCAAATAGTCCATTATAATGTTCGGTGGTATTATTAACTTAAACAGACTTTTTATTTTGTAGAAACTGTGTCGACCACTGTTGAAGGCAGCTTCGGAAATATGACAATTTATAAAGTAAACACAGAGATGTATTAACACATGCGATAATAGAATATTCTGACCTGGTTTTGATGTATAGTTATACTCTTGGCCTTGGTGCGAATCAACTTGGTCCTGGTTAGTACAGGTGAGAATGTTCTGAGTCGTCATTAGCGAATGTACAGCCAGATTCCATCATCATAACTACCAGCAATGTAAACCGTTAGGGAGCAGAAATACTTATCTTCCGCACAACAAGTTACTTCCAGATAAACGAAACATCAACAGCAGCAAGGCAGGACGCACAAAAGAAACTGAAGTAAAACGATAAGCTATAATCAAGTAGTACATCGAAACAAAAACCGAGGAACTAAAAATAAAGCAATGTTAGTAATTGTAATTTGACCAGATAACGTTGTTTTATTTCTTTAGATTAACCAAATATGGTTAATTTTAGGTCTTGAGAATGGCGATTTAGGGAATTATAATATTTCGGCACAAACAAATTTAAAAATTACAAAGGAGTTGGAGGAATTGAGATAGTTTACCCCGTTAGTGAAGGCAAGATTCTTATCCGCCATCCAATAGTGATTAGTAACTCCTAGCCAAATTACATTACAAGGTATAGAAATGCTTTATATTCGAAAACTCTCTTGTAGAAATGATGATGCCATCGATTAAGCCAGAAAAGAGAATTTTATAAAAATGCTTGACTTTTCCCCAAAATGGTTGCTCAACAACCACACCCCAAGAACCTTTCTACGTAAAATTGTTTCTTACCAGAACACACGCTTACCAAATTTTATTTGCAGAAATAAAGATTTCTGTGATCAAAACTTGTTATTTAGTTATTACATGTACTGCCCTCTAGCGGTAATTCGATGGCAGCAACAAATACCTTTAAGGAAGCGGTTTTGAAACCAAGGTGGTACTTCTATGTCAGGTTAAACTTTTGAATATAATTTGTAATACAGCAACTACAGAAACTTATGAAGTTTGTATTATTGAAACAGGTAACCAAGTAAACCAGTAAATGTAAGTCTTTAATTTTCAATGCAAAGGTAATTTTAATACTTGATTTTGGCATAGATTTAATAATGAAAACTGTGAAAAAAATTAATCCCGTCTATCGAGTAGTTTCAGTTTGTAACCACCTAGACAACTATGCTATTAAACATGTAGTTACCTGCGTTTTTTTGATAACATGAAAATGATAAGTGTATTCTAACACTTCAGTTAATTGAAATTTTTGAAATTTTTGTTATTTTATTGGTATAATATAATATAATTCCGCTTTTTATTTTCGTTTTAAGCAAGTCTAAGGTTATTTAAATGTTTTGAGTAATTATATTAATCGACATTTGCCGTCGCCGGTGGCGTCATCTATCTTCATATTATTTCACAATCTGTCCCATTTGAATCATATTTATAGATGTAATATCCAACTTAGAAACTACATGGTAAGTGGTTTTGACTCACTGAAACTCAAAATAGTATTCATTTTATAAAGAAGTGGTGTAAATGGTGTAATAATTATAAAAATGAAATAAATAAATAGAGAAATATGTTCTCCTAAACACAAATCGTCAAACTGACAGGAAGTACTAACCATTCACCACAAATAATGCCTTCGTCTCAGTCGGTAAATTCAATTGGGCCGATTCAATAATTTTGATTTGCTTAATTACCACTAAATTTGCTCGCTTACTTCCACCGAACGTCAATATAAAAGATTAATGTAATACTAATAAAATGATCTCGGACGCTAAGTTATTTTTTTTTAATTATCTCGGAACAACTAAACCGAGTTTGTTAACAAATTTTATCAAAATGTAAAAAAATAAAAATATACAATTATGTTTATTGACAGTTAATATGATATGGTTAAATAAAATATATCTTAAAACTAATTGTAAAAACCTTAAAATACTAAAAAAAATAATTACATAAATACGTTTGTAAAATTTTTGTACACAAATTTTCTAATAACCTTTGGTTTACGAAACGGTCAACCAAGGTGATATCATCCTTGCACCATTATTGCGCAATATCTTGAAATAATGTTTTGCGTAGTAAACCAACCCATGAAAGGAATTTTTATCTCATAAATTTCTTCTTGAAATTTTGAATCCAATATTTATTGCATTATTTTGAAGTTTTGAATGCAAAAATTGCAATCATAACATGAAAACGTACGCAACAGTAAAATTAATAGTGCAATCCAAAGCGGTAATATTAAAAGTAAAAGTTAAAGTAACAGAAAAAAAATAAAAGTGCAGTAAAAAAAGTGCCTGAAAAGAGCAAATGTTTTAATTTTTAATATTACGCGTTAAAAGATATCTTACCATCAAATTAATGGGACTTTCACACAAAAGTTAGGGAAAACCCAAAAAAACTTTCTGCTTCTCTTAACGTTCATCAGGAAGTGGCAAAATGGATGCTTTCGAAGTTAGATCATGTAGTTGTGCGCGAAAGGATTTGCTCAAAGAATTAAGTCACGATGACGTAATGCGCGAATGTATTTGAACAGAAAAATAATTTAAAGAGATAGTATAAACCATTAAGAAGTATGCACTTAAAAAGATATGCAAATTAAGTTGCCTACCACATACCTATATTTCAATAATTAAAATTTTCTTATATTTACAACTAAATGAATGAAAGACCTTAAATTAAGGTATATTTTAATACAACTCAGAAAGGGTTGTTACAATTTTGTATAAAATAGAAATATCTGATACTGATAGCGACATAAATGAGGGGTTCCCGAACCAGTAAAAGTGGGTAGTGACAAAATTTTATGTTTTATTTGTGCAAAAATTGCATTTTCAGGATACGTCACGAAAATTGCCATTTTTTGCTCAAAGTTGCATCAGGAAGATATATAAGAAATAAACACAAGCTACAAGTGTTTGATAAAGCACCCTAAAGGCATGAGTAATCATATGCACGAAAGCATTTTGTTAGATTGATTAATCAGGAATATTTGACATTTAAGAAATTTTTCAATAATTTTATTAGTTCAAATAAATTGAGTGACCGTGAGAATTTACTATGGCATTATTACTTAGTACTAATTTAAAATAGTAGCGTTATTTCTGTCAAAACATCTGTCACTTTAAAATTGCCAAATAATTAATGAGTTGAGATAGGAAAAAAAGTGTAATTATTCACTTAAGAACATTGAAATACAATTATCAGCGTGAAAATCATCATAATATAATTTTCGAGTAATCAATTCAGGATTGGTTCAGGATTATGAAATGAGACGTTTGTCATGTTATATCTTGATGTGTTCAAAACTTACAATATGGGTAAAGCATGCAAATTCTAGTACTTGTTTTTATCCAAACAACATGCCAAATCCTCATACAAAATGAAATTTATTTGTAATATTATAAAGTTGTGGAAACTTTTTTTAATTAAATATTATTAAAACACATGTAAAATACTGAGCTAAGCCAATTTATAATGAAATGTAAATTTTCTTGTATAAAGTTTTATCTTGAAGTAATACAAATATGATTAAATAATTATGCTAATTTTTCATACTTTTAAATAAGCATAAGCAAAAGTGAATAGTAGTTAATCTAGAATAACAGTATAATCTATTTTTTTTTATTTGCCCCCTAGATTGGGGAGATATGTTTACAGCATTGGTATTATATTTGCCACTAACGTCAAATTTGATTAATTTATTTTCGCATGATTGATATATGTTACCTTTTTTTTAAGTATTAAAGATGAAGATTTTTTAAATAAAAATATTGTTGAAAATAAATGTTTTCTAGTTGTATCAAATTATTTTGTAAAGTTTAATGAAAATCTTTTATTTCAATTGAAAGACACCCCAGAATACATTTATGGGTAAGTTATAATACGGCGGAACCCTACTCCTTCACTCAAAATTCAATAGGGTCCTTCTATTATTATAGAGTGATCCGTGGTTACTATTCATTTCAATTAAATGTTAAATTAATTTTGATATATAATCAGATTTGAGGCTAGTGAGAGCCGTCTAATACCAGCATACTTTTGGTGTAATAATAAAACACCCCAAATCTAGGGAGCATATAACAAAAAATAGATTTTACACATGATTTTCAACAGCTTCGAATACATTTTATGGTAAATTTTTAATGGGGTATTTCAACTATTGGAAATGAATTAGAATTTTGACCTTTTGCTACTTTACTTCTGAACTACTAAAATAATATGTAGTATAATACGCGAATGTAAAATGACAGTTTTAATAACAGAAAAGAAACATGTTTGTATTCTGTGTAAAAAAAAACTTTACCCAGTCGTGTTTACTGCGTGATATTGATGCGTAGAAGATCAGGGGAGAGAAGATTAAATATGATCTAGGTTTCTATTTGTAAAAATCAACGTGCCTAAGCTTTTATTAAAGAACAATATACACCAGTTTTAAAAACGTAGCTAACGTTTCTAGAATGCTTCCTGACATTTAATTTCACAAAAAGAAAGAACTTGGGATTACGCAAAGCCATAGAAATCCATCCCTATATAAACGAAACAGAATTTTAATCTTACGCACGATCAACTAATTGGGTAACGAAACGTTTACATTATACCTTTATTACTATTTATAAATGGTAATCAATAAGCGAAACAATCTTGAGATTTTAATAAAATGTGTTACTTTGATAAACCGAGAATTTTTTTATCACAAAATATCAGAAACGCCACGACAATTCTAATCAATAACCACTGTAAAGGAAGGATAATTGTAAGAAAATTCTGATTGTAACTATAAACTAGTAGTTATTAAAATTTGTTGTGTATTGTTTTAGATACTCAAAAACTCTTAAATGTGATTATAAAGTCATTTTTAATACTTTAGTTCAATGATCGCTTACAAACTTACTCTGGTTCGTAGAAAAACTGATATTCATCATATTATTACATTCAATTTACAACTTACAGTGTATTGGCCTCAACTTTAAGCTGCTATTAATAAAATTTGAAAAAAGTTCCTACCTGAGGTTGAGCAGTAACCGGAGGCTTAGTATAGGGATCCACTGGTGCATCCCCATCTTCGCACTCTGAGGATAAATCCCCAGAGCTGAAACGTCGTTTCAAGTAATTAACATTTGAAGTAAAAGACTGCCGAAAACTGCTGAACGAAATGGTGGGGCCGTTAGTAGTTGGTGCACAGTATTTACTACAGTCGGTAATTTTGCCGGCTGCTGCACTACTTTCACCCCAACTGAAAAAAAAGATTGAAAAGATAATTAGGTTAACAAGTTTTGACAGAAATAGAAGTGCTCAGATTTATTTAAACATTTCTTATTAGAAACTCTTCCTTTATGCATAAATGCAGAGAATAGGGGGTAGCAGGTCAAATCGTGAATAGTGGGAGGGGTATCAACTACCCTTATTCTCCCTACGAATTGTACAAGGGAAAAGCAACATATTGATCGAACTTAATATTAAGGAAGTACCATTTCATTGCACTTTTAAAAAAATATTTAGGCTTATAACTAAATTGAAAAAATTAGCGCTATTAACCAAACAAGTACTTTGAACTTTTGTACTCTAATGCCAAATTCGTGCAGTATAGAAATTATATACGTACATGTTTAGCTGATTATCGAATGATTGATAATTCGCTATATTAATATATAAATCATTCAAGTTTGGAATGAATTAGGGAGCGATGTATCTACTACTATAACTACGGACTTTTAGAGGGCAGCGATACTACCGCAGTGCGTGGCAATTTTCACAACTGTTCTGTCAATACCAACAACAGAGCCCCTAGTGAACGCAGACCAAACTTAAATTATGTGAAAATTGTTATTGAAAAAATCAAAAGATTTTGCTCCTAATTCCTTCAACGTGCTTAAAATAATATTTTTTTTACAGAAATACGATATATTTTATTTTGCGTACTCATTGATTTACTTTTCTTTCGTAAGAAACGTTATGATGAAATTCTTAATTTCCACATACGCACCGAAAATGTATTCGAAAAAAGTTGAATGTAATGAAAATGTTAGAAATACTTTCAACGGTATTCTAAACCATGTTGTAATCCAATTTATCATCAATGTTGTCTCGTATAATTATCTTAACTAGAATTTCTGTTTAATAAATTTCATATAGAGAATGTTCGTATATTAAACTTAACTTCAGTCTAAAATGTTACGAATGCAATAATTGGAAAATGCAAATTTTAGTTTATCATTTTAATACATGTTTTGAAAAATGATTGGCAAAAAAAAATAATTTCATACACTCAGAGTCATGTAACTATAAAGTAATTAAAATTTTTTAAGATAATGACGACAAGAGACCGCCATTTTCTAAGTAATTTTGGAGCAATTATACTCTCAAAACAATTAACTTGAATGATTTCTTTAAAAGCGCAATTTGTCGTTCGTATATTCTACCACACGCACACAAATTGTCCCATTCTCTCACTATTGTCGCCTTTGTTCGAAAGTCTTATTATGTGTAGTTAATGATTCGCCTTTTTAAAATATTGTCAAAAATTCATCTAATCTTGTTAACAATGCATATTAATATTTTCCTTATACGTATAATACGTCAATATTCTGAGATTACTCAGTATATACGAGGGACAAGCCAATATTATTGAGAATAAAGAAACCAGTGTAACTTTTTCAAAATTTTATGTTAGACATGTTCAAAGTAGTTACCTTTAGCTATCATGCAATTAGCCATTCTTTCCTTCCACTGCTTAAATGTCCCAAGTCAAGCAGCTTTAGGAATACTATCAAAATAACACAGAGCAGCAGCATCGATCTCTTCCTCTTAAAAAAACATTTCTTCATCGTAAGTTCTTTTTCAGCCCAAAAACAGCAACAAGCACACATTGCCAGATCCGGTGAGTAAGGAGGGTGTTCGATTACATTAACCTTGTTTGCAGCCAAATATCGGGTGTCTATTAATGATTGAAGCTGACGTCATGTAGCAAATTTTGGTTAGGTTGGTACCACAACACTTCATTTCGGTCGCAACGATTGACATTAGCGTCCCATGGGGTAATCACCTTTGATCTAATTATAAACATTGCTTGTTAAAATTAAACAGAATACCCCTACTTTTGGAAATGTTTATTGCCAATATTTGCTAATTACAATTATTTAACAAAATAAATTTAAAAATTATTGTTATGACAAAAATACAAACAAACATTCTTAATTAAATTAATACAATTACAAAAAATGTTGAAGATGATGACTCTCATGCTGTAGACATAAATTAATTCTCCGCTTCATGTTTTCAAAAACATGTTCAAGTTCTTCCCGTGTAATAGCCTGAATCTCGTGTTCAACTGCTTCCATTAATTCATCTATATTATGCAATCTATTTCTATAAATATTGTCTTTAATCTTTCCAAACAAAAAGTAATCTGGAGTTATGAAAATAACTGATTGTGAATATAACGAAAATTAATACAGGAATGAAGAATGAACGGAACAATTATAATAAAAGCTAATGAAAAACAGATACGTGCGACTATGGCAAAGAAGGTAGATACTGATTGATTTTACAATGTAATTCTTAGTGTTGCAAATACTCAGCAAAGAAATTTCCTAGATTTCACATGACGTCAGCTTCAATCATTAATAGACACGTGCTACTCTAGCTTAATAGCGCTCACTAGGCGGGTACTTCTAAATAGCACAGCATACAATTCTTCCTTCACTGCTTTCTGATTATTGTTGGTGTGGCCTAGTCTTCATGCATCCATTCGCGGCTCTCTTGTCGAGTTGGCATGTCGAAAAATCGTATGTAAGTTTCATTGACTGTTACAATTCTCGACAAAATTTGGTGTCTACCATACTTAACACAATCACTGCTCGTTCGATAACGCTGCATATTCACGGTGTCCTTTACACTTTTGGCTAACTAGACACAAGTAGTTTTGCTTTTTGGGTCGAAATGGGATTGTTGTCCCTCTCCCTCTCCCTTTTTTCTAAAAAAAATATTTAAATTTGCAATAAAAATGAATTATCAAGACAAAAACTATCATATCTTTTAACTTTGACCAAACAATACACATTTACAAAATTTCAAATAAATAGTTTCATATATATATATATATATATATATATATATATATATATATATATATATATATATATATATATATATATATATATATATATATATATATATATATATATATATATATATATATATATATATATATATATATATATATATATATATATATAAATATAGGGTGTCCCATTAATATTGCGAAAAAAATCAGGGAGATTTTCCTTGACCAAAAATAAGAAAGAAAGTTCTTATGAACCTATGTCCGAAAATGCTTCGTTTTGGAGATACAGGGTTTTAAAATTAGAGAAAATACTAAGATAACCCTGATTCCGTTTTCTTTAAATTTATTATGTTTGTTTATAAACACGGTAGACGTCTTCTGACGTAATTTGATTTATTTTATCTACTTCAGCGGCGTCCGGGGACTCACTCCTGTTGATATTAATAAATAAAAATATGAGATTGCTTTTTGTTAGGTTTCATTATTTTTTCTAGTTATACAATTCAAAATATAACTTTTTTTGATATCTTGCCTCGTTTTCGACCAAAAATTGATATCCTTTTCTATGCACATTCCTAAGGGAAGTAAAAACAAAAATAGAAATTCAATGTTTTAGTTATTTACTAATCAAATTTAACAATACATTTGAGGGAAAAAACAATATAACAAGCCGAGAAACAATAACTCACTAAATAAGGGATTCCCCAGATATTAGTAAGAAATTTGTATTTTCTCTAAATTTTAACACCCTGTATCTCCGAAACAAAGCCTTTTTGGACATAGGTTTATAGGAACTTTCTTTCTTATTTTTAGTCAAGGAAACTCCCCTTGAATCTTTTCGCGATATTAATGGGACACCCTATATATATATATATATATATATATATATATATATATATATATATATATATATGTATGTATGTATAATTTACAACAATTTCTGTTATTAAAGAAAAGTAATAATTCATTTTTTAGGACAATTATGCAATCTCTTTTATAATAACTAGGGTTGGGCAAATGCATATTTGCATGTTTTTACCTATTGAGCATAATCAGCTAATTTTTCGAAATCTTCGTGTTTTACAATGTTTACTTTAATATAAACCGCATTTTATTCTGCATATTTTGCATATATTGAAGGTTTACAGCATATGGCATATGAAAGTGATTATATTGAACTTTCAGGGCATGAAAATGCCTTTTTTACAGTAAATTTCGTATTATAATTTTAACTGAAACAAAAATACTTTTTAAAACTGTTTGTTAGAAATTTACGTTTCTGTTTTTAGCGGTAACAATAAAACAATAAAACCTTACCTGGGATACTTAATCCTTAATCCTGTGTACTTAAGGTACAAATAGCTATTGTTGCAGAACAGGAAGTGCTTCATTAGTTAAATTCTTGGTAATTCAAATCTGCAGAATGCAGCAAAGAGTTTAGTTTTTGTGTGGTTATCAAACTGCGGTTGTGAATATCTACAAAATGCCTAAAATCGGTAGTTCGCAGTCGGAGCTTATTAAAAAGTGGTTAAAACCATACAATTGTTTCAAGTATGATGGAAGTGTAGTGTTTTGTTGTGTGTGCGAAAAACAGGTATGTATTCAATAGGTAGTTGTAAAATTCACACCTACTTTTACAATGGCATACATCAAATAAGATTCGTGCATTTATTTAATAAATTATTTTATTTTATATTACGGCTGTTTTTTAATATTCCACAAGTAGGATTTTTTTCAAATAATTAATTATTTCTTTCCCCTTATCATTGCTTATCAAAAATTTTAATAGCTTCAGATGTTTTTATTTTACATTTACATTAATTTCTTCTTTTTCCTATCTTTGATAGTAGTTTATATTGAACTCTTTTATTTATACGAGAATTTTATTGATAGATCGCTGTTGTCAAAAAATTTCAACTGGATCAGCATGTACGTACTGGGCCACATCAACGAAAAGCTAGCGATGAAAACGTTCCTGCGCAAGAATTACTTCCCAACTACGTAAATACAAATGTACACTCCAACAATTTCAATAAGGATTTATGCAAGATGATGGTGTCCTGCAACATTCCATTAAACAACCTCGACGTTCCAGATTTCAAGATCTTTATGGAAAAATACACAAAGCAAACTGTGGTTTCTCGGCGAACAGCGTCTAGATCGCACATTCCTATATTATATGAAGAGATGCTTCAAAAAATAAGGAATTCGATTTCGGCCACTACATCTGGTTTAGCGTGGATGAAACTACAGACACCAAAGGAAGATACATTGCAAACTTCATCGTTGGTGTTTTGAATGGCAATCCTTCGAACAGCTACTTGGTTGCTGTTAAAGAATTGGAAAAACAAATCATTTAACAGTGTCTAGATTTGTTAATGAAATACTTGCCCTGTTGTATGTACCGCAACAAGTCTCAACAGATAAAGTTTTGTATATGGTGACCGATGGTGCTGCATATATGAACAAAGCAGCTAAGAACTTACAAATTTTTATCCAAATCTGGTTCATATCAATTGCTTAGCACATGCCTTAAATCGCGTTGCCGAAGTTGTTAGGATTGAATTTCCCCTGGTAAATTCATTAATTAACACGGGAAAAAAAGTTTTCTTGAAAGCTCCAGCCAGAATTGAGACCTTCCGCGAAAAATTAAAAGACGTCGGTTTGCCCCCACAACCAATTTTGACCAGATGGGGAACCTGGATCGAAGCTGCTCTGTATTACTGTGAACACTATTCAGAATTCAAGAATGTTGTGAATGATTTCGATGCGAATTGTGCTCAATCTGTAGCGGACTGTCAAAGTGTTTTAAAAAACTGTGAATTAAGTTCGCAGTTGTTGTATATAAAATCGCATTTTCCGATATCCCCAAGATAATTAAGAACTTGGAGACACAAAACCTACTTTTAACGGAATCTTTAGACTTAATTGAAGACTTTCAAAGAATTATAGACGCAAATAAAAGTGATACATGCAAAAAAATATCCACAAAATTACGTGATTTATTTAAAAAAAATTCAGGGTTGTCGACACTTAAATCAATAAAAGGCATTTTAGATGGAAACTTCTCCGGTTCGGAGGACATTGAACAAAACTTAGCTTCCCAAAAAGCAGATTTATTTAAATATTATCCTGTAACATCATGTGATTGTGAAAGAAGTTTTTCGATGTATAAAAATATATTACAAGAAAATCGTCAACGCTTTCTGGTGGATAATATAGAAAAACACATGCTTGTTTATTGTAACAAGTAAACAGATTCTGCTGCATCTGTATTTAGTTTTATTAACTTTCTTAGTGTAACTAAAAACTACATTTTGTAAATTATAAATGTAATTATCGCTTGTATTAAAAATTAAAAACATTTAACAAAATTTCGTGTACGTTTTTTATTTTTTTTTTCAGCAAAAAAATAATGTCGGTATTTTAGTTACTCAAATTTAACGAAGAAATATTTTTAACTTTTTGTCATTTTAAAATGGTTATAGGAAAAAATCTTTTTTTTACAGCATATAATACAGCATATTTTAGCCATTTATAGCAGCATATTTTAGGGCATATATGCTCCATCTTTATAGCATATCTGCCCAACCCTAATAATAACAAACTCGAAAAATAAAATCACGCAGTAAAATAAAAACAATTATCCTTGTCAGATCCACATATAAACTTCATGTTATAGAGATAGAAATAGACCTAAATACCTTACCTAACTTAAAAAAATATGTCCAGTCCATCTGCTTCTATCAATAATACGATTTAATAATATTCATTCATTCATATTTAGTTTTAGTCTTATGCTACCTATAATAATTTCAATAACATTTTTTTGGATAATTATGCAGTCTCTTTTATAATAAACTCATTACGAAATAAAATCACCCTGTAAAACAAAAACAATTATCCTTGACAGAATGATTTTTAAACTTCATGTTAGATAGAAATAGACATAAACACTTTGTTAATTTTCAAAAATACCAAGGTCATCTGCTTCTATCTATAATACGGTTTAATCATTTTCATTCATATTTTATTTTAGTATTACGCTACCGGTAATAATAAATTTAATAACATTTTTTAGGATAATTATGCAATCTTTTTTATAATAAACTCATTACGAAAAATAAAATCATGCTGTAAAACAAAAACAATTATGCTTGTCAGAATGATATCTAACTTTACGGTAGATAGATAGAACTAGACATAAACACTTTGTTAACTTTAAAAAATACTAAGGCCATCTGCTTCTTATATTAATAATACGATTTAATCATTTTCATTCATAGTTAATTTTTAGTCTTACGCTATCTATAAGTTCCTATACCTGTCTTACAAGCTAGCATTAGCGCCCCTTACTAGAATACAAAAAAAATCACAAGGCCAACTCCAAGGCCGAGTCCAAGGCCAACTCCAAGACCGGGCTTGAGGGCAACCTCAAGGTCAAAAATACGGCCCCCTCGTGGGCGATCTTGGAAATTACCAAGCGTGGACATCATATTCGATCAAGAAAATCATATAAAAATGGGCAACGTAAAATTAAATCATTTCTGCATGATAAGGTACAATTAAACAGTTGCAAGTGAAAATTCAGAATATAATGTATAAACAACCATATTCCAATTGTAAGGTTCACATAGGTCCTCGCACATGTTTGATAATTAATTTTAAAGCAGTGAATACTGGCGATATTGATATTAGAGAGGTCAATGCTCAAAGTCATTCAGAATGCACATTCTGGACTGGAGATATACTGAATTTTACGTTATCAACTTCTTTTTTAGGCAATTTTGATCCTGAACAAGCTAAGCTAATAATACCTAAAAGAATGCATTGGGGGATTTTGGACTGATAACAGATAACTATGAACGGCTGCTTTAAATTTTGTCATATCATAACTGAAAAGCCTTGTAAAAGAATCTGGATTGCGCCCGTTTGTTTCGACAAGTTGTAATTTGGACTACACGTTGATGACTGGAATGAGCGAATCTAGTATCCCGACAAGTGGAGAGAATACTGAATATTTATGCTGTGAATGAACGAAGGAAGTACTGCCTCCGAAGGTGGCCCATGATGGTATCAAAGAATGTAAAGTCAGCAGCACAATAGCCATTGTAAGACTGAAAGTACAAAGAAAGAATTAAAACGATTCCTACATGGTCAAAGGACTGCATGTCTGAAGCTAAGGACGGGCCATTTATTAACCAAATCGATGTCTAGAACGTATTGGGGACCATCCCAGAGGTGAGAATTATATTTTGGATGAAGTCGAGTTTGGTTCTTATATAGCAGAAAAACTTTTCGGGAGGTAACATACTGCTTATATCTGCCCAAAAAGCCCATTTGACGCATATCTGCTTTAGCAGCTTATAGAAGGCGGCCGATCCAGGATAGGTTTTACGGTAGTCATTCCTCACGTAGTAATAGAGTCTGAAAATCTGCCCACGCCGTGGGAAGGTTGAACGGAATCTCGTAAAACACTCCATTTAGCTGATTTAAAGTACCACAGCGTTCTATCATAGTTGTGAACAACTGAGAAATTTGGGACAGTCGGTGTTATTTCTAATGTAGAGCAACATCTACTGTACTTGCAGTTTGTTTTAATTACATTTTACCTTTATGATTTTTATAGGTTTTTCTTTATCAAATATGCGCAAGTTATATATTAACCAAAAGCACACTTATGAACATGCAAAGAAATTGTCTTAACTATCCATTAGACCGTAGTCAGCGAGGTATCAATGCCGCTATACGACTAGATTCATTTGAGTCAGTTTTGCCAACTGTCTGCCAAACCAGCGTCTGACAAAGCGTTATAAGCAACTTTTCCAAAGTGGCTTAAAAATGGATTCTTCTACTTCCAATAGTTTCGTAGTTAGACCATCCCAATTTCTCCTAAATTTGGCAAAAAAAGCATGTGCATCTGTGCACCTGTGTAACTGTATCTGTGTATCTGTGTAAATATGTATCTGTGTACCTGTGTATCTGTGTATCCGTGTATCCGTGTATCCGTGTATCCGTGTATCCGTGTATCCGTGTATCCGTGTATCCGTGTATCCGTGTATCCGTGTATCCGTGTATCCGTGTATCCGTGTATCCGTGTATCCGTGTATCCGTGTATCCGTGTATCCGTGTATCCGTGTATCCGTGTATCCGTGTATCCGTGTATCCGTGTATCCGTGTATCTGTGTATCTGTGTATCTGTGTATCTGTGTATCTGTGTATCTGTGTATCTGTGTATCTGTGTATCTGTGTATCTGTGTATCAGTGTATCTGTGTATCTGTGTTTCTGTGTATCTGTGTATCTGTGTATCTGTGTATCTGTTTATCTGTGTATCTGTGTATCTGTGTATCTGTGTATCTGTGTATCTGTGTATCTGTGTATCTGTGTATCTGTGTATCTGTGTATCTGTGTATCTGTATCTGTGTATCTGTGTATCTGTGTATCTGTGTATCTGTGTATCTGTGTATCTGTGTATCTGTGTATCTGTGTATCTGTGTATCTGTGTATCTGTGTATCTGTGTATCTGTGTATCTGTGATCTGTGTATCTGTGTATCTGTGTATCTGTGTATCTGTGTATCTGTGTATCTGTGTATCTGTGTATCTGTGTATCTGTGTATCTGTGTACCTGTGTATCTGTGTATCTGTGTATCTGTGTATCTGTGTATCTGTGTATCTGTGTATCTGTGTATCTGTGTATCTGTGTATCTGTGTATCTGTGTATCTGTGTATCTGTGTATCTGTGTATCTGTGTATCTGTGTATCTGTGTATCTGTGTATCTGTGTATCTGTGTATCTGTGTATCTGTGTATCTGTGTATCTGTGTATCTGTGTATCTGTGTATCTGTGTATCTGTGTATCTGTGTATCTGTGTATCTGTGTATCTGTGTATCTGTGTATCTGTGTATCTGTGTATCTGTGTATCTGTGTATCTGTGTATCTGTGTATCTGTGTATCTGTGTATCTGTGTATCTGTGTATCTGTGTATCTGTGTATCTGTGTATCTGTGTATCTGTGTATCTGTGTATCTGTGTATCTGTGTATCTGTGTATCTGTGTATCTGTGTATCTGTGTATCTGTGATTAGATTTTAGAAGAAACACAGCGACGGGCAGGGGGAGTTTATTAGAATCAGTTTTCGGATTTTATCAAATATTTCTGAAACAGCTATATATTTCAAAGTTATAAAACAACCAACATATACATTATTTTTCTGTGATTTATTTTGATACGACGCGTAATCTAGTCTCAAAAAATGTCTAAGGTAGAATTTAAGTGTTGATTCAAATTTTCTCGATATCTTAATAATGATTAATTTTATAAGAAAGTGTGTAAACATATTTTTTAAAGAAAATGGTTAAACTCTATTATTGGTATCTTATAGAAGCGGGCGGCTTTGGAATTTTTTTTTAAGTTAACATCATTTTATGCCTATTAATCTTTATCTGACATGTTTTAAACGTCATTCTGACATAGATTATTGTGTTTGTTTTTACAATGTTACCCGTTTTCGTTATGAACGTATAAAAGAGGTTGCCTAGTTACCCTAAAAAATTTATAATTACACTTATTTCATTTCCTTTAATTATTTAAGTTAGCATCTAGATGTCTATTAACGTATGTCTGTCATGAAGCATTAAACGTCTGTTTGACATAGATTATTGTTTTTGTTTTGCAAAGTTGCCTATTTTCGTAATGAACTTATTATAAGAGAGGTTGCATAATTATCCTAAAAAATGTTATTAAAATTATTTCATTTCTTTTAATTCCCATTTTGTAGGTTGGAAAGTCGTGTGGTGTTCCACACCAGATATTTATGTTATATTCAACGATAAATATTTTGGTTAGCTGCTTTGTTATTAAAAAATGGAAAAACGAAAACGTAGTATAAATTTCTCAGAAGGAGATAAGAAAACCCTTCTGGGTTTAATTAAACAGTATCTAGAGGTGGAACGTATTTATGTATCAGTAGCTGTGACCCTTTTTACGTAAGCATAAACTTACTATGATCACCATTCAGTTAGGATCAATAGGTTCATCTGCGTTAACTCAGAAACAGTTATATTATGCCAACGCTTGTTCCACATCGAGATTTAGATGTATCGCATTAAGGGCTACAGATGGGGCTTCAATTCAACAGAAGAAAGAGGCGTGGGAAATAAACACTGACCGCTTTAATGTACTCAATGCTGTAAGAAAAGAAACTGATCAGCTGAAAAATCTATATAATAACATAAAACGGGAGAAACGAAGGAAGGTCGCGACAGTGAACGTGAGTATCCGTACGACATCATTGAAAACAGCCTGCAATACAAAAGGTAACGTGTCAATTAAAGTACCTTCGGTGAATGAAGCAATCGAACTTAACCACGGATATTTGGTCCGTGAATAGTAGTGGGTATACCGATAGGGTTGGTTCACACAATGCAAACAGCACGTTTCAATCAATTTTATTTAATAGAATACATAAATAATAATCAGACACGTCAGTGTAGGTTTTTGCCTGAAACGAAAGCGTTCTAACAATAATTGCAGGTAGAAAGACGTAGAATGGGAGGTGGTACATGTAGTATTACACTGTCAGAGTTGGGAGCACAGAAATTGGCACTAATACATCAAAAGATTGTTCCAATGGAAAATGAGTACGATGATGCTAATGTATTCGAGGATAAGGTGAATAGGTCTTGGCCTGACACAGAGATGGCGCTCCAATCAGTTTTAACATGTTCTCTCAAGTAATTTGTTTACACCAATTTCTGCAGTAGACGTGTTTTTCGTTAAAATGGATAAACTTGAATATCGTGCGATCATAAAATTCTTCGTTTTGGATGGATTAATCCCTAAGGAAATTAATCCGAAGTTGACAAAAGTTTACAAAAGTAAACGAAGGGCAGCTGAATTTAAACGAGGTCGCACATCCCTCGAAGATGACCCACGTGAAGGACGGCCAAAAACCACAACCACACCAGAAACCATTGAAATAGTGCATGATATCGTGTTGGACGATCGGCGAGTAAAGGTGAGTGAGATAGCTGAGGCTGTGGGGATATCGGAAGAAAGGGTGCGAAACATCTTGCACAAAGAATTATGAATGCGAAAGCTCTCCGCAAGATGGGTGCATTTGCTGAATGTCGACCAAAAGCAAATTTACAAACGATTTTCGCAGCAATCTTTGGGCCGATTCAATAGGGATCCAACCGATTTTGTGCGATTTGTCACCATGGATGAGACATGTGTCCATCTCTACACGCCAGAAACGAAACAGCAGTCCAAGCAGTGGGTGGAAGCCGGTGATTCAGCGCCAAATCGATCGCATCTGCCGGAAAGGTCAAGGTCAGCGTTTTTTTTGGGATGCGAAACGGATCCTGTTAATTGATTACCTTGCAAAAGTCAGAGCAATTACAGGTGAATACTACTTCAACCGTCTTGACCAGCTGAATGCCAAAATTCGCGAGAAGAGGGTGCGTTAGCAATAGGAAAACTGCGGGATTTGAGGTACTATTTGCTCGGACATCCCCCCCCTATTCTTCTGATTTGGCACCCTCAGGTTTACATCTGTTCTGAAACTTAAAGAAATTTGTTTCTGGGAAGCGCTTCGTACCCAATGAAGAAGTTGAGAGGGCCGTAGATGAATATTTTGACAACCTTCCAGACTCTTACTTTCGGGAAGGAATATTGATGTTGGAGAAACGCTGAACCAAATGTGTTGCAGTCAACGGAGATTAGGTACAAAAATAAAATCATTGTCAGGCCGAGAATTTTCCACCTTACCCTCGTATTTTGGTAAGATGGTATATCAATATGAACTTGGTACCTCAAATTGAATCAATATTAGTAAAATGAACATGCATGCATGGTGGTTCCTTGCTTCCAGAATTCCACAGTAAGAAGTTATTACTGTCAAAAAATTGCCACATATTGCTTTCAAGTGAGAGTAGGTCGATTTGGAACAAAAAAATATTTTTGTGTCCACTTTGACACTATTAGAATTATTCAAAATATGCAGCTTTAAATGCTAATAGTAAAAATGTAGTGTGCATCGAACATAGCTCATATTTTATTAATGATATTGCTCATAAAACTGAAGCAGTAAATTCAATGTTGCTGGCTTTATAGTTTTATTCGGAAGTATTGCTAATAATGAAACCACTCTTCACACTAGAGTTACGTATATATATATATATATATATATATATATATATATATATATATATATCATTGTTGTTTTTTTCATAGAACACCAGTATATATCTTCATATAATGTGATACATAGGTATATCGGATTGCAAAATGCATACACATTTATTTCAGATGATTCTCGCCCTGCAAGAGCTACATAGGAATTAACAATATATTTCCCGCTTGAAACTTCACCTGAATCCCCATCTATTACCGAGCCTATTCCCTCTCCCGCCAACAAGAACAATAAGCGACGTCAGATGACAAGTAAAAAATAACAAATTAGGTATTAAATAAAGGTTATTGTCAGATAAATTGAAAATGTATTTTAAAACCAAAATTACTAATGCTAAATTAGAAAGAAATGTATGCTAGAGGAACATAATTTAAAAATTGCTATTTTAAACGCAAACTAAACCAAATAAACTCTGCAGTTTAAAAATTAAAACATTGGTTGCTGTGTTGTATCCTATCAACGGGTATATAACGTAATTTAATTGCAGTTTTATATATATATATATATATATATATATACTATGTTTTATATAAGAATGAAGTGATGCAAGCTTTAAGGAATATACAAAACTAGTAAGTGCCAAGTTGATTGGTGCATTGTTACCACATCGTCACCCTAGTGTTATACTGTTATATGGCGCATTTTTCTTGATTTTGAGTTTTCGGTGTCAAATAGTACGTGCATTGGACTTTGACCCTACAAAATTTCAAAGTTCTATCTCACATCCTTAAATGTATATCACCAGAAATACACAGTTGTATCGGGATTACGTAGGATTTACAAAGTGGTATGTGACACATACAACTTTGTAACAGCCGTAACGAAACGTATGTTTAATAAATACTACATACAACTTTGTTATACTCAAACGAGATCTTCCGCATAACGTGTCACGCAATGCACATAGAGAGATAAATTTCCTAAAATTATAAGAAAACTGTTTTGCTACTCTAAATAAGCTGTGACAGAACGTGAAGGTATATCTTTCAACGTTTTAAGTAACATGTAAGAAGATTTGGATGGTATGTCATATAAAATAAGAAAGTGAGGTTAGTTTAAATGATTTCTTTATTAAACACACTGAAAGTATTTATATATTTTAGACACTACTACTTGAAAGATATGGAAAGTCATTTATTAATCGATTCTGAATCTGATAACTACCCTCTTTCTCATTTATGCTAATTATATATATATATATATATATATATATATATATATATATATATATATATACCTGTTTTAATTTCAGATTTAACAATGTACGCATTTTGATATGTTTCAGAACCAAAATGTGGCTGCTGTAAGAAGTAGTTGTCTAGAAAACTACCCAAAAATGTTTAGTGACTTAGATGGATAGGATTCGGATATTGATAAAGAGTATTTACCTCCAGAAGAATCTAGCGGATCTAGCGATGAGTTGCTACAGGCTAAATACTCACTAGAGCATCTAGCCCGTAAAGGCAATTTGTGCCACTGCATAGCTCTGTGATGTGAGCGGGGTTCTTACTTAAAGATCGTAAGAGGCACTTGAAGCCAAAAATCGTCAAAATCGGTAGATAAAGTCAGAAAGGCGCCATCTGTTAAAATCATTTACAGCGGGAAAACGTCATGAACTGGTGTTATATTGGTCTAACGAAACCAAAACGTTCACTCAAAAATCTACTACTTCTACAAAGTCTACTCCAGAAATATAAACGCCAGGTTCACCTAAATTTCAATAAAATCCCAAGCTTTAAATATAAAAGCCGCAAAATGCGAAATAAAACCTAAAACTCACTAAATATTTCGATAAATCTACGTCAAAAATTATTAGCTCAATTAATCCAAGAATAACTGAAAATACGACAATTTAATTATTTAATTAAAACGAAAATATACATCACCACGAACTAAACAAACGCGATAAAAAATCTATGAAATCCTAAAATTTATCAAATGTCGATATCGAGATGTAATACCTAAATTCCAAAATATAAATTCCAAAATAAGTAACCTAGCTGCCATAACAAACAATTATATTCGTTTACCTGATCGGCAAATCAGGCACTAGAATCTCTCCAATCGATAAGTTGATACCTATAAAATACTTCAAAGATATCTCGCAACTTTTGAGATACCATCAGCTGCTCGGTCAGCAAACTCATACTACGTTATCTAACTGCATTACGTCAAACCATAATGAATCTCATTCCTCACAAATTTACCTTTAATTAATTACTTAAAAAAACTGAAATAACTTTCATCCAATAAAGTCAATTACTAGTAATCCTAAATATGAATCAAAAGGTTTCTATTCGTTTAGCTTATTACTTTACGTCAAAGTTGTAGCAGAGAGGACGAATCACAATAGAATAATATCTATCAATAACACAGTTATAAGCAATAACAATGGTCCTATATTATGACATTTACATCTCAAATTTTGATACAGTTACCTAAAAAAAAACATTAAATTTGGCAATTCGAAAACAACAAATCTAGAATAAAACTAACAAAATTTCACTCGGCGCTTGCTAGGCCCTTTAATATCAGTTACCTTTCCATAAATACAACAGAAATAGTACAAAATATCGGTAACATAAACTTTCGATACATAGAATTTGCACAACAAAAAAAATCAGGATAAAAACAATAAATTGTGAGGATGAATATCCCTGTTTCCAAAATTGCCTGAAGTGCCTATATACGATAGATTACACAAGTAATTGTTTGCATCCTGCCGCATAAACACAAAAAAAATAAAAAACACATTTTATTATTGTCACCAAAAATAAAAAATTAACGTTACCTTATATAACACCAACAACAAAGAGATGTTCTTCCTCCTCTGAACTACGACAATAGGTCGGACAACAGGTCCACCAGGTACTGAATAATTCGACAGTTGGCTGGTACGGTACGCTTTCCATGTGAAATTTCACAAGCGACAAATTTTATTCATATTTACTCGAACTTAATTTACGACAGTTACTTCAACTAAAGCTACGTTAACTAATTCTTCAATTGATTCAACGTAAATTCACAACTATTTACAAAGCGTTACTTGAATAATTTTACTCGTTCAAACTTAAAATTCGGTATATTTATTTAAACAGCGTCTTCTTAATAACGATATTTACAAAGTTTTTGACGAATATTATGGTTACACTTAAACAAAAAGCTTTCTTTATTTACAGCGATAATTGTTTGTTATGCGCTTCGCCATTTACACGAAGTCGTCAACTAACACTAACTTATTTACTTTACTTGAACTATTTACTTTTGATCAGCACACCAGGCGCGAAAGAACTCCAGAGGAGTTAGGGCCAGCACCTTTCGACACTGATCCCAAGTTCCATGGACGAGAATATGTCGCTATTTACGACACCGATACGATAAATACTCCAGGTGGCGAGAAAACACAAAATAATCCCCCAATTAAGGGCAACGAGACAAACTCCATGATAGCTTCACTTAATCTCCAGATAGGTGTAAATATTTCATTACCTCCACACACCAAACTTCGTGAATGCGACGAAGCGCAAACGATCCTTGACCCTTACGGTATCATTCCATGGCTGACGACATACATTCAAAACTTCTTCAGTTACGCCACATTTGAATTTAAAAATGACAACCAATCATACTCTCATTACATTCAAAATTATGAAACGCGGTCCAAACGATAAGCTCCTTCCATAAAATCATCGAGAGAAATTACGTCATGCTACGAACTGTAATCCTAAAGGCGGTCTAGGACAAGTGGACGCGGCCATCTGGGCGCCCCCAAATTGGCGCGAGGATAAGTGGACGCTAGGACAACTGGGCGCGGATAGATGTTAGACCTTGCTATGTCGCGGCAAACGTGTAAAATAGTTAATGCTCTGTTGATATAATACAGATCGCTTTAAGTACACAGTAAATCGACTATTTATTTTACAACCAACCCAATATGTACTTAAAAAGCGGCTGCATTTAAAACGCAAGCCTCGTCACAGTAATGCTAATTTAAATGTTTACAACAATATTTCAAAAATTGGTAGTCCTATAACTCTGTCACTGTCATGTTTATTTACGTATTCACACCGATACCCACAAAATGTTCATCTTATTGAATGTATAAATTCATTTGGTAATTATGCGCAATTCCTCTTAAATATTCGATAGTGTCCCTGTTATTATAGTCTCGAACGACCGTTAAAATACGTTGATCGGCATCCCTGTACTTCTTTAATTTTACTGGTGGATTATGTCCAGCAACAAAGTATTCATAGCAGATGTCACGATTGGTTTGCACTTTTCGTAAACCGTCTACAAATGTCCAGATTGTAGGTTGATTCATAACTAACTCCGTCTGTAAGCGGCGATGAGCGTCTTCTGCGTGATTGTTAGTTCTGTCTTGTTGGTTTAACGTAACGATAAAGAAACGATTAAGGGTCTAACTAGCATAAGCCTTACATATGGTCCTTAAATTGTAGTTGAAAGACGCATTTTAAATGGTCTTATTTGGAAAAGTTAATGACTTAAATATTTCTAAAATATTTATTTACATAAGCCATTATTTAGCCATTAAATTACATTTCAAATGGTCTTATTAGAAAACGTTAAATAACCTTACAAGTTCTTAGAACATTTCATATTTCATTTATTATAACTCATTCAACTACAGTTTTTTTTTACTTGAAAAGAATTATGTGTATAACATAATTTTCGCGCTCACTTGTCTCGCGCCCACTTGGCTCGCGCCCACTTGTCCCTGCACCCAGTTGGCCGCGCCAAGTTGGCCGCGGCTAGTTTGCGGTGTTCACTTGCCCATCCGTCTTAAAGGGTACCTCATAATGCAAAAGCAATGTCAGCTTTCACAGCAATCGAGACAAAATGTTATCGTTAAGTTATTTTTCCTTGGTACTTATTGTAACTCAGCTAAATATTGCCTTCTCCTATAATTATTTTTAATTGAAAGTGAATCAGTAAACTGTACTGCAATAAAATCTTGGCTCCGTTTCTCAAATGGAAGTTAACAGAAACATAATACGAAAAACAACTTGGAATTGTATTTCTCAATAAGAAACGGCGTTTTTAATTTTAAACCTTACGAAAATTTATATAATTTCAATCCTAATGTAAATTAATACTAACAAAGAAATTCACTTTAAACTAAATACGACAAATTCTAATCCGAAATACAATATAAAGCAAACGATATATCAATTTAATTTTAACTTTATGAAGACACATAAAAACAACAAATTTCGTTAGCGTGAAAGCGAGAACTGAATAAACAGAAAAAGAGACGAAAGGAAAAAATATATATATATATATATATATATATATATATATATATATATATATATATATAGGGCGTTCAAACACACATTATACTCCCGCACAAGGAAATATCGAAAGAACAACACTCCTAACCTAAAAGCAACCTACGCCAGGAACGAAAACATCTCTAAAGCTAACAAAACTAAACTAAATGTACGAAGAAATACGGAACCTGTGGTGCAGTTGGTCATCAAAGACCCCTCGCAATACCATAAAAAACTAATGACGCGCTACCACCCGCACACGCCACTAGTCGGAACTATAGGGCCCGAATCCTAAAACAAAGTTACGCAAAACTTTAAGCAGGTGGGGCCCGTGAAGCGAATCACCACCCGAAGAACAAATGAATGAACCAGAAAAAAATTAACGTTAACTTACTAAAAACGGACGAAGATCACACCGTGACCTTGAACGGTCAGAGGGTGGGGAACCGGTAGTCGGTAAATCTTGGTAATTATTAAAAAATTATAAAAAAAGAACACTAAACTCCCATTCCATTACTAACGATAACGCGTCACACGAGGCAGAGAGAGTGTGGTTCCAATTCTCTCCCCGGAACTCGAGTTTAGTCCACTGAGTACTCCAAAAAAAACTCTCACAGTCACGTTCGTTATAATGTCAATAATAATGTCAAGATCTAGAATAAAAAAAACGGGATCAACTTCCCTAACTAACGAGAACTAAAACGATCCTAAAAGGATCAGGTAAGCACGACATGGTGCAACCAACGGTACGATATGAGCTACGAGGAACTCGCGATAAACATTCTGAACCAAAAGGACCAGAGCCGAAGATTGTGCAATAAGGCACACGATACGATGACACAACCCTAAAAGCCGCAATATGCGAGAAGATATATTGCCCACTTGGTCTACCACGACCCAAATTCACCACTCCCGTGGCAAGCCAGATCAGTATGTCTCATTCGGAGAGGACGAAAGAAGCCACGACCCCCTTTACGAGATCCGGGCTTTGTGTTATTCCACAATCGTCGTCTCAAGACAAAACACACTTTCACCAACTCCCACACCCTTTGATTAGTCGCCTCTTACGACAAACAGTGGCGTCTGCTGTAGGAAAATTCTTGCTCCGTCCCTGCACAGAGAAAACGCCCAAAGGGCTTCAATCCTAAACCTAACCTTATCAAGCTAAAACTATCCTATCAGAAACTAATTGGATGCGCATCCTAACTAACCTACAACTAAAGCTAGCCTAATCCTAAGAAACCTAAACTAACGAGAAAATAAAAAAAATACCTAACTACAAAAGTCAAAATCGGTACGAAAGTTCGAAAAAAGGATCTCAAAATTCGAAAATCCAAGATAACAAAAATTCAGAAACATCCGGTATACTAAAGATCGTAATTCGATAAAAAAAAACGTCAACAGCAACACGTAGCTAAACTCCTACAAAGAGTGCTTAATTCGGTAACGGTATGTTCAAAAGAACATCGGTAAAATAAAATATTCGTGCCAAAGCACGCGAAAAAAATATTTGTGCCGATGCACAACGATAAGAACTCTGCCAAACCACACGATAAACGATAATCCAAAATCCACCAGGTACTGAATAATTCGACAGTTGGCTACTATGGTACGCTTTCCATGTGAAATTTCACAAGCGACAAATTTTATTCATATTTACTCGAACTTAATTTACGACAGTTACTTCAACCAGAGCTACATTAACTACTTCTTCATTTGGGGGAGGTCATACATTCAAAACTTCTTCAGTTACGCCATACTTGATTTTAAAACGACAACCAATCATACTCTCATTACATTCAAAACGCGGTACAAACAATAAGACCCTTTAAAATGATCGAGAGAAGTTACGTCATGCTATGAACTGTAATCCTAAAGGGTACCTCAGAATGCAAAAGCAACGTCAGCTTTCACAGCAGTCGAGACAAAATGTTATTTTTCCTTGGTACTCATTGTAATTCAGTTAAATATTGCCTTCCCCTATAATGATTTTGAATTGAAAGTGAATCGGTAAACTGTACTGCAATAAAATCTTGGCTCCGTTTCTCAAATGGTTGTTACACAATAGTTCCTAATAAAAGTAATAAGAGGGCGAAATTTTTTTGTATCAGTTTTTTCATTTTACTCCAAAAAATTAAATCGCATGGTATATTTTTGACATCGTATTCGAAAAGTAGATCAAATTTGCAAGAAAAACGTAAAAACCCCAAGTTGATATCTTTTAAAGTTATAGCGAAATGAAGATTTTTTAACACTTTAATTGACGAAGTTTGGTTTTGCTGAGCCGAATTGAATAAATATTGGTCTCATATTAAAGAGATAGTTGTTAATCAAATTAAGGACCAAAAGTGATTTTTAATGTCTATCATCGTCACTAGGGGCGATAAGAATACAAAAATAAGGTTTTTTTTCTTTAAAATCTTAATTGCAATCATGCAGGTATTTGTTATAACAAAATCAAAAAATAAATTAAATTTGCCATAAAAATGATACAAGATTTATATTAATAAAAATAAAAAGTTATAGCGAAATTAAAGTTCCGATTTTAAACCCAAAAATATTAGGAATTTTATGCCTCGATAAATGTTCAAACTACCTTCTGTCACATTCTTCCAATCATGTTCGGGTGTATAAAACTGCTGCTTCGATTTCCGCTTATTAATCCCGTACTTTAAACTTTTACCTTCCTTAAACTAATTTTATTAATTTTACACAGATATAGATATATAGATATATAGGTGGAAAATATAACATATATTTTACATGTTTTTTTTAATAAAACGCACTCAATCACTACTTCAATTAATAAATACCGCCATACAGAGCTTAGTCTTGGAATGTCCAATCTATGTTTAGTAGTAGGCCGCAGAAACAAAAAAACAAACTTTTAAATATCATTGTATAGAAACGTCAAATTTTTATTAGACGTAGTTTATTTGTCCAATTTAATTTGTGATTTTTTTTTAATGCGGTCTATTTGAAGTGCTTTCAAAATGCAGCAATAGCTGAAAGACAGTATGCAGTATTATGGAAGAAGAATCTTTCCACGCTTGGTACAGCGACTACGCGATACTTGTAGTTTTGATCGTCCTAGATTTAAAAGACGTCGCATTGGAAGGACAGAAGAAAATATTATTAATGTCTTAGCTTACATAGAATTTAATAGACACATTTGAACTAGGGCGTTACATTTAGATGTGGGAATAGCTCGAACTACTGTTCGAAACGTATTAAAAGGCTACAGGTAAATAACTGCATTAGCGCATTCTTTTTAATAGACACACAGTAGTAGTAGTAGTAGTGGGGCACCTTCCGCCATCTTGGATTTTCTGGGGAAAACCCACCTGTCACTTTTTACGTCACAAGCTCCGCGAGCTGTGGGGCACCTCGCCTTCACTTTTGTGACCTTGGGGATTTCCGATGACGTAATCCAGCTTGGGAATTTCCGATGACGTAATTAGGCCTGGGAATTTCCGATGACGTAATTCATCTTGGAGATTTCCGATGACGTAATTAGGTCTGGGGATTTCCGATGACTACACCTTTCACTTTTTTACGTCACACGCCCCCGAGCTGTCCTTACCTTACCTTTCACTTCACTTCACTTTTTTACATGCCCACGTGGGGGTCATATTTTTTCACCCTATGGTTTCTTTTCGGAGGGCATTTTCCACCCTTGATTTTCACCCTAATTTGGTCGTATTAAGAACCTTCCTTTCAGAGATCATTTTCAACCCTTGATTTTCACCCTAATTAGACCCCTTTTAGTTGTGTTAAGAACTTTTTGTCAGTTCACACCTATGGCTTCTTTTCGGTGGTCATTATTAACCTCTTGATGGAGTTTTCACCCTAATTACGGCCTCTTTGGTAGTTTAGCCCTTTCAAGGTAGGCAAATGCGTGCGCATACAGTATACTAATAAGGGGCCCTAATGCTAACTTGTTCTCGGGCCTTCGCCCCCTGTCGCGGTCCCTGGTTGGAAATGGTATGGGGCCCTAACCTTATATATAAGTGCAGAAACTAGCTCTTGAGTCTTCGCCCCTTTCGTGGCCCCCTTGGTGCGATTGTATGTGGGTTCTAACCTAATCATACAGTTGTAGGCATTCGCCCCCCGCCATAAATTTGTATTCTAATAAGGTGGCCCCAACCTTGTAAGACAGGACTTGTATCAGGGTCTGCGCTCAGGCCCCCTTTGAGTTAAAATAGATTTTTAGCGCCATCTAGTGGCGTAATGAACATTTTCTGTAATAGAAGTTGATCATGCACACCTCTCTCTTTCTCTCTCGTTTATCCGTTTTTCTCTCTCTCTTTCGGCTCTTTCTCACACACAAACAAATCAATTAATCAATCAATCTCAAACAAATCATGCTCGATCAAATCAATCAGATCAATCTCAATCAATCAACCAAAATCAATAAATCATGTCTTACAGTTTGCGGAAACCAACTTACAGTTCAAAACTGAATAGTCTAAATTAAATATTACGTGAAATAATAAATAATTTCTACTCTAATGCAATGATGCTTTTTATAGAGGCAGATTCTCTTTCTAAACAGTCACCACCTATACATTCGGAAAATTATGTCTGATTTATTTGCATGTTCAATTACATACACACAAAATTGTTTCATAGAAACGTGTTCATTAACAGTTATAAAAACCTCATTAAAAGGAAGTAATAATTACTTATATATAACATAGAGTTAAATTAATTTAACATGTTTTAAAATATATCATATTGATATAATGGAAATAAAAGGCAAAAAGCTATTGTAGATCTGATTTTGTGACGTCATCCTATAAGAGTAATAATACATTTTAAAAATCTATATCGACATTTTTTGTTAGCAAATAGCAAGTAAGACATATTACAAAAAAATACGCATACCCTCAGATGTGTTTTCTTTTTCAACTGTTCTAATAATAACCATATGTTGAACTGAAATATTTTTATACAGCTCACTAAACACGTTTTCTACTTATGAATGGTTGGATATAAACTGACTATTGCTTTCCCTTATTAACTAATTTAGAAAGTAATACACAAAACCTGATTACTGCAACTCGTATTTAGCATTTATATTGTACTTATAAATTTACATTCAAAATAAAGAAACGACGATAACATGCTCTAAAACAAATTATTTTTACTTTGATAATGTAAAAGCCAGACGTCATCAGTTTTTTATATTGTGTACAAACAAAAACATCACCTATGTGTTATAAATAATTAACAGTCTTCAAACTGTGTTTTTTTATATTGTATATGTACATACAAATTGCTTTAAATAAAAGAGTATCTAATTAAGTAAGCAATCAATTACATTTTCTAGTTTTACAATGGGAGTTTTCTAATAGGATTTATTATAAAGAGGTTGCATCATTATCCTCTATCACAAAAATTGCATTCTAGTAAAGAACAAAGATATGTAAAGATAATGACAAGTGTTTTATAATAAAAGATTTTATTTAATTAATTCAACCTGTTAACATGTGTCAAGGTTATTTTTATTTATAGAAGCGGTCGGCATTGGATTTTTTTTAAGTTAACATATATCATATAGGTAACATTCCGCGACGCGAGGTTTTCGGCGAAGGCTGTTTCGGCAATCCCACTGCAACCCTCCCCGAGCATAGCCGAGATTTAAGACAGGTGTAGGGTGTCGCAACTTGTTCTCGGGTCTTCGTGTATTGTCATGGTATCCTTGCCGGAAAATTTGAATTTGTATTATAATAATAAAGAGCCGAATACTAACTTGTAAGACAGGTGTAGGGTTGCGCAACTTGCTCGAGCTAGGAGCTTTGTTCCTTGTCGAAGCCCCAATGGCGGAAAATTTGAATTTGTATTTGTATTTAAGTCTCTGCAGGTTATGGCTGGAAATATGAATCTGTATTATAATAAGGGGTATAATGCTAACTTGTAAGACAGATGTAAGGCTAAGTAACTTACCTTCAGGCCCTCGCTCTTCGACCAAAAATTTGAATTTGTTTGTGACGTCATCTATGAGGGGAAATCTGATCTTATATTATAATAATAAGGAGGCCTAATGCTAACTTATAAGACAGACATAGGGCTTCGCAACTTACTTACTTTGGGCAATGGAATTTTAAGAAATAAGCGAATTAATTTACAAGAACGGTGTTAGTTATTAATTATTTTATTAATTTGAGACTCTCTTAATTATATTTATGGGGTATAAATTCTATTTTTGAATAATTTGATGTACTTATCTCTAATATAAAAGGTTTTGAGTGTAATTTTCCATTCAACGTATGTATTCTAATACAAAATAAATTATTATTCGTCAAGCTTTAATTGTGGAATATAAAAAGAAATTTGTATTTACAGTTAAAGGTGTAATCTTTTAACTTTGAAGTTTGCTTATTATGAGAGATGTTATTTGAATATTCAAACTTTAACATTATTTTTCTTTCTCTTTTATTACGCTGTACGGTGTAATTATTACTTAATTACTTAATTCAATCATCTTATCCATATTTGACGGAGAATATATTGTTGATGGACTTGCCTTCGGTTTTTGTTATTAAATACGGAACGTTTACAGATTTTTCAAACAGCGGTGCAAATTACTGAGTATTTTATTGGCGGAGAAAAGGGAAAGAAGCTAATCTTCACAAAAAAATGTTTCCCATTGTCAGATTGACAGCCGCTTACCTCGCTTATTTGCCCACCCGGTACAAGAAAGGGTTACGATACATTTTTTGATACGACGCAAACTATAAATATTAGATGAAGGGTTATTATTACTATTTAATTAAAAAAGAGACACATCAAATTAATATTTCCCATAATTTTTCTTTCTAATTGCTTAAAACAATTGAAATTATCTTTGGCAAAAATGTGTAAACACCTCGTTTTTGTTGCAATTTTACCTCTGTATTTTAACATCTTGCACCAGCTACAATTTTCTGCTACTTTTTGCTGCAAACATCCTAAAAAATACATATCAGTAATCGTTTCAATCGTTTAAAATCTCATAATGTAATCTCATAATAAAATATTGTAATTATAAGACACCCTATTATGCAACCTCTTTTGTAATACACCTCAAGATATGTTCATAGAGAAAATAAACGGCCTTTCATTAAGAAACTTTATAAAGAAAAGTTATATAAAACTTAATTTTCATTACAAAATATATTTACACATTTTTCTATAAAGTTGATAGTTATTCAAAAATGTATAACACTGGAATTGTGGCAGAACCTGTAACAAACAAAATACAACTACGTACCACACAAAAATTAAAAAGCACCGAACGCGTTTAAATAGTTAAGCTACCATCATCAGCATTTACTTTGTTTGTTATTCAGATATTTAACAAATTTGAACTAACGCTTAAATTCTATGTAGCTTGCCGGTAAATTACGCGTCATATAAAAAAAAAACTGCATAGAACATAATTAATCGATATATTTAAGGAGTACATGTTGGTATTTTTATGTCTTTGAAATATACATGTGTTCCAGAAATATTTCATAGAAACCAAAAACTGCCCCTAATAAACCCTCCTTCTTTGCCGCTAAATTTCTGCCAAAATCTAATTAGCTCCAGGAAAAATAGAAACAAGCTTAAATACAAAATTTTCAGTACGTACCTTTTGTCGTTCTGGGGTTATCGTGGATACTAAGACAGCCACACACACAAGCAGATACACACACACACCCACACACCCACGCATACACTCACACACGCACAAACGCACACACGCACACACGCACACACAAGCACACACGTACACACGCACACACAAGCACTCATGCACACACGCACACAAGCACACACGTACACACGCACAAACGCACACACGCACACACGCACACACGCGCACACCCACACACGCACACACGCATACACGCACACACGCACACAAGCACGCACGACACACGACACACGCACACACGCACACCACCACGCAACACGCACACAAGCACACACGCACACGCACACACGCACAGACGACACACGCACCACACACACAACGCACACACGCACACACCACACACACACACACGCACACACGCACACCACACGCACACGCACACACGCACACACACCACACACGCACACGCACACACGCACACACGCACACACGCACACACGCACACCCACACACACACGCACACGCACACACGCACCACACGCACACACGCACCACACACACGCACACACGCACACACGCACACGCACGCACACACGCCAGAAACACGCACACACGCACAGCACGCACCACGCACCACGCACACACGACCACGCACACGCACACACGCACACACGCACAGCACCACGCACACACCACAGCACGACACACGCACACTCGCACACGTAACGCACACGAACGCACACGACACACGCGCGCTACACGGACAAACACGACACGCACACGCACGCACTCACGCACGCACGCACCCAGACACACAAACACACACACTATCACGTCCACGCTATATTGTTCAACTAATGGATTCTAAAACACAGGGCACAAACTCAATGCAATAAAAATTTTGGTTGTTTACCACCCAGATCCCGGAGAGCTCGCTCAGTCCACCACTCTTTGCTTGGGCTAGGGCAATAAAATATATGATCCGTCGCACACACACACTTTCGCCCATCTCAAAGAGGTAACGCCTGCTGTAAATTAGAATATCATAAGGACAATCACAGAAAAATCCACAAACGAAGAGTGGAAAGGGTGGTCAAATGAAATGAACAGCTAACACTAGTAAACATAGTTAGTAGGTAGTTGAGAGGCAACGAGAAGACGATACTGGACAAGGGTGTAAACCTACGCTATAATACTAAGCTGTAATTTAAATGTAGACTATAGTTGAAACAATTGCCGGCAAAGTAGAAAACTCTGATGAAACGAATGGGTTACCGATGTTGGATCAGATCAGCTCTTGGCACTAAAAAATAGTAATGGCGAGATCACCAAAGAACAAACATTAAAACTAAGAGAACTAAAACGCCAAACCTCAATACAAACCTAACCCATAGATTTTGGCAACGCAACAGTTGTTCTTGACATCCACACCTACGATAACAAGAACCAAGGCTTTCGCAGGTCATAGTGCAGAGGCATTTGCTGTATCCTGTGGCCTCACACAAATGATTTCCGAACCTACCAGAATCTCTGGCAACCCTAACCATATCCACATCTCCTGGACCTATTCCTTACAACTAACCCACTTGTCGATAAACCAACATTCCTTTCCCCAGTTGGTCAATCAGACCACTGCTTCATCTAAATAGCTTCCTCTGTACCCAACCCATTGTCATTCGAAAAATAGAACTATGTGGTGTTCTAAATCATTTAACTGGAGCGAATTGCGAGATTTTTTGCAACCTTCCCCTGGCGTGAGTATTGCTTTAAACGGTCCTCCTCTTCAAACATTGCTCTTTCAATAACTGAAATTATCTTGATGGGTATGGAGTTATATATTCCTAAAAAAACATAATCCCGTAGATCATGCCCGTTCCCACCCATGGTTTAATAGAGCTTGCACTGTTGCATTATCGCCAAAGCATAAACTCTATACGAAATGGAAATCAAATAATTCTGTCGAAAATCACACCGACTATAATACTGCAAATAATAATTGCAAACTTCATCACCAAGGCCAAAAGCGTGTTTGAAGAACGTAAATGCAAAGAATTAGTCTTATGCCCTTTGTGTAGTCGTAAATTTTGGTCATTAGCTATATCCATCAGTAAAAACCTTAGTACATCTTCCTTTTCTCCCATGACGTCTCGGGACGGAGTTGTAGTAGCTGATCCTGCTGACAAAGCCAACCTCTTCGTCGATTACTGTGCATAAAAGTAAAATTGTGCCGTCGTCAAAATCTACCGCATACGCTATGAAACCACTCCACTTTCGATACAAGCTCCCACAATAAATTATCAATAAGCTTCACTCAAACAACTGGCCCTGACGGTATTCCAGCTATTGTCCTGAAAAAATGCTACCCCGAGCTAGTACCTGTATTGTCCAAACTCTTTTCGTCCTCCATGTCATCTGGAGAGTTTTCCTCATCATGGAAGTTGGCAAATATCCAACCTACCCTAAAAAGGGCGATAAAACCGATTCCTCAGACTATAGACCAATAGCTATCACTTCAACAGTCAACGGGCGATCATTCACAAATCACCAAACTTTCGAATAACAAATTAGAAAGGTGCGGTGAAACAGTCGTAGTAGCTTTAGATATTTCAAAGGATTTTGACTAAGTTTACCACAAGTGCGTACTTGCTAAGCTCACCTCGTCTTATCCGATACGCTCATCAATTAGATCTCCAGATTTCTTGACAAAAGACGTATACGCGTTGTCGTCGATTGCTTCTTTTTGAAAGAAACTACTATTAACGCGGGTGTACCTCAAGGATCAGTGATAGCACCAACACGTTTCCTTCTATACATGAATGACCTCATTTCCTCAACAATTAACCCGATCCATTGCTTTGCTAGTCTAGTCAGGACGTTAAAGTGAAAATGTCAGCCACAATTAACAGTGACTTAGAACGTATCCTTGAATGGGGAAGGAATAATCTACTCACGTTCAACGCCGACAACCTTTTGTCAGCCAGCAAAATAGCTACCGTAATGTGGATTTTCTATGCAGATCTAAACTATACTTCACATCACAATAACTCCTTTTACTGTATAAAGGTCAAATTCGACCTCATTTGGAATACAATTAACACAAAGTACTGGCTTACAGCGTGTACTCTCCAATACGCCCATGATATGGTAAACCGTATCCAAAAAAGAGCTATAAGACTTATAAATGACCCCTCTCTAACTTCTGGCTGACAGTTTCTTGAGCATATAAGAATAGTTTCGGTTCTTTCCTTGTTCTACCGCTATTACAACGGAAAGTGTGCCTCCGAAATACACTCCTTAATACCTTCGCAGGCCATTTTCGCTAGGAACTTTCGGTTTTCCTATTCAAACCGTAATTATGCACTCAAAAATCCATCTTGTCACTCTGAACGGGTGCAATCTACATTTTTCCACACGGCGACCAAATTGTGGAATGCACTACCCAGTTCCTGTTTTTCTCCAAACTTTGCCTTAACCAAATTTAAGGTAGCCATTCATAAACATTTCTCAACGTGCTTTAGCACGTTACGCAAATCTTAGCCTACTACTACTACTATTAGTAAAAAAACCTCATAAAGTGATCTATAAAAAGACATGACTTATCAATAACCGTAGCATTTGATGCATTTCTATTTTCAGTTTGGGGAAGATATACACCACAAAAATATTTGGCAAAGGCATTAACAATTGCTTGAGGAGAAAGAAAATAATCATTATCATGGTACATTTTCGATGGTATTCTGCTGGTCCCTTTCTTTTGTTGTATAAATGACCAAAATTGGTTGGCAAGAGTATTAATGGGCGATTCAACAGTTCGAGGTAGTTATAATATTCCGACTTTAAAAATTTAGTTAACGATCTAGCTTTAGAAAATTTTTTATGGCGAACTAATAATTTTATTTTTCTATATTTTCGCAAATACATGTGTTTTAGTTTAATGTCTTGAATCATAAATTGAGTAAACCATGCTGGATATGTTCGTCTTTAAAATTATGTAGAAATGACCAATCAATGTCAAATAAGGCATTACGAATGTTAACAAAGTCAACTTTCAGGAAATCGTATTTTATATTATATGTATTTATGGGAAATTTACTTGTCAAGTGGCAAGTTAGTTGCAACATAAATTTTAACGCAGGATGATGAGAATCATCTGCGGCAAGTGGAAAAGTATTGAGACATACTTCGATACAAACGTCTGACAAAATAAGATCCAAGATTGTATTATTTGAATTTAAAATTTTGTTATATTGATTTAAGTCTAAATAATAAATTAAATCTTGGATTAATCTTGACTTACGTCAATAAAGTTGGAATTATCTAGATTGGGAACATTGACATCTCTTATAATTAAAAAATGTTTTTCATGTTTGTTAAGATGCTGTTCAAATAACTCCACGAATGTTAGACTACCTAAACTGGTATCCGGTGGTATATATTATACAACAAAAACGTAACACGTACATGAAGTAAAATAGCATTTACACCCTAACGCATAATTATATAGATTTATTAAATAGGATCATTATACATTGAATAGACTTTAAGTTAACAGATGTTAGCTCGTAGTTTAAGTTAGAAAATAAGTCTGCTTGTTGCTATCAAAGTAATTATTTGATGCAATGTAAGTGTTAGAAATAGTGATGTTGAAATAAAGAGTTTTTAAAAGCAACGTATTTCAAGCAAGAAACTTAATTGGTGCAGTCGGTAGGATAGAAGAAGGCACAATTGAAGCATTTTTGCAGTTCGTGACCGTTGGTATCTACCATTTATCTTCTATTCTGAATCGTTCTCAACACACAAAACAAGGAACCAGGAAAGTCCTCTGAAGACTACTATCCTTATTTAAGGATTGTGAATTTTAAATACGAATTTTTATTCAAAACGTTTTAACTATACGTCAAATTGTAATAATTCTAAGGTCAATATTATTAGAAAATATGCCTTTAGCCAGTAATACTTCCGTAAATAACACTCCTACAATTACAGCTGCAAAAGCTATTGCAGACTTTTTGCCAATATTTACAGGAGAATGTAGTTAGTTAGAAAGCTTTATTAATAGATGTGATAAATTTCATAATAATTCAAACGATTTTACTTTGTTTTATTTGTTCTAAATTAAGAAATGAAGTTTTTGATTTTGTAATGTGTCGCCCAGATTTAAACACCTGGTCTCTGATACGTACAGCTTTAAGACAACACTACGGTGAGCGTGTCGACAGACAAACCTTAACTCGCGAATTCTTATGTATGCAAAAGAATAGAAACGGAAATATTTTAGAGTTTTTAAATAGACAAATGAGACAAATAAAATCATGTTTAGAAGTTAAAATTATTTCAGAAACTAATATTTCAAATGACCGTAAAGCATTATTGATAGAACAAAATCAAGGAAACGCCCTTGTCGTTCTACTTGCAAACGTAGATGATAAATTAAGATTATTGTTAGATATAAGTAAAACCACATCACTAACCGAAGCTAGTGACGTAGTTAACACGATATTTTTATAACGAACAGCGTGTAAACAATACACGACATGAAACCAGACAAAACTTTAATCAACCACAGAAACAAACAATTAAACAAACCGAGACACGTAAATATCCTATACAATATCAACACCATCTAGACGACATTTTAACAATTACGAATTCCCAACACCAAACGGAAAACCATTCCAATACCAACCTAATTTCAATTTTAATATACCCAATTTTCCCAACCTACCTATAAACATTCAACCACAAAAAATCAATCAACATTTCCCAAGGAACTCTCAAGTTTTCGGAAACAGAACTAATGTTTTCGCACCTAAGAAATTCTTCAGACCAGAAAACAAACCAGAACCAATATCAACCACTTCACGAAATGCTACAATACGTACAGAACACAAAAATCCAACTAATTTCCATATAAGAAATAAATTCATTTCAGAAGAGTTACACACCACTGAAACCAATGATCAACCACATTCATACTTCGAAAGTGACCAAATCCCAACACAATTACAAACACCAGATAAACACGCAAATGCGTACCAAACCGATAATTTTATTGATAACGACATTAACTTTAACAACTACGACTTTCACGATCAGGATTTTCACGACATGGAGCCTCTTCCACCAGACATATAGACCTCAAAAATCTAACCCTTAATTCCCTACCATTTATACAAATTAGTAACCCTCCGATTAAACTTTTAATAGACACAGGACGTCACCCTTCTTTTCTAAGACCATATATTACATAAAAATACTTCCGCGAAACCTGTGCTGGTTCACCCCAAGCCCATTTCAAAGCAAAAATACCAATCTTTAAAGAATCTTACCCTTCAGATATTTCACTAGAATTTGTCCTTTTTGACTTCCACAATTACTTCAAGGGAATAATAGAAATAAGAGACTTAAGACGATTAAAACTAAACCTAGACTTACAAAATAAAACACTCTTCAACCAAAAAATAAAGTACCCCTGCAATACAAAGGCGACTTCGTTACAAAAAAAATCGAAATACCTCAGACATATTCAATTCTAAAACGAATCAATACAAAACTCCGTGATCAATTGATTACAATACCGAAACGCGCATGTAAGGATACCGTTATAATACCCGCTAGCCTCTTAGAAATAAAAAAGGATCTACCATTCTAGAATTCATAAATAACTCATCCCATACTCAAATCATCGAGATTACTCACGACTTCTTACAACTACATGCAAACCCTTCAACCAACAACAGTACGAATGTTACCACGTAGAACAATTTACCCATCATTACGAGAACGAACATACAGAAATCTTACTCGAACAATTACGTACAGACCACCTTAATCACGAAGAAAAAGTAGCCCTTGAAAAACTCGTAAATATTTTTAAAGACATCTTCCACCACCCTGATAACCAACTAACCTTTACAAACAAATTTAAACATGAAATAAAAACCACCGCTGAACTACCTGTACACACTAAATCATATGGACACCCCTACCTACACAAGGAAGAAGTAGGAAAACAAATAGAAAAAATGTTACAAGAAGGAATAATCAGACCATCTCAACCCCCTTGGAGCATTATGAATTTTACCCGAGAAGATAGACGTCAGTGGAAAACAGAAATTGAGAATCGTCATAGATTACAGGAAAATTAACGAAAAAACCATTGATGACCGTTACCCCCTTCCCAACAGTACTGACATTTTATAAAAACTTGGACGTTGCCAATATTTCACAACTCTAGATTTAGCATCAGGATTTCACCAAATCGAAATGCATTCAAACTCCGTAGCTAAAATCTTCAACGTACAAGGAGGACATTACGAATACATACAAATGCCGTTTGGACTAAACAACGCCCCTGTAACGTTTCAAAGAATTATGGATGATGTACTCAAAGTTTGTGCCCAGTATATATGGATGACATCATAATATTTTTAACATCATTATAAGACCACAACTAATTTAAAACTAGTATTCAAAAAATTACAAGAAGCCGGACTAAAAATACTGTTAGACAAATCTGAATTTCTCCGTAAATCAGTAGCATTTTAGACCATTTAATAACCCCCGAAGGTATAAAACCAAACCAAAAAAAGATAATTGCTATCCAAAAATTTCCCAATCCAAAATCAGTCAAAGAAATCAAATCATTTTTAGGATTAGTAGGATATTATAGAAAATTTATAAAAGATTTTGGAAAATGAACAATGCCCTTAACTTTGTGTCTAAAAAAAGGATCACTAATAAAACATACACCCGAATTTATAAATAGTTTCGAAACACGTAAGAGAATTTTAATGAACGATCCGATTTTACAATACTCTGATTTCACCAAACCCTTTAACGTAACAAAAGACGCCTCTGATTTTGTCATTGGAGCCGTACTTTTACAAGAACCAATCGGTAAAGACCTTCCAATTGCATATGCCTCTACAATCCTAAACCCCTCAGAATCACACTACAGTACAATAGAAATAGAATTACTTGCAATCGTGTCGGCCCTAAAATACTTCCGACTATACCTTTATGGAACAAAATTCAATATAATAACCGATCACAACCATTACAATGGTTATTTTCCCTCAAACAACCGAACTCTAAACTGGTCAGATGGGGATCAAGAAATACCTCCTCCTGAAGAACAAAATGTTCCATCAACTTCACACACAAAAGGAAAAATTAAAATTTTACAAAACATAATATTTAAACATCCACACACACAAGACGATAACGAAACAGTACATACTAGCACAGAAAACCCCGTACTAAAAACACCTTTTACTCAAAAACCAATCAACTTCTACAAAAACCAAATATTAAACGGACGACTAAACCACAAAAACCCCTTCGAAAGAAACGAAAACAAACGTATCACACAATATATTCAAGAACATTCTACAAACCTAGACATAATTTCAAACTTTAACTTTAATACATTGACCAAAAACCAAAAACAAAATCTAGAACGCGCAAACAGACATAAAAAACGAGAAATTAAAATAGATAATACGAAACCCGCATTTATACTAAAAGGTAACGACAGAAGAAAAAAAACAATACAACCCTACGAAAAAATTCAACAATTAAAACAAATAAGTGACAATAAAGTAAAATTTGACGACAAAGCCTATCATTTACGCAAATAAAACCACAACATTTCTTTACAAATTCCAACACAAGGCATAACGACCCTAATTCCCGTTACGATATCTCTCCTATTGACGGAATCCAACCCACTAACTATCAAGACAATACAAAACCCAATACTACCGGTCTAACTAGGACAAACAAAAATAATTACCGCTAAACATACATTTCTGTATCAACCTTACTCCACCTCTTGAAATATCGTCAAAAATATTTGCCCAGTTAACATCCTTCAAAGCCGTACTAAAACACCGTCAAAATAGCTTTTTTTCGATAATAATCACTAAGATAAACCATGCTATATTCCTAAGCGACATCATACTAACAAAATTACATTGTTTCACAACACCGACGAGACAAAAACGTGCATAATATATGGAATCGGAAAACTATCTAAATGGCTTTTCGGAACGTTAGGCGTAGATGATGAAAAACGCATTAATAACTACTTATTATACTTAACAAAAACGACGTTAAACTACTTTCCACATTGTCAAAAACAAAAAACGGTATTACGTGAAATGAGGCGAACATATAAAGAAAATTTCGCCACTTTAATGGATACATTACAATTTGAAAAATAGCATAAACGAATTAATAGATTTTGAAAAAGCATTTTCACTGACCAATTCTATCGATAATTTAGTAATAAAATTACAAGTAGTCCAAAATCTCGTTAATAATATAGACACCGCACTATCTTCCTCAAAGCTTCACGTATTACGTAGCTCAATACTAGACCCAAAGAAGAAAGAATCACTAATTTTCAAATTAAATGAAACTTATAAAGATAGACAAGTACCTTTGTTACAAACCTCATGAACTATTATAATTTATTCTCGACCCAAGTAATCATCAAAAACAATCTCATAATACTTAAAATTCATGTACCTATTGTTACCGAACCTTACAAATACTTCCAAATGTATCCTGTTGATAACCTAATAATTCCTGAATAAATTCACACCAAGTGCTAATAACCCCAATTCAACCAATCACCGTACAAGCTACCTCCGAAATTCGCCAACCCTCAATTATTACATTAGAAGATTGCCGATTAGATATGATCGGAAGAATATACCAACCCGATGATACCTTTCACGATGACTTGGTTTTTGAACTACCCAAATTGAAATTTTAATAACGCTAATAACGCTAATACAAAACACATTGAAAACTTAGTAAACAATTTACAAATTCCAAATTTAAGTGTAGGTACCTGGTAATAAACATACCTGGATGAATACAATAATTATTATTATCATTATGTTTATTCTTAGCTTAGTTACAGTTTATATTAAGGTCATACGACCAAAACTAAAAAATAAATATGAAATTAAAGAAAAATCTCTAACAGACTCGCAAAATAGAGACCCCCTATTTTCCGAGTTTGGCAAGGGAGAAATTATCTAGATTTACTAAATAGGATCATTATACATTGAATAGTTTTGTTTATACAAACATTTCTAAGAAACCAATAGATTTACTAAAGAAGATCATTATACATTGAACAGCTTTGTTTATACAAACATTTCAGGATATCATTTAATTATACAGATATGCTAAACAAGAGCATTTACATGTATGAATAGACTTTATTCATATTTCTAAGTATAAAAGGGAAACCTCAAGAATATAGGACACAGTTAATATATATGAGTATAAGTATGTAGTTAACAGTCACACGTTAGCTCCTAGTTTAAGTTAGTAAATAAGTCTACTTGTTGCTACCAAAATAATTACTTTGATGCAATTTAAGTGTTAGTATTAGTGATGGAATAAGGAGTTTTAAAAACAACGTATTTCAGCCAAGAAGCTTAATTCACATCAATAGTTGGAACGTTCTTATTTGTTGTACACATATTTAAACGTTCTATATACACACAGTTTTTAAATGCTAAGAACCCCCCCCTCCCGGTCTGGTTTGCTATTTCGTATTGGCTACCACATTGCATTAGTCAACTTTCGATGGGAGACTTCGAACATTTTGAAAATAACACTGTAAGTCAGTTCTGCTGTTGGGCGTTTCAGTTTAAAGTTACTATTTTTGAGATTCCTCTGATATATTTAATTTTAGTATTAGTTTCCCCAGCCGCAAAGCGTTCATCAAATTGCTTCCTAATATTACGAAAATAGTTTATTTGTCTTGATGTCCTATCAAATGAAACCGAGATGTTCTTATAAAGTTGATTTCTTTTCAACTTGCTTGCTTTCAAATAAAGTTTTTAACAGATTTTCGTCACTTAATACTCCCTTAATTCAACGCGGTCTTGCTTTGGTTAGATCTAGTTTTCCTAAACAAACAGTCGAAGAAAGAGTACCCTTAAACTCCGCAGTTGTTTGCGTTAAGACTTCATTCACAATGGACATATCTTCAGATCCATTACTTTCTGGTACACCATACACTATTATGGTGAATTTCCTTAATTGACGTTCATTAATTTCATAAATGAGGTCTTCGTAATTATCGTCACAAGTTAATTCGAGATTAGGAGTTTGCGATTGCAAACGTAATTGACCACTTTCAGTTTTAAATGATAATAATAGTTGTTTAATTTAATGACCTCGGAATTCCCTTATGGCAAATATCACAGTGATAAATAATTCGTCTCTCTTTATTAATAATACATTAAATTTCACTCCGTGATAGCCCAGAACACGTAGAATGTTACACCGATCACATTTTATTTCTTTTTCGGGGTTTAAAACATCACCACAGATAACCTATTATTTGGAAGGAATAAAAAGATTGGAAAACACTGAACTAAATGTATAGAGCTAAAAGTTGTTGAGAAATAAAATGGTTATTTGCCGAAAAAATATCTTTTATTCAAAAAGTCACTCACTTATTAAACTGCTCTCGTACTATTAACGACGAGTTCGACGTTTTTAAATACGATTTCAAAAAAGTGTCATTTCATCGTTTTAATTAACAAAGTTTAAAAAATTATATATTTTTCATGCAACATGCAATCTAACTTCATAATGCTGATTTAAATCGAACTTTGTTTTGCTTCTATTTAAGAAAATATCAATTTTAGCAAATAATCTTTGATTCCTTAGTCACTTTAAGTAGACCAAAGTTTTAATTTTACAACTTGAGCTGGTTAAAATAATTGGTGAGTATGGGAGTGTAACTTAAAAACAATAAAATTTCAAAATCTACTAACACAGTGCACTGCACGTTTTGGATATACATGAATCAGTAACCAAATTAATATTCAGAAATTAAAAATTAAATAATGAATTAAAACAAAACTGAAATGTGCTAAAAAACAGTACTCATATACGCGAAGTGTGTTGTCTATACTACGGTATTAAAACTAAAATGTTAAAACAGCACGTTTTAATAACTTTTTAATGGTTGTGTGTTATAAAGCCGCTGTTAGAATAAGCAAAATGTGAGTTATTGTGGTAGACTGGTAGCGAGAAAATCAGTTTGAAAAATTAATATTGTACGTATAAATTCTGTAATATATCGTTTTCATTGAAAGTTACCATATAACAATGTACCACATAAAACGTATTGTATGTTTACACAAATCGAATTGAAAAATCAAGTAATGGCCATTTACCTATAATTTGATTCAAGCTGTTTCATTTTTAACCTGGAGAGTATTTATGTAAATAAATAAATAAATAAACAGTTTATTATAAGTTTTTGTTATGAACGAATAAGTTCAAAGGTAAATATGTAATTAAAAAGTATTATTAATTTTATTAAATACATGAATAAAAAGTTTACCTCGAGTAGAATTTGAACCTACGACCTGTACTTTGTTAGAGTACCGCGCTAACCTACTGCGCCATCAAGGTTCAAGCCCCAATCGATGTTAAATTTTGTCTTTATGTATGTAGTACTAATGTAAATTCTAAATATAATGAGATTACAATCAAATTACTTATATTAATGAACGTGAGTCTGCAATATCGCATTAGTTCTACATACATAACGACAAAATTTACATCGATTGGCGCTTGAACCTTGATGGCGCAGTTGGTTAGCGCGGTACTCTAGCAAAGTACAGGTCGTAGCTTCAAATCCTACTCGAAGTAAACTTTTTATTTATGTATTTAATAAAATTAATAATAATTTTTAAATAAATAGTTTGGTGGAACGATCGATCTCCCTTCACGGTTAAATACATTCCTGCAGGCTTAGGTCTGTCGACATAAAGTTGACGTGTTTAAAAGCTTCGTTATTTGTTTTTTGTTATTATTTTGTTTTTGTTATATTTATAACAGAGAGGGTGGAGAGAACGGACACGCAATCTATGTAAATAAAAATAAATCGCCAAATGTGTTGCTAAGCGTAAGACTCGAGAACGGCTGGACTAATTCTGCTAATTTTTTTTCAAATAATACTTGAAGGCTGAGGAAGGTTTTTATGTAGAGAAAAGCTGGAAAGATCTCCCGGAAAAACGTAATAATCTCATTTTTCTTTTTATTTAATGTAACACTGCGCGCGCCCAAGCCCTCGAATACCTTCTCTCTCACACTCCGACTATCTGTCTCACCGCGAACGCACTAGGCGCGAGTAGATAACATGCATACTACACCATTTATCCGATCGCCGTGAAATGGTGAGGGTGAGGGTGAGGGCGAGGGAGAGGGCGAGGAAGAGGGCGAGGGAGAGGGTGGAGAAGAGGGCGAGATTGTGTTTTATATTAGAGCGCAGCAAAGCGCGCCGGGTACTACTAGTGTCAAATAAATTTGATAGACGTAACAGAGCCCTCATACAACTTGGGAGGAAATACTACACGCGAGCGAAATTCAATTTTGATATTATCTTCTATTTTGTAATCATTCTACTTTAACTCATGTACCTTTATTCAAAATAGCAATTTACATGCGTTTAATAGGTGTATTGTATAACATTTATAAACAGGTGGTGTTTTATAAAACACATATGGTAATTATTATATTTCATTTAATTATTCATTACATAATCCTTAAACTTAACTGGAACCTTTCGTTGTCGCTTATTCACCATTTCACTTAATACACTTTGATCGCCATTCATAGATCCACTTTCAGTAACATGACTATTATTTATTTTATAAGACTTATCACTAGTAACACTGTTATAACATTCATTATTGTTTACATTGGTCTCAACATTGTTGGGTGAACTAATATTATTTCACTCAACCTCGGCCTCACTCAATGACTCTCTCAGGCGGATCTTATTTTTACGATAAAGATTATTATATTGATCTCTAAATATGTAGGACTTAGGAGCTGTGTGATTTTCAATTACTTTTGCGGGCTCCCAAATCTCCCCCTTTTTTAAAGCACGTTATCTCCTATTTTAAAATCAGGTCTACTTTTACTTTTTGATTATTTTCCAGCCTTTCTTTAACAAATTAATTCTGCAATGCTGTGTCTAAATCACATTCTTTTCTAAATATTTTTTTTTTTTAGCTATTTTTACACCACTTTCTGCCATTCCGTTACTCTGCGGATACCTTCGACTACTAGTGTCAACAACACAATCAAATTCATTCAAGAATTTTTTAAAACCATACGACATATTGTCCGCAACTATTTCAACCGGAACTCCATGTGTTGCAAAGCAAGTCTTAAACTTGGAAATTATTATATTTTACTCACAAACATCGGAAGCGATTTTTTCGAACGGTCTACCAGGTAAATTATGTGATAACATTGGCTCTTTGATATTTGAGGGCCTAAACTTCTCACAAGTTTTACATTTTTTAACAAACATTTCAACGTCTTTGTGTAATGTAGGCCAATAAAATACTTTTTTAGCTCTAGCACTTATTAATGCCAGAAAGACTTTCATGAATTAAATTCATCATGTTTTATGTTAATGTTGAGGAACAATTATTCCATTTTGATAAAATAGCTCATTTTTTACCTTATAAGTATCATTTTTTACACTATAATAATGTTTTAACCCAATAGGTATTTGTCCAATTTCAGGCAAATTGTTTTTGCAATAACCTAATAGAGTTTTTAGAAGAAGATCAGTCTTGTTATGTTCCTGTAACTCCTTTTTCTTATTTTCTGAAATATTTACTATACTATGGACGCTATGAACAACTTCCAACATGGACGGATCATTCTCTATGCCCCCTTTTCAAAAATTTCTCGAAAATAGATCAGCCACATGCAAATGTTTTCCTGGCATGTAGTTAATATTGAAATCATATTTTATTAGCCTTAATTTAATTCTTTGTAACCTAGGCGACCGAATATCGGTTACATTTTTCTTAATAGAAACTAACGGTAGGTGATCAGGCCACACTACAACTTTTTTTCCGTAAACATAATTATGAAACTTTTTAACCGAACTTGCTACTGATAGATACTCTTTTTCGACTTGAGAGTATCTTTTGTCTCAGTTAAGCTACAAGAAGCATAGCATATTACTTTGTTGTCCTGTATTAGGCAGGACCCCGACCCATCTTTTGATGCGTCAGTTTGAATCTGAACATCCCTATCACCACAAAAGTTGGTTAAAATTGGCGCATTACTTAACAACTTTTTTATTGGCACAAAGCATTTTTCTTATACATCAGTCCACTGAAATTCTACATCTTCCTTCAATAAATTTCTTAGCGATGACGTTATTTGCGATAAATTCGGCATGAAATTTCGAAAATAATTAATTGTGCTTAACACTTTTTGCAATTCATTTTTATTTTTGGAACTACTCAACTCTACAACTGTGTTGACTCTTTCCTCATCTGGTTTTATACCATTAATTGAAAAAAATCTGCCCCAAATGTTTTACCTTGTTTATTTGCATTAAATTTAACACTTAATTCGCGAGCCCGTGCTACAACTTTCTCTAAAACTTTATCATGTTCAGCTTCATCATGCTGTCAATAACTCATCAAAATACACAATAACATTATCAATGTCAATTTTAATAGATATTACTACTGATGAAGAAAACTGTAAGTGTTATCGAAACGTTTAGATTGTATAATTTAAAATACACCATTAAACAACCCAAAAAAGATAAGTATTTTATTGATGATCGTACTGAGATTCCTCCATATAGCACGAGCTTGTGTTTTATACAAGATCCTTTCTAATTTTGTTAGAAACACATATTTTATTATTTTAAAGTTATATAACTGGTTGAAGAGTTTGTTTCCATACATCAAGTATGTTCGGTATATTGCTTGTCAGATTATTTGTTTTTCTAAATGTGCGGATTAGGAAGATGTTCTGTATCAACATAAGCCACTGGCATAAGAAAGTCATGTGCTTGCCAAATCAGATTTGTATTCTTAGTTTCTTTCAACAAACAAATGGAATGTGTGAGTCCACTTTCCCGTTATGCTGTTAGTTATGAAATAACATTTTTCGGACACTCAATGGAAATAGACCATATTTCTTTATTACAAATCGTAAAGAAAAGTATCTCTTTTCTTTATAACAACAATTTCTTTATAGTAACTATTTCTTTGTCAATAATTATTAATTATTTATAGGAATAAATATTAAACGTACAACTATAACGTTAGAAAAACTTATGCTTGTACAATGTTTTATCTGTAAATCATAAATAAATGATAGTGACGATTTTGATAAAACCTCCTTATGAACTTCTCCATTTGACGTAGAAAATGATAAATCGCTACATGCAAGAGCCAACTGTCATTCAATACGTTCTAGGATAACATCTGTGGATTCTGGCATCCATTGATTGACGATGATGGCTGATTAAAAATCATTTTCAAGGTCGCCATTTTATTGTTAATGCTTTCTTCTATATATTCTTCTGGAGTCGTGTTTGATCGCCATCCTCCATGATTTTTGAGCCTCCTGATATCCGCTTCACCCTCAGCAAGAAAAGTAGTTGACGTTCGACGTTGTAGGTAGCGCACTGCGAAAATTTTATTGTTATAATAAACATGTTCAAATCGCAATTGTTACCGCGATAGAAGGGTTAACGGTGTGTGATATATTTTAGTACATATTAAGTCGTAATTTGATAACGTTTTCTGGATATTTTATTTTCTGCATTTTACGTAATTGATATTTGAGTAAGGGTTGAAAAAAAAACACATGTTAGGATAGAAACAGATGTTCGCACGAACTGCCTTTATTGAGGTAGTGTATCGAATCTTTGAAAGTCTCTGTATGCTCAATCTTGTGGTAAAAACTTCACAAATGTAATAATAAATTGTGTCGGTAAAGACCGCGATCACAAGATATCTTTGTGGGTACGTTGAAACTTGAGATCTAAATGTAGCGCTTGTTACGGATGGATGCATATTCTTAAAATTAAGATATCGTTCAATAATTAATATGAAACTGTTCCAACATAATATTTTTTTGTTTTTTTATTACTTTTGAAAAATGGGAGAGTTGATTGCTGGAGTAAATACAGTTTGTTTGAAATCGGGGTAAAAGGGAGTTACAGTTGCAGTGTCGATCGAGTCAGATCGATTGGGTTAATTAAATACCTTCATTGTAAACAGTTTGTCTTTAAAATAATTCTTTCGTGTACATTTTCTTTTGAATTAGTCAACGCTAATTTGTCTTGTCTTTCGGGTTTTGTTTTAATGTGTTTTTCAAATATTAATCTATAAAGAACAGTCACCCTTTTGAAGTTAAACAGTGTATGTTAACGCTTTATGTCTGTGATCAATTAAGTAGGTATTTTTATATAAATTAAGACTGGGAGCAAATACTTCTACAAGCCTATATAACGTATTAAAAATCACGCACGCGGGCTCGTTAAGCGGAAATCTGCTAAAATAAAAGACAGTACAGGGCTGTCTCACTTTGGTATTTGGGTGAATTAGCATTGTTGTTTGTTGTTTATATTTATGTTAGTGTAGAGGTGGGTGGTGGGCGAACGGGTACAGGATACCTCTTGGTTATTAATTGTAAGAGGAAATTACCAAGTGGGTACATACTCCCGGGTCCAGATGACCATTAAACTCCTCGAATTTTATTTTTATGTTTTTATTGTTGTATAGGTGAATGTGTATTTTGCTTTAGTAGTCACTAAACAATTGTGTACGTGTAAATTCCTTGTCTATATTCTTTTGTCCTTGCCTTTACCTTATTATCACCTGTGCAATTTTACTGTTGTTGTATTTTATATGTACCGTAATTTACCTTATCGTTTTATGTACTGATTTACTTAAAGACCGGCATGGTTGGTTTTACAGAGCCATACGTTTGGTATTACGATTTTGATTCTGATTATTTGTAACACAATTGTAGGCGTGACTACATGGGTTTTACTTTCTTTTATTGTGTTTATGTGTTACTAAACTGCTTTTTATTTATTTTTCTCTTAATGTTATAATTTTGTACGCAGTTTAACCTGATTTAATGGTGTTGTTATATATTTAACCCTTTCATTGTTTGTTTGGTGTTATTTGATTTATTAATGTACTTGTGCAATTACTTATTTATGAATAAAGTGAGTTTTATTGGTGGTTCATTCCCACAATAGTATATGAACGGGCCGAATCACCATTGCGCAAACCTCGTTAATTTTAATTTGAGTAGTTTTATTGTTTACCTGCCCCACATGATGCAACACTTAACCTCGTCCAGCCTATCTCAGTCAAATAGCACAACGTACCTACCACTAGACGGCCCATTCGTTTGGTCAGATTTGAGGTTTGCGAATAATTATATATCAGACTTGTAAATAAATTCTAATGTTTTAATTATTGTCAGGAAAGTCAAAGTAAGACAAGCAATTAATTTGAGAAATAAAAAAAGTCACACTAATAGTAACATTATTGTCAGTAAAGTCAAGATAAATCACTTAGCGATTGTTTTGTTCTTGAATTTGCATTATTGCAAATAAGTTCAAATTACACTTTTCAAAAAAGAGTATCTAGGGGACGCTACAACGTAGACAGTGTCCAGTGTAACCGTCTAGATTGGGTAAATTCAAATAATGGGCAATTCTCTTCGGCGTCTTGTAGAAACTGTGGATCCTACAGGTTGCACTGTACATTTATTGTTCATATAAAATATTTGATGGAAACGGCAATTTGATTCCCGCGTTTGTCATGTATTTTTAAGATGATTTCTTATAAAATGTAATCCATTTCCATTGAGTGTCTGAAAAAATGTTATTTATTATTCTTAAAGAAAAGTAGGTTCTTCTTTACTCATCGCGTTTCTAATCTCGGCTGCGCCTCAATTAGAAAGATCGTGACTCGTAAAGAAAAACAATACTTTTCTTTACTTATAATACAAATAACTATTTCATAACTACACTCGTGGACAAATTTAGAGGAACGCCAAAAAAATAAATAAAACAACAATGTTTTGGTATATGATTGATATTGTAATTCGCATAAACATATTTTACAAGATTTCTTGATTTACATTTTTCCTTTTTTTTTTATCCTAACATAATAATTTTTATCATAAATTTAAAGAAATTTGTAAAAACAAACATTTCAATAAAAAAAAAATTAACATAACCACGAAAATACCAACGAATATTTATTGTATGGTGCACGGGAAAAATATGTCAATATCGCGTATTGCCTCCTCTTGCCCTTAACACTGCTTGCAGCCTCTTATGCATTCCTTTAATCAACTAATCAATATGCTCTTGGGGAATTTGATCCCATTTCTCTAATAGCGCGTTTCTAAATTGTTGTAGGATCTGAGGTGCAGGATTTCTGTGCTTTGATTGTCTCCCAAGCCTGTCCCAAACAAGTTTTATTGGGTTTATATCCGGGGATCTCGATGACCATTCCAGGGTGTTCAAATGGAGCTGCACCTTGATTAAATATAAAAGATCAACAAATGCGTGTCAAAAAAATTGGCTTAAGCCGTTGCTGTTATAAAATTAACAGTGGTTTTTTCGGCCTTCCCCTAAATTTGTCCATGAGTGTAGTTACTTTTTTATTCTCCAATTTTTCGGAGGGATGGTGCGCGTGCGTGTATTATTATTTCACTGGTGATTTTATTTTTAAGGATTTTTAAGTAAATTTTTTATAGGTTGTTTTCGCGTACATGGTGTCTGACATTTTGGTGTTTGAAAGTTTTCAATGTCGCTTTGTGAATTTGTATTTATTTATTTACATAAATACTCTCCAGGTAGAAAATTAAACAGCTTGTATCAAATTATGTATAAATGACCATTACTTGATTTTTCAATTCGATTTGTGTAAACACACAAAAAGGGTGTGGTAAATTGTTTTATGGTAACTGCCTTCATGATGTGGCAGTTTTAGTTACGAAATTCTGTTTAAACAACGAATGCTTTGTCATTCTTTGGAGAAGTATGTTTTGTCGATGAAAACGATATATTACATAATTTATACGTATAATAGTAATTTTTCAAACTGACTTTCTCACCACCACAATAACTTACATTTGGCTTATTCTAACAGCATCTTTATACCACACAACCGTTAAAAAGTTATTAAAACATGTGCTGTTAGTGTATAATAGTACACAAGTAGGTGATTTTAATACCCACCACACCAAATTCGGTGTCCCCAATAGCAATGGCAACGGAATCAGGCTAACATCGGCATTAATACAGTTGCCGCTTTTGCAAGTCACCAACACACAACCCATATTTTGGGACTATACAGGTACTTCTATAATAGATCACACCCACACCCTCATTTCCGAATCCATAGCCCATTATTTCGATCGAGAGTGCTTTATAGGCACTACAATCACATCAGATTACTTACCACTACTTAAAACTTAATTTTGTCCAGCTACCCCAGCACCTCCCTATACACAGTAATCCGAACTCCTTAGTAACAGACAATTCGGCTTCCTAGCCGAACGTGTCACGATCCCGAATCACCTCTTCTCCATCGCCTTCTGTAAATGACGAATATTTAAACGCATACACAGACTACCTTTCAGGTACCATAACGACCTCCCAATACAACACGCAAACATACCACCCATCAAAATAGAATACAAGCATTACGAAGAAACTTTGCACAAAAAAGGGTTTTCCTGCGACACGATTCCTATCAGAGAGATCCTGACCAATCCCCACAACTACCGGTTTCCTCCATTCACACGAAAAAACTCAAATTCAAACACCATCCTGCTATCCTAACACAACTCCTTGACGACCTCCCTGAGGACATAGAAGAATTCCTGGTTAATACCCCATATGCCCTCGGTATCCCCCGTCTATTCGATGACGACCACACAAAAACCGGAAAACGAGATTAAGCTAACCACACACTAATACACACAGCACGCTACGCCAAGCCAAACAACATGCATATATATATATATATATATATATATATATATATATATATATATAAAACATATCCATTCAAAATAAAATCAAACATTTCTCTTTTTTTAGTAACGCAACTCATGATTGTAATCTATACGCTAACTTAAAATCAACGCAACACCAATAAGGGAAGATTGACCAGGAAAAAGGACTCCTCCAATATTAATATTTAAAATTGCACTCAATTAGGAAGGTAATAGTTTGTATGTTACATTATTCACAATGAGTTCGTAATTTTTTAGGACATGAATATGATCTATTTATCTTAAAATAAACCGACATGGCATTTTAGTTACGAAATTCTGTTTAAACAACGAATGCCTTGTTATTCTTTGGAGAAGTATGTTTTGTCAATGAAAACGATATATTACATAATATATACGTATAATAGTAATATTTCAAACTGAATTTCTCGCCACCACAATAACTTACATTTTGCTTATTCTAACAGCATCTTTATACCATACAACCGTTAAAAAGTTATAAAAATGTGCTGCTAGTGTATAATAGTACACAAATCTCTAATAAGTTTTAACATTTTTGTTTTAATACTGCAGTATAGACAACACACTTCGCGTATATGAATATTGTTTTTTAGCACATTTCAGTTTTGTTTTAATTCATTATGTCATTTTTACCTTCCAACCTACACATACATATATAGGTGTAGAAGGTTATGTAATCGACTTTTTTGTAATCGTTACTTTTAATACATAAAGAGAAAAGTGGTATATAACTAAATATATAAACTTTGTTGCTTATGTATTTAATTTGACATTTGTCAACAAATATTTCAAAATTTAATTTTATGGAAACGATTACAAAAAATTTTTGTTCGGAACATGTGCGCTGTCACCTTTTTGAAAGAAATGTGTAAACAGCGGCACTATTTTTTCACTATCGCCAAATCGACTTATTAGCTCATTTTACAACTTTTGGCCAAGTTTCGCCAAGATCGGCCATGGCTCAATGGGTGTGTGTCTGTGTGGATGTATGTTAGTATACGCGATAACTCCAGAACCAAATACGTACGTACTTAAAATTTTGTATTTAGGCTTTCATTTGGCTTAGAGCTGATTAGATTTTGGGAGAAATCCAGCGGCGGAGAGGGAGAAGTTTTTATCAAATATTACTAAAACAGCTGGATACGTCAAAGATATAAAAGTACCTCGATAGAGACCTTAAACATACCGATTAATTCTTTTCTATGCAATTTTTTGATACGACGCGTAATTTAGCGGCAAAAAAATTCCTAAGGTAGAATTTAAGTATTAGTTTTTAATTTTTTCAATATCTGAATAACGATTCATTTTATAAGAAAAATAGTGGACATATTTGTTAAAGAGAATTTAATTTTATATAACTTTTCTTTATAAAGTTTCTTAATATAATGCAAGGTAAGTTTAAAAAATAATTAAATATGAATGAAAATTGTTAAACTGTATTATTGATCTTACAGACGTGGGCGGATTTGGAATTTGTTTTTAAGTTAACATGTATTTATGTCTATTAATCTCTATCTGACATGAAGTTTTAAACATCATTCTGACATAAGTACTGTTTTTGTTTTTACAGTGTTGCCTTTTTTTATTATGAACGTATAAAAAAAAGGTTGCATAGTTACCCTAAAAAATAGTATATTAAAGTATAAGTGGGTAAAAAGGTCTTTAAAACACGCGTAAGTGTTTTAAAGACCAGCTATCCACGAATACTTTACACTATTTTTTTTAATGGTGCACCTTGAAATCATAAATACTAGTATTATTACTACAAAAAATGTAAATAAGACCTAATAATACAGAATCTGTAAATAAAAATTAATATATCTAACAATACTGACTGTACACTCTATTTTCATTTATAAAATTAAAAGTGTTAAATCATGTTTAAATAAAGGTTTTGAATTTGTTAGTAATATTTTATTTGACTTTACAAGGTACTCCTGTTAGATCAATAATCAAAAAATTGTCGTTTAAACTTCACGTTTCATGAGTTGTTGATGTTGCTATGGTAACTTTATAAAACGCGCGTTTTTTAAAGTTCGATTTTTAAATAGGTAAAATGGGGCACCAATAAAAAAATATAATTAAAATTATTTCATTTCTTTTAATTTTTTAAGTAGACCTTAGTGACATACATGTCACTAAGTTTTAAATGTCTGTTGGACATAGATTATTAGTTTTGCTTGAACGATGTTGCCTATTTTCGTAACAAAAGAGGTTGCATAATTATCCTTAAACAATGTTATTAATACTATTTCGTCTCTTTTAATTTCCATTTGGTAGGTTGGAAGGTCGTGTGGTGTTCCACACTAGATATTTTATTTCCGAATATTAATTTAGTTACTGATTCATGTGTATCAAAAATATGCAGTGCACTGTGTTAGTAGGTTTTGCAATTTTAATGTTTGTTAAGTTACACTTCCCATACTCACCAATTATTTTAACCAGCTCAAGTTGTAAAATAAATAAATTAATTAAAACATTTTGTTTACTTAAAGTGACTATGGAATTAAAGATTATTTGCTAAAATTGCTTAATAAAATGATATTTTTTTAAATAGCACTAAAACAAAGTTCGATTTGAATTATCATTATGAAGTTAGATTGTATGTTGCATGAAAAATATATAATTTTTTAAACTGTTGTTAATTAAAACGGTGAAATGACACTTTTTTTAAATCGACTTTAAAAACGCGTCATTAATAGTACGAGGTCAGTTTGATAAGTCAGTGACTTATTGAATAAAAGATATTTTTTTCGGCAAATAAGCATTTTATTTCTCAACATAGTCTCCTTTTAGCCCTATACATTTAGTCCAGCGTTTTTCCAATTTTTTTATTCCTTCCAAATACTAGATTTCTTAGAGGCCCTCAAAATAGGCGTTTGTTTCAGTGATAACCTGTTCATTAGAACCCAAATCTCTTAGCGTCCAGGCATTTCTTCAGGTTTGGAAACAGAAAATAGTCGCAAGGGGCTAAATCTGGAGAATGTGATGGATGAGATAGTAGTTCCTAGCCCAATTTATGAATTTTTACCATGGTGACTACACCCGTATACTTGCGTGCGTTGTCTTAATGGAACAGCACCTTTCTTCGCCAAATTCGGTCTTTGCTGCTTCAAATCAATATCTAACATGTCTAAATGTAAGGAATATCATTCACCGGTGGTCGTTTTACCCGTTTCAAGGTAATCGATGTGAATGACACCGCGTGCATCCCAAAAACTGAGGCCAAACCTTGTTAGCCGACAAACCCGTTCATCCGGAGAAACCCACTGTCTTGATTGTTCCTTGGACTCTGGTGTGTTGTAATGGATTCATGTTTCGTCCACGTTAACGAAACGGGACAAAAACTTGTTTAGATTCCGTCTGAACATCGCTAAACACTCCTTTGAAGTGGTCACACGGTTGCGTTTATGGTCGAGTGAGAGCAATCGCGTCACCCATCGCGTGGATAGCTTTTTCATGTCCAAATATTCATGTAAAATGTGATGTACCCGCTCAGTTGAGAAGTCTGCCGCCTCAGCCACCATACGCAGTTTCATTTTCCGATCGTTCAATATCATTCCATGGATTTTATCGACGATTTCGGGCGTGACGACCTCTTTTAAACCACCTGAACGTTCGACATTACTTGTGCTGATACGATCACAACGGAACTCAGTAAACCACTTCTGAACCATTGAAATTGATGATGCAGAGTCCCCAAAGTATTTATCAAGCCCTTCTTTAGTTTCGGTGATGGTTTTTTTACGAAAATTGACTAAAAATTAAGAAATACCTTACATAGCCAAGATATTCTTAGCTTTTTCGAGTATGCCATGGAAACAAAAGGTAATTGTAAATAAATAGTTCATAATCTGTCCAAGTGAAACGAATTGTGCTAATTCATAAATAAAAAAAATGCAAAATTATCCAAACGAAGTTGTGTTAGACTTGTTTGTAGTCCACGGCGTATGTCAAAAAAGTATTCAGCTAACTGTCGGTAAGTTTACTTTAAAATATCCTAACTTACCAAGCATGATACGGGGAAAGTTCTAACGATTGAGAAATACTTTTATAAATTTTGGGAAAGTTGCTGGAATCATTACTAGAGTGAAACCACTAACTGGCAATGAAGGCAATCAAATTACCATTCTTGGATATTTTGAAGTACGGGGTGTTCTATTAAATTTTGACACCCACCTACAGGGTTTATTATTTGAGATAAAAAACTTTAAATACAAAAGTTGTAGGATTCTAATTACATTATCATTTAGGACTATCAAACTTTCAAATATCTCATAAACTGATGGAAAAATGTGTTGAACTTGAACTTGAACTTACATTTTTTGTATTATATTCAATAATTAAATAGATGTTTTTAAGCTGATTTCAAAAATATATAATATGTTAAGATTTCGTCCAGCGAATTTTTAAATAATCGACTTTAAAATTTAAATATTCGTGAAACTTCTATAATAGATAGATAACCAAATGAATAGATATTTCAATGTGCTGGATATTTGAGAGAACAGTTGGATTAAAAAGCAAAACATAATATTTTAACTAATATTAATTAACAACTAAAATAATAATAAAAAATAAATAACAACATATCAAACAATACATGACCAATATTAACTAAAATTTATCGATTCTCTACGTAGCCTCCATTACTGAATATGCATTTACCGATATTAGCTCTTTGCTATTAATAGCATTAAAAATGAATTCAGGATGATCTCTGTTTAATTTAAATATTTCGTTTTCTTATCTTTCTCTTCTAATTCCTAAATTTTCGGGCCTACTATAATATATTTTATTTTTAAGGTATCCCCACAAAAATACGTACAAAGGCTATTAGCTGGCCATCTAAGAAATCCTTGTCTGCCTATCCAGAAGTTATATTTATCGTATAAAAATTCAGTAACAGGTAAAATATTATGAGGCGGTGCTCCACCCTGCTGCCATATAAGGTTTGCATATTCAATAACGGGAATACCTTCTAAACGATGTTCTATTTCATTTCGAAGAAAATTTAAATGTCTTTGACCGTTCAAACTTCCAACAATAAAACCGGTCCAATGATTTTATTCCGTAGCATATCACACCAGACATTTATTGGCCCACGTCCCTGCATTTTGTTTGAATTTTATGCGGATTTTCTTTGACCCAAAAGTGTTTGTTATGTCTGTTGAACATTCCCACCGTCTTAAAACTTGCCTCGTCCAAAAAAATTATTTCATTTAAAAAGTCCCCATCGTCCAAAATACTCTAAACTTGCCTCTTATCTTCGCTTACACCCTAGACGGGAAAACATCTATAGAGATGGTATTTATAAAAACGTAAAGTTCTATAAATTTTGTTCAACGGTGTGTTAGATAATTTACTGCATCCCTCATAGATACCCCAGGATTTTCTAAAAAAAAACTGTAGGTAGCGGGCCGCAAAAATTTTATTATTGTAATAAACGTTTGCCAAATCGCCATTGTTACCACGATAGAAAAGATAATTAGTGGATTTTTAACATCTTGATAATGTTCTCAAAATATTGTATTTGTAGATCTTTTTATGTAAGGAATTTGGGATTGTTTGTATTTGTCTAGGGTAGCAAAACACATGTTTGGGGGAGAGAGTGGCAGATGCATGCTTAAAAATGCTTTACTGAAGGGGTGTAACGAATCATTGTAATTTCTTATACGCGCTCTTGATGTAAAAATGTCATTGATCTAATGCTTAATTGTGGCGGTACAGACCGCGATCAAAATATATCTTTGTTACTAGCAAACTCGAGAGAGAAATGTAAGGTTTGTTACGAACGAATGCATATTTTTAAAATTAAGATGTCGTGCAATCATAATATGAAACTGTTCTAACGGAAATTAATGTTTCTTGTTTTTTATTACTTTTAAAAAACGGGGGTGGTTTTTCGGGAGTAGATATAGTTACTTTTGAAATCGAAGGGTGGGGGAGGCAGTTACAGTTAGAGTGTCAATCGAGCTAGGTCGATTTTTGGGGTAATTAAATACCTTCATTGTAAATAGTTTGTCTTTAAAAATATTTCGTGCGTGTACATTTTCTTTTGAATTAGCCAACACTAATTTGTCTTTTCTTTCGAGTGTTAGTTGTAATGTGAGTTTCAAATATTAATCTAGAAATAACAGTCACCCTTTTGAAGATAACCCGCATAGGTTAACGATTTGTATCTGTGATCAATTAAGGGAATATTTATTCTAGTGTAAATATGTATTGTTATATGAATGAAAGCTCGCAGCAAATCATTTTTACCAGCCTAGATAACATATTAAACACCAAACATTATGTTGCAAAGGTATCCTATTCGTACGCGGACTTATTAAGCTGAAATCTGCTAAAATAAAAAGACAGTACAGGGACCTCTCCCTCTGATATTTGTGCAAATTAGCATTGTTGGTTGTTGGTTATATTTATAATTGTGTAGAGGTGGCTGGTGAATGGGTATAGGATACCAATGGTTACTAATTGTGAAAGGCAATTACCAGTAGGTACACACTTCCAAGCCAGGACATTAAACACCTCGAATTTTTATTTCTATTGTTTTTATTTGTAGTATAGATGAGTGTGTAACCGGAGAAGGGAACACGGTATTTCTCTAACGCACTAAAACATATATATCGGTCACGATGTTAGTGATCTGTTTATAACTTAACCTTGTAAGGCTTTGTTTTAATGAGTTTTTTGTCAGTTTGCTTAAGTAGAATTATTTGCCTGTGAGCTGATTTCTCTTTGTATCTGCTTTATTGTAGTTTGATTTAAGTATTCTGTGCTTTAGTGGTCACTAAACAATTGTGTACGTGCAAATTCCTTGTCTATTTTCTCTTGTCCTCGCCTTTACCTTATTACTTGTGCAATTTTACTGTTGTTGTATTTTATATGTCCCGTAATTTGTTTTATTGTTTTATGTGCTTATTTACTTAAAGACAGGCATGATTTGTTTTTAAAGGGCCACATGTTTGGTGTTAAGATTTATATTATTTTTTTTATTTTGATTATTTATGACCCAATTGTGCGTGTGACTACATGTGTTTTTTTATTATTGTGTTTCTGTGTAACTAAACTGGTTTTTATTCATTTTCTCTTAATGTTTATAATTTTGTATTCACTTTAACCTGATTTAATCGTGTTTTGTTATGTATTTAACCCTTTCATTGGTTTTTTTTGTGTTATTTAATGTATTAATGTGCTTGTGCAATTACTTATTTATGAATAAAGTGGGTTTTATTGGTGGTTCTTTCCCACACAGTAGAACGGGCTGAACCACCGCTGCGCAACGCTCGTTGATTTTAATTTGAGTAGTTTCAGTTTTTTTACCTGCCCCTCATGATGCAACACTTACCTCATCCAGCCTATCTAATTTAAATAGCACAACGTACCTAACACCAGACGACCACTTCGTTTAATCAGATTTGAGGTTGGCGAGTAATTAAATATCAGACTTGTAAATAAATTCTAACGTTTTAATTATTGCCCGGAATGTCAAAGTAAGGCAAGCAATTACTTTGAGTAATAGTGACATTATTGTCAGTCAAGTCAAGATAAATTACTTAGCGATTGTTTTGTTCTTGAATTTGCATTATTTCAAATAAGTTCAAATTACGCTTTTCAAGATAGGGTGCCTGGGGGATGCTACAAACAACATGTTAAGAATACCTTCAAAATAAAGTAAAATAGTAAAATCATCGTCAGCATTTCTTCACGCAGTTCTGTTTTTTCGCTTAACACTCTTCCATTCTCCAAAATGTTTAACAATATTTTTCACGGTGTTTACTGATGGGGCTCTTCTTCTTTGATAAATTTGGTGATATTCATTTCTAACGCTCGTAACGTTATTGCCATTAGAGTAATACAACTTCCACATGTTCTAACTTTGATTAAAAGTTAAAGGTTCAATTTAATTACTAATGCTGTGACAGTCATTAACATTATCATAATGTCAAACATTAATTTAAGTCTACGGTATTCTTTCAATTTTAAACTCGATTATTTAAAAATAGGTAGGACGAAATGTTAACATATTATATATTTTTGAAATCAGTTTAAAACATTTAATTATTGAATAACATACAGGGTGTTCCGTTTAAAAAAAAATGTAAGTTGTGTTCATTTTTTATGAGATATTTGAAAGTTTGAGAGTTCTAAAAGATATTATAATTAAAATCATGCAACTTCTATATTTAAAGTGTGTTTCTATCTCAAATTATAAACCCTGTAGGTTTGTGTCACAATATAATAGAAAACCCTGCATATCCTCTCGCCTAAATACGAATGGCGTCTTTGGAATTGGAATAGTTATACTCTGCTATACAATCCACGTTACACCGTCATAAGCTACATCCTTTTTCATTCGCAAGACTGCAACAGATACACCTTGACGACTTTCCCCGTAGGATAAACTTTTGTGAAGATTTATTAGAAAAGTTCTGTCAACAGGGAGTTTACAATAGACGAAATCGACATTTTTGGGCTTCTGAAAATCGACATACGGTGCTCGAAGTTGAAAGTTGAAAGTACACTTACGAATAAATGTGTTCTGTCTGGTAATGAATCAAGAGGTACGCTACGTTATGTACGATGGAAATTTAAATAGTGAAAGATACTTTAAAATTTGATAGAAACATTTCTTAAAAATTTGCCTTGTATAAATAAATAAGAATCCCGATTTTTTATTAAATTATAACACTTATAGAATGAAATAATTCTGTATTTTCAGTAATAGCCAAGCTTCTATTGCTGGACGCTTAATTTGGTTAAAGCTGTATATTCAGATCATAAAAAATTATTTTTAAAACAAATAATAAGTTAACAAAGAAGAAATCTAATACGGCGCAAAGTTGCGCTGCAGTAACTAATCTTTATGGTATTATAACAAAAAATAGGTATTACATTTAATACAATTTAATACGACCTCTGTGTTATATATGTGGGAGTACATACCGCGGGCACCGAAATGTATCCAAAATTTATAAAAATACATTCTTTTCGAATAGGATAAGGTGATCTCTACAATAAAAATTCCTTATTGATTTTTTTTCACTAAGATTAAGGTAACTTTCTAGAATCGCGAAAGGTCAATATCAATACTTAATGCACACGGAGATGCTAATTAGTTTCTAAATTTGGCCTAACAATACCACCTTTGTTTTATATATGAAACACGATTCGCAATCCCCCTAAAGCAGCTAACATCCTTATATAGTGCAGTATATAAGTGTAATACAATACATTATTTGTTTTAAGCCGTACGAGTTGCGGGTAAATGTATAATGCTATATGAACACTTTCAGATATCTGCTCTCCAGGTTCTTAAACCACAGAGCTATACTCTTTCAAAAATAATACTATGAATTGGGTTTTTCCGGAATTTCTATTTTTTTTCCGGAAATGTCCCTAACTAACTATTTTGCAATGCACATATTTTAACCCGAAACAGAATGAAGAAAGATAGATTTCCTAAAAATGAGAAAACTGCCGAGAAACCAATAAAATTATATTTAAATAGGTTATTTACATGTACATACGTATATTGGGTACGCAAAAAATAGTTTTTTTTAATTTTCCACTCAAATGGATCAGATAACAAATTCGAAATTGGTTTGTGAAGTACCGTTAGCCCTTGGAATATTTGAAACGATGTAGGTGGAATGCACATGCAGTAATTTTTCTCCAGTGAAATAATTAAACAGAAAACAATGAAAATCTGTTGTGGAACAACACACAACCTGCCAACCTACAAAGAGGAAGCTGAAAGAAGTGAAATAATTTTAATAACCATTTTTTAGGATAATTATGCAACATTAAAACATTCATAATGAAAATAGGTAACATTATAAAAACAAAAACAGCAATCAATGTCAGATTGACGTTTAAAACTTCATATCAGAAGAAGCTAACTTGAAAAAAAAATCCAAAGCTTATTTCATTTTGTTTAAAGTACTTTGACTTCATTCTAAAATACTTTATAAAGAAAAGTTATGTGAAATCAAACCCCTTAAAAATTTTTTGCCGCCAAATTACGCCTCGTATCAAATAAATGCATAGAACTGGCTAACTGATATGTATATGATTTATATTTAGATATTTTTATATCTTTGATATATGCCGCTGTTACAAAAAAACTTGACAAAAACAAATAAACTGCAACTCATAAACCCCCCTCACGGCTGTTGGATTTATCCGAAAATTTAATCAGCTCCAGGAGAAATAAACTGAAGATTAAATACAAAATCTCAAGTACGTATGTATTATTGTGAATGAAGTTATCGTGGATACTAACATACACACATGAACACACGCGTGCACGAATGTACGTAGGAACGCAACACGCACACACACACTCACGCACCCACCCACCCTCTCATACACACACGCACGCACGCACGCACGCAAGCAATCAAGCAAACACGCAGCATGTACGCACGGACGCACCCACACACACACACAGACACACAGACACACACACACACACACACACACACACACACACACAACACACAGACACACAGACACACAGACACACAGACACACAGACACACAGACACACAGACACACAGACACACAGACACACAGACACACAGACACACAGACACACAGACACACAGACACACAGACACACAGACACACAGACACACAGACACACAGACATACATACACACAGACACACAGACACACAGACACACAGACACACATACACACAGACACACAGAAACACAGACACACAGACACACAGACACACAGACACACAGACACACAGACACACAGACACACAGACACACAGAAACACAGCCGCACAACAACACAGACACACAGACACATAGACATACATACACACAGACACACAGACACACAGACACACAGACACACAGACACACAGACACGCAGTAACACAGACACACAGACACGCAGACACGCAGACACGCAGACACGCAGACACGCACACCACACAGACACACAGACACACAGACACAGACACACAGACACACAGACACACAGGCACACAGACACACAGGCACACAGACACACACACACACACACACACACACACACAACACACAGACACACAGACACACAGACACACAGACACACAGACACACAGACACACAGACACAACACAGACACACAGACACACAGACACACAGACACACAGACACACAGACACACAGACACACAGACACACAGACACAAAGACACACAGACACACAGACACACAGACACACAGACACAACACACAGACACACAGACACACAGACACACACACACACACACACACACACACACACACACACACACACACACACACACAGACACACAGACACACAGACACACAGACACAGACACACAGACACACAGACACACAGACACACAGACACACAGACACACAGACACAGACACTCAGACACACAGACACACAGACACAGAGACAGAGACACACAGACACACAGACACACAGACACACAGACACACAGACACACAGACACACAGACACACAGACACACAGACACACAGACACACAGACACAGACACACAGACACACAGACACAGAGACACACAACACCAGACAGCAGACACACGCACACCCGCACACACGACACACACGACACACACACGCACACACGCACACAGCACACACGACACGCACACACGACACACGCACACACCACGCACACGCACACACGCACACACGCACACACAGCACACACCACACACGCACACACGCACACACGCACACACACACACGCACACACGCACACACGCACACGCACACACGCACACACGCACACACGCACACACGCACACACGCCCCACACACACACACACGCACACACGCACACAGCACACACGCACACACGCACACACGCACACACGCACACACGCACACACGCACACACGCACACACGCACACACGTACACGCGCACACAACGTCAAACGTTGTAATAAGTCGATTTAGTGTTAGTGAAAAAAATCGATTGCATAACCTTCTGTATCTACATATATATATGTAGGTTGGGAAGTAAAAATGGGACATTAAATTTCAATTAAATAATTTAAGACCCAAATCTCTATACCCCAGTAAAAGAAGGTTCTAGATATGGTCTGAAATCTGGAATAATGGTTGCTGAAAGTATGATATAAAATAATAAAAAGTATTTTGGTTTGGATTGTCGCAGTGTTTTAAGTATTGAACATAGAAAAAATGTCTAAATCTAGTTCATGGTATTGTCTGCACAATTCGTCTCAAAGGATTTCGGATATCTAAATTCTTCATCGAAATACAACCTATACCCTAAGTATTCTCGTAGTGCTATTCTTACTGCGCGTTCTCCTGTACACTGTGTCCACATATCGGTTATTACAACAGGCAGAGCAACGGTCAAATTGGGAAAATTTTTCGGAATTCAATTCTTGCAACAAATGCCATTTCAAATTCATATGACTTCCTTAGATTTTGGGATATTTTGAAAAAACTAAAATTTGCTGATTTCAATTTTCCTCCTGATTTTAATTTGTTTTCAAGTTATCAACGCTATCTTTTGTTTTTCTATTGGCGGCCATTTTTAGTTTTTGCTTCATCCAAAAAATTTTATACATGACAAGCATTATAATCCGGGTAGCCGTCTTGCTGGTACCAGATGTTTTGCATGTTCTCATGGTTAATAATTTGTCTCAGGGCGGGCGTGAACTCGTTTATTAGTAGCTCTATATATCTGTTTCCAGTTAATCATCTAACATGAAAAACGAACACTCATAGGAACAAAAAATAGTCAATAAATATCCGTACCAATCAAACCACACCAGGTATTAAAACCAATCTACTACCTATCTACTGAACACTACACAATTGCTAAACCGTATTTCAGCAGTACAAAGTATTTTCCTATGAAAATCTGCATCATCTTTACATTTTTGCAGATACCACATGCTAAATGGTAATCTCCTGTGTTGGTCATTATCGCTTTAACCCTGTATAATAGTTGGTTTGTATGGGTGGTATTTGTATTTTTTCAATGTTGTATGAACCCTGGATTTCGGAATACCATTTTGTTGAACGACTCGACGAACTGATGTAGTTAGATTGTTCACAACATCTTGCAAAATAGTGTTTTCACATAAATCAGCATTGTTTACCTGGTACTTGGGTACTTGTTCAAAGCTTCCAGAGTTTACTAAATTTCTGATTATTCTATTAATAATTGTACTGAAACAGAATATATTTACTTTTGTAATATATTGTTATAGAATAATTACATTGAAGAATAAACAGAATTAATAAAAAAAATAGTTCATGGCAAAGTTTGAATTTTTTTCTGTTATAAATTTTTCGGGATTCATTTAATAATATCTTGAATGGAAACTAATATTAACACTCGGACGGTCGCGCCTGATCTGAGAGATCCATCGTCCGGTACATGTGTTATATTTCTCGTTAACTAAGCGCAGCCTAGTGCCTTTTCGTGTAGTTCAGTACTGCACGGACGTTTACTAAGTGTTGCTGTATGCAGTTATTGTATATTGGATCTACCAGATCCCAAGCGACTTAATTTGTAAGTATTCTTCTGTTAATTGAATTTATTTATTTCTGTTGTACTGCTACATATAATATTGTGTAATTGCTTTTATGTACATTTTTGATAAAAATATTAATTGTAAAAGTCTAATTTATATATTATATATGCTTTGGATCTCATGGATCCCAAGCGACCTTTTATGTAAAGCTATTGTTGCAATCTTTTTATTTCCTATTGTTTTTTTTTTTAAATTAACTATCCTTTTTGATAAGTTTACTTTTTCTGTGTTATAGCTAAAGGAAGATGTCATCAAAGAAAATATTCAACCTGAATGATCCCCGAGATGTTGAACTAATTCATGAACTTTTATTTGACAATGTTCAAGAAGAGTCTTTACTAACAGCATCTTCAGATCAGCAATTAGAGCCTACTTATGATTTAGAAAATGAGGAAAATGAAACGGATGCCGAGGAAGAAATAGAGCAGTGTAAAGAGGACTCAAACACAGAGCAAAGCGATACTGAAGGGGAGACCGACGAAGAGAATGATGAATATTATATTTGTAACAGGAAGAAAGGCAATAAGATAATAGAATCATTATCATGGAAAAAAACTCCGTACACTAATCGAAAAAAGACGCATCCCCGAAATTTATTGGTGAGACTTCCAGGTGTCATTGGAAAAGCAAAAGACGTTCACAGTATCGTGGATACGTGGCATTGTTTTTTTAACCAGAAGACATTAGACATGATTGTCTCTTCCACCAATAAATTCATTGAACGAGTACATGAAAATTATTCACGGGAAAGGGATGCAATGCTAAATGACATAACAGAAATCTAAGCCTTTATAGGTTTAATATATATTGCTGGAATGGAAAAAGCTGGAAGAAAAAACTTAGATGATTTGTGGGACTCCACGGGGTCCAGGATTGAAATATTGCGACTAACTATGAATGTACGACGATTTCGCTTTTTACTTCGTTCTGTACGATTTGATGACCTAGAAACGCGCCAACAACGTAGACAAGTAGACCATTTGGCACCAGTGCGAGATTTGTTTGAAGAGTTTGTAAAAAACTGTCAATCTTCTTATTCAGTTGGGGCCGACGTAACGATTGATAAGAAATTTGAAGCGTTCAGGGCAGGTGCTCATTTAGCCAGCTAAATATGGCTTGAAAATTTTTGCAGTGGTAGACTCAAAAATGTATTACACCTGCAATTTGGAGATATATGCTGGTAAACAACCTGAAGGGCCCTTTCAGGTTAGCAATAAGAGTGCGGATGTGGTCAGAAGGCTATTAGCGCCTATCCGTAACACTGGCCGCAATGTCACGGCAGACAATTGGTTTTCCGATGTATCTCTGTTACAAGAATTATCAGAAAAATATAGATTATCTATCATATGTGGAAACATTGAAAAAAAAATAAGTGGCAGATTCCGAAGGAACTAAAAGAAATTAAGAACAGGGATTCATTTTCCAGCGTGTTTGCGTTTAGAAAAGAAGAAACAATGGTTTCCTATGTGCCACAAAATAACAAAAAAAATGTTCTTCTAATGTCTAGTCTCCACATGGATGACAAGATAGATTCGTCAACTGGAGACAAAAAAAAACCAGAGATTATCACATACTACAATAAACATAAAATTGGAGTCGACATAGTGGACAAAATGTGCTCAACATATAATGTTCAACGCGGAACTAGGAGATGGAGTATGGTAGTGTTTTACGCACTAGTGAACATAGCTGGAATCAATGCTCAAGTAGTTTATTTAGGAAATGAAAACAAGGCATTGCCTCGGAGGCTGTTCCTGAGGCAGCTTGGAAAAGACTTAATTGAGGCCCAATTAGTTAGAAGATTAATGGTTACAAATTTACCGCAAACTATCAGGGCGCGAATTAGTGAAATTTTGCCTGAAAGTAAATCTGCTAGACCCAGCGTACCCAGACCTGAAGACAACAATTCATCTGGGAGAAAACGATGCATTCCTTGTCTTAGACAAAGCACAAGACGTTTATACATGCCGAAGTTGTGGTCAATATTTATGTCTTCAACATTGCAACTATATATGCACGGAATGTTGCACAAATTCCGCTGAAGATGTCGCCGATGAATAGAGTATCGATATTTGAGTTACGTTATTATTATTATCATTATTTATCTGGCCTATACTTACAATACATGTTTCAAAAATATTCCTATTCTGTATTTAATTTTACCTTCGCACCTAGACTTTAACAAAAAGCCAATTTCGTAAAGGGATCTCACAGATCCATAGCGAACATCTATGTATGTGAGCTGCTAGCGACCGTCGGAGTGTTAAACATAATTTAAGAATATACTAAATGATGCTTACTGAAGAATTTGTGTCTATATAGTGCTCAGGTATTGTAATGGTAGAAATAGGAGAGGTTCGCAAAGAGCAGGCATGAGAGACTGTACGGCATGCTCCGAAACTGCACTTTGTTGTCATATGGTTGCGACAGATTGCGACAGCTGAGATTTTAAGGTTATTTAACTTTTCATAGATATATCAAAATATTTATGTTTAATGTAATTTAGTGTCAATAGTGATGTAATGATTCATAGCTTCGAAAATGATTGATACTCTCTTTGTGTGATGAAACAAGTTTAATGTAGATAGCTACACATACAATGATTCAGTTAACTGAGGAACAAAATTTAGTGTAACAATGTGAAAGAGATCTTTCAAGGTCTCAGCCACGAACGACATGCTACAATGCTGCTACTACCTTTGTCACACATGTTACAAAAACGCATCACTTCCGCGCGGCAGATTTAAAAGCTTAAATTGTCATAACATACCGCCGGTCTTGAAACCTTCCGGTTTTAACTCAAACATAACTAACAATAGAGCTATTTACATCTTCAATTAGAAAATACATAAATAATATACATGAGTATTTTCAAATAATTAAAGAAGTAAGACATAAATTGGCCAAGATGAGTTCTTTGTTGATCATTCATTAGTTGGTTCATCCAGTGGAAGTGGGAAATGTTTAGCAAACGAACGTTTCACTATTTCGCGCTTTGTTTGGATACACCATCAATTCCGGGAACACATCAATTACTCGTCCAAGTTGCCACTCGGAGAGACAGACGGAGTGATGTTGATCTCTTGACATGGTGAGCTCTTGAACAGAACACACGTGTTTTGGGAGAAAGTTTTACTCATGCATTCGATACGCTTATTGGCGATATCATTTAAAAAGGACATACGACGCATGAGATACGAGTAAATTAATACTTTATTTCAGCAAATCAACAATCTACGCACCGGAAGTGTGCGGTTAAAACCGCATAGATCCGGTCTCGGAGAAGAGCCAGCCAAGATGTCGCCAGACGAAGTCAACGAGTACGAAGAGGAGGTTAAGTACCGAGACAGATACGTAGAAATGTTCTACCTAGACGAATGGCAAAAGTCACGGCAAGACGTGTACGCCAAAGACAAGATGATAGAAGAACATCTAATTAAACTCCAGGACCAAGAGAGAGAAATCGGAGAGCTGAAGGTAACTATAGAAACCTTTAAGGTTCAACACGAAGAAGTCGTAGAAAGACTCGACGTGATTACAAAGAAAACCGCAAAATCGACAAACAAAACCAAAATCAAGACCACATAAGCTCGCGCAGAAGATCAATGCGACAACGAAAAGCCCCCGCGCCCTAAGAAGAAGATGCACAGCGGGAAGAAGAGAAGCAACCATGGAACTCCCGAAACATCAACGAAAAGGACAGGAACAACGGAAAAACCCCACGAGAAGATGTAAGTCTGCACAGCAGCTTCCCAACAAGAAAACGAAGAAGACGCCCTCTCCGAGGAGGAAGAATTCAACACTGTCACGAAGAAAGGCGGAGTCAAGCGCAACGGACGGATGCTGAAGTAGAAGACCAAGAAATGCCCGTCCGAAAAGAAAGGATCCTGCCACTAATCCTCCACCGACAGGAGGATTACTTCAGGACTATGAAGAAGCTAGCCTCGGTCAGGATTACTCCAAAGGGTACAAAGACATCCAACGACGAGATAAGAGTGATTCTAAGCACCCCTGAAAAATACAAGACGGCAACAACTGCACTGGACATCATCGGAGTGTAGTTCAACGTCTACCGCTAAAGGTAGTCATCAAGGGCATCCCGCAAGACGACGAGATGCTAGAAACGGTACAGAACGATCTAAAATCCATGGGGTTTGACGTCCAGAAGGTTAGCCGGATGTTCGCCGGACGCGAACACCGGAAAACTGCCATGGCACTGGTCCACCTCGAGAGAAGCGAAAGGGCCAAGGAAATTCTCAGCATGACGACCTGAGGGTGCGAGTGGAATCGCCCCACAAGAAGAACGGGGCAGGTCAGTGCTACAACTGCCAACGATACGGGCATACAACCAGCGGATGCCACGCACAGCCCCGATGTGTGAAGTGTGCGGGGACGCATCACACCAGGGAATGTAAGAAGACCCGATAGACGGGAGAGCCAAAGTGCTGCAACTGCACCGGGTTGCACACTGCAAATTACGGAGGATGTCCCGCCCATCCAAGAAATATCAAGAGAGGAAACGCCCCCAGACAGAAGTAAGAAAACCGGCAAGGATGATCGAAGCAGGGATAAGCTACGCTCAGATGGCAGCGGGCAACAAGAAGCAGGCATCTGAAGAATCAGAAGACGACGACTTCGTGCTCATTATGAAGATCGTGAAGGCACTCAAGGCAACGAAACAGATTAAAGGATAAACTCTCAAGATGAGAAGATACATACCGTCGCAGCATTTAAGCGGCCGACCCAACTACGAATAGGGGACAATGACGCCGAAGTGACCGGAAGCATAAAAGCCGAAGTTCATCTCAGGAAACAACAACAGAGGTATAGGTATATTTAATGTATTTATCTCAGGTACAGAAAATCTATAGATACCATCAAGAAAAGTCAATAAGACGGAGGTATAAAGGGCTAGAGCTCGTAATACCGAGAACAAATAACATGACCGATGACCGAAGTTGCCACTAAAGCATAGGTTAATTATCTTTGATGAAGACGAGTAATCCAATTTTCAAGGTTAATTGGTTCTCCTTCCATTTCTGAGGTTCTTGTAATTCAGAAATATAGTTAATTGAAAATCCCCTCTATTTGTGTATTGTATAGAATTTCTCGTACGTCACCTAATACCCTCTTAAGGGGGTATTTTGTCGTTCCCATAATCCCCCGAAGTGTGGAGATAGGGGAGGTATAAAATGTCAAGTAATATCCTCTGATGGTAATGATTCTGTAATGGATATTTCATGTTCAAAAATGTGAATAACTCATTATATTTTGTATTAGCTCCCACAGAATTCAAACCGTTTCTAATTAATTTGACTTTGAATTTAAAAATGTGTACATGTCATTCCAAGAGACCTTATCACCATCACCCTTAATCTTTTCCCATTCACTGACTGTTACCTCATTAAGCTTGTTGCTTAAGATATAAATGATACGTGTGTCCCAGCTGTACACTGGTTATCCTGATGTTTTTAACGACTGTAAATGTTTTGTTGTTTCATCCACGACTTGCCTAATGTGAAAATGAGTGTTCTTTTGAACATCGGCTAATTAAAAAAGAACCTTAACATGATTATGTATTAATAACCGATTATTAATGTATCTTTGGTTGGTATCATTCTATGCTATCTGGTAATTTTCAGCACTAAATTCTAATGATGCTATATTTTGTACGGCAACTCCAGTCAATGAGCTGTGCAAGTAGTGAAACGTTTGAATGTCTGAAATGCTATTTTTATTATGAATAAAAGACTCAAATGTTTCTTTAAACTCTAACTACTTACTATAGCCACTATTGAATTTTTGGCAAATCATTTGCTGGTAATTTAACAGCTACTGAGTTTGAACGATGACCTGTAAGGTTACCCCACAGACTGTGCATCAGAATTTGTGACATATATTTGAGATAAGACCAGTTTATTCGCATCATTTAACATTGTGAAAAATTCTTCTCCAACTTCATTGTACTGATTTTCTACTTCTTTATCATCGGCAAGGTATTCTACCCGATTTCGAATTTCTTTAAATTCTTCGAGTATATTTTCTACTTTAATAATTCGCAATTTAGTTTCAGAAATTTCTTTACTGCGCAACGTTGCTTGATTGGTATATTTTGATATGTAATATCTGAGGGATGTTAATCTTGATATAAGTGCTCCTCGTTTGTGAATGCGGCTCTTCGTCATATCCTCTGACATTGTAATACGCTATTTGCAAACTGAAATAGAGAAACCCTTGAAGAATTGAACTAGGTTAGGTACAGTATGTATTAATCAAATCTGGTTTCTTTCACAAATGCAATTATGTATAAAGAAACCTATAATAATGTTATAGATGAGAATTCAAGTACATGTATACCTGCGACAATGTCACAACACAATTAATAAATGTTTGAAATAACTAATGCTCCTGTCAAGCATAATAGAGGTATAAAGCAAAGAGCTTTAAAAAAACACGTGGTCGCACTAATGTGATGGAAATAAATATATATATATATATATATATATATATATATATATATATATATATATATATATATCACATTCCAACGTTTCGAACCATCAAACAATGTACAGAACAAATGAATAATTCAACGTAATAAAGCTTATGCAGACAATAAATTAAATTCTCTGAATGAATGAATGAGGGCAAATGAACGGCAAAATGTTAATCCTGACCTTAAATGTTTGTGACGTCGTATAGTAGGTGGGTACTTCAGCCTTATCTTCTTGTATACCAAACAGATGATAGGTGTGTCTGTTCTAGCGATGATCTTCGGCTTCGACCTTGTTGGGTCAGCCCTCTGCTTCTCGACCCGTGTGTTGAAAGACTCACACCGAACTTGTCTTTTATCACACTGGTAATTTGGCCGTATCGAAGGTGCATGTACCGATTCAGAGCTTCAAAAATGATTTATACTCACTTTGCGTGATAAAACAAGTTAAATGTAACTACAAATACAATGATTCAATTATATGAGGAACTAAACGTAACAAAATGTATTTCTTTCAACGTCTCAGCCACGAATGACAAGCACTAATGCTGGTACATGTCCAGAACGCATTACCTTCGCGCGGCAGATTGAAAAGTGTAAGTTGTCATAACAACTGAAGAAAGTGATAATATGAAAAAAGTGTTGATATAGAGAGGGAGAGGGAGAGGGAGAGGGAGAGGGAGGAGAGGAGAGGGAGAGGGAGAGGGAGAGGGAGAGGAGAGGGAGAGGGAGAGGAGAGGGAGAGAGGAGAGGGAGAGGGAGAGGGAGAGGGAGAGGGAGAGGGAGAGGGAGAGGAGAGGGAGAGGGAGAGGAGAGGGAGAGGAGAGGGAGAGGGAGAGGGAGAGGGAGAGGGAGAGGGAGAGGGAGGAGGGAGAGGGAGAGGGAGAGGGAGAGGGAGGGAGAGGGAGAGGAGAGGGAGAGGAGAGGAGAGGGAGAGGGAGAGGGAGAGGGAGAGGGAGAGGAGAGGAGAGGGAGAGGAGAGGAGAGGGAGAGGGAGAGGGAGAGGAGGGAGAGGGAGAGGGAGAGGGAGAGGGAGAGGGAGAGGGAGAGGGAGGAGAGGGAGAGGAGAGGGAGAGGGAGAGGAGAGGAGAGGGAGAGGGAGAGGGAGAGGGAGAGGAGAGGAGAGGGAGGGAGGGAGAGGGAGAGGAGAGGGAGGAGGGAGAGGGAGAGGGAGAGGAGAGGAGAGGGAGAGGGAGAGGGAGAGGGAGAGGGAGAGGGAGAGGGAGAGGGAGAGGGAGAGGAGAGGGAGGGAGAGGAGAGGGAGAGGGAGAGGGAGAGGGAGAGGGAGAGGGAGAGGAGAGGAGAGGGAGAGGAGAGGGAGAGGGAGAGGGAGAGGAGAGGGAGGGAGAGGGAGAGGGAGAGGGAGAGGAGAGGAGAGGGAGAGGGAGGAGAGGAGAGGGAGAGGGAGAGGGAGAGGGAGAGGGAGAGGGAGAGGAGAGGGAGGAGAGGGAGAGGAGAGAGGGAGAGGGAGAGGGGGAGAGAGGAGAGGGAGAGGGAGACCGAGACCGAGGCCGAGACCGGACCGAGACCGAGACGGAGACGAAGACGGAGAAGATATAAAATCGCTGGGTCAGTAGCCACAAAGCGCCGATGTGTGAGAAAAAGTGGAAATAAAGATATGTTTTTTTAAAAATGGTGATTGTATTTTAAGGACAAAGGAAAGCTACTTTTAACACCAAAGCAGAAGAAAAATAGATTTAGGTGAGTAAAACAACATTGGTAATTGGGTACTTCAGCAATGACGTCCAATACAATGGATCGATGAGACGCATATCATCCAAAGGACTAGGAAAATTTCAATTTAATAAAGGAGCTGTGAATACAAACTAATATTTGGACATTTTACAGGAATAGCTTTTACCGGCCATGGAAGAATATTTAACACCAGGACAGTACTTTGTATTTCAGTAAGATAGTGCAGCATGCCACACCACGGAAAAAGCCTTAAGCTGGATGAAAGACTACGGTATACCACTATAGGAATAGTTTTCTAGTAGTCCTGACTTGTCTCCAATAGAAACCGTGTGGTACAAGATGAAAAAGATTCTACGGAAACATCCTGCTATCACAATCCCTCAATTGAAGCAAAGACTTCAGGAGATATGCGGTTCGTTTACACAGGAATATTGACAAGGCTTGGTTAATACTATGCCCCAAATAATTTTGGATGTTATAAAAAAATAAGGGCGATAGTAGATATACTAGGCTGATTCTGACTATTTTTGATAATAATAATACTTTCCCGTACAGATTGTGCACATCAAGGTCAATGGTTTTCAAGGTCATCGCATACATTACCTGCATCAAAGTATATTCCTCAAGGTCAAGGTCATTGAAGTAACTAGAAAAGTTACTAGACTGGTTTTCAAGGTAATTTGGGCCCCCTGCATATTGTCTACATCACGGTCAATGGTTTTTCAAGGTCACGGTACACATTACCTTCATATATTCCTCAAGGTCATCACATTGTCTATGTCAAAGTACAAGGTTTTTCAAGGCCACGTTCCCTGCATCAGTATCCAAGGCCAGGAAATGGTCAAGGTCACCAATCAATTCTCTGGCTGAGTCTTAATTTGACAGGAAAGGTTCAAGGTCACGTCCCATCAATTCCACAAACTTCATTGACCTCTGCCTCAAGCCCTTAGGTGTTATTGCAATTCTCAATGTATTAAATAGACTTTTCAGGGTATGGGGATTCCACTTTTCAGTGTCAAGGTCACCATTTCTTGCCTGAGCCAAGTTAGTTATTACAATTATTCTCAAGGTCACCTGCTGGTGTATCGTATTACAGATTATTATCTGCTAATAGTCAAAGTTTATTGACCTTTTCAAGGTTATTGGTTTCAAGGTCACGCCCCCAGCAAAGTTCGTTGACCTCTGTGGTTAAGGTCAAAAATGGCTTTGCGTTGGATATTTCAAGCAACTCAAGGTCAAAGGTTATTCAAAGTTCTTGTATTGACTAAATTGTAATAAAAGGGTTATGATTACGTGGTCTCATACTACTATCCTAAACCACCAGGATGAGGTAGTTTTCCTTATAATTTTCAAGGTCGCACCTCTGAGAAAAGAATAAAGGCGATTCATTGTTCCGACCGAGTTAGTCGTAGTTTCTAAAAGTAGATTGTTATCCAGCTACCCCAACCATTTCAGGCTCAATTCTGAGCAATCAACTTTCAAGAACAAAGGCGATCCATTGTTTAAGCCGACGCTTCAAGGTCAAGGATATATAAGTCGCAGTGTGTTGAGATCAGTCGGTTAGTAAGTTGTTAAACATGGAATTAGCAGGGTTAAACCAAAGCACTTATTGCAAACTCCATAAAAATGCATGTGACCTAGAGATATCGAAAAAATATAAAGTTGTAAATGTGATAGTAATTAATACGAAGTATGATGAACGTATAGTGTTAGAAACAGAGGAGTTTAAATGTGTTTTACCTCAGCGCTTTTACGAGTATTTCAAAGAAGAAAATAATCGAATTGAGGAATTTAAAACAATGCTAAATACAAAGGATGTATTCATGAGTAGTCTAGGTGCAGTCGGAAAAACGACAAACATAACATTTAGTGCATCCAACCATATGTAAACATGCTCATTTCGAAAATAGTGTTTAGTCGTAGTGCGGTTGTGGACAAGTAAAGTCATGCAAGCACCAATAAAATCACTCCTGGAGCGATCTGGAGATTCACTGCCGGATACTTCATACCGCTGTAGTAACAATATTACCCAATGGTAAACTTTAAAATTGTTTTTTTGTTAATTTTACGTATTTGTACAGATTTTTGCATTTGTTGTCATTTTGTGTTAGTTATCTGCTGTAATCACTGCATACTTATTGCTTGAGGTTAAGAGATTCAAACGAATAAAACAATTTGCAATTTATGTAATATTTGTTTATTTCTCAAAAATCCCAGGTTGGGCCAACTAAATGGTAATTTTACGTTGTATCGACTCAATTAGTCAATGTATGAAAATTCCAGGAATAGGCTGAGCATAAGCAGAACATATTAACGCAGAACCCAGTAAGGTCATATATGTACATAGCGTATATAAAATGAATTAATGCAGTCTCAACCCACTTATGTCATAAAATAATTTCCATATTGAAATATTTTTAAACTATTCATGTTACAAATTGCCGTAATCAATATAAAATTTCTATAACATAATTCTGCGATTAACTACCAAAGGTAATTTGTTACACAATAGTAACTTATACATATTTTTCTTTTAATAGATGACATGACACGCTTAGGACATTATGTAACATTTGAAATTATCCAAATTTGCAAAAAATAGCAATAACCTTTACAATTAAAAGCGTATTCTATTTTCTTAACACATGAAGGTACGCATTGTAGGTTTGCTCATTGCAGTATAATACACTTGAGATTGCTAAATCACATTATTTGCAAGCAATAGTTTCACATTTGAATCATGTAAATCATATAAAAAAAATGTTATTAGATGTAATTATTTGGCGCTACTGGTGTAAATGTATTTGTTATAAAAATAGCAGTGATATGTTTTCCCGTTTTTTAAAATTTCATTAATCATTGTATTGTAACGAATCTGCCGTGAACTAATGTGTTTATATTTCAATAGAAAGTGTGAGTTTCATACGTAATTATAATAACTAAGTGAAAGAAAGGCGTTAAAACACTATATAAAATAATGATAACACAATTTTTTTAATTTCACAGTTGATTGATAACTAACTATTCACAAATAAAAGGTACACATTTTTGTACTTCATGTAGCTTCTATTGGACTCTACACTTTAAAGACACTATCTGCATTAGTAAAATAACCGTGAACAAAGTAGTATCAAAACTACTTTCTAGAGACTTCAACGTTAGTGTGAAACAGAATCTACGTTACTTTCATTCTTGTGTGTGTTGCGGTTAGGATGTTACGTGTTCGTCTGTAACATTTAATATAAAATATGACAATATCGTACTTATTTTAAAGTTTATTTAAATTATTTTAGACTTTACAAAATGGGTGCTAAAAGTGAAATTTGTTTAACAAACTTTTCGTTTTTATTTATATTATTTGTGATTGGACACATTCAACAGGTGAGTTATTTTAATAGCACTTTATGTACATTTTATTCTGCACTGAATCAATATTAAATAATCGATTAATCCTTGAGTTATAGACAAGGGAGTAGGTTATACTGATTTATTTTGCAAGAATGTTATTAAAGTTGTGTAGGTAATAATTACAAAGGCTGAACTTATAGTTTAACATTATGAATAAAATTGATTGATTGTCTCTTATTTAAATATTTCATTAGAAGTCATGCTTGCATAATGTACTGTTAAGGATGTAAATATTTGAAAACTGTTTGGAAGTGTTGAATCACTTCTATTACTTAAAATTCTTGAGTCACTCCATTCCTTCGAATTTGCGAAGCCTCCAAAGCAAATTGTTTTCTAGAAAAATATAGCTAACGGCGTTACTTTAATTACTGAGTAAAGGTAATATGGTATTTTATGCTACTCTAAATAATTAGAAATTTACTGTAAAAACCGTTGTTAATTAAGTAATGATTTTTTATATTCCACATTTGTAGACAACCGTTCTATGCACCTGTGAGATACTGAAACGTTTTCTTCAACTCACATGTCATATTTTAAATAGAAGTAATCCAAAATTAATAAAAATGTATCGTTAAACAAACAACATAGTGAATGAAAATCCAAATTTACTAATGCAGTCTTTGTGTGGGTATGATGTGATCGCTGAATTTGAGGACTTGTACTAGATTAAGTATCCTTAATCAGTCTTGAAAGTGACATTCAGAACTTCTGGTACGTTAATGATCCTAGTTCTAGTTCTTCAAGATGACTCTTATATGTAGACGAAATGCCAATTCGACATTTATTGGCAAATTATTGTAGTAATGACATTACTGCCCATATAATTTGGTAACAGTAATGACCTCATTTAGAAATTCTTCAGACAACACTGCACCTTATGCACCTTCTATGGAGTCCATAGAAGACATCAAGTTTGCATTTCCATACATTATGAAGAGTTCCTGATAGTTCAAATTTCTTTTTTCAGGACTTTAAAACAATTAATATTAAACTGGTACTTTATGGGTAAACTTTGCCAATAAAATCTATTTATTATAATATATGGCTACTAAGTGTGCGCATTTTAAAATTATTCTTACACAGAGTGTTCCAAAAAAGCAGGACAAGAAAAAATTAGTATTTTTTAAATGAAACACTCTGTATATCATTCGATTTTTGGATTCAACGTGCAATTATAAAACTGTATTTGTAGGTGTTTCATGCGTGTAAAAGGTACGGTTTTTCAAATAATTCGAATTTTTCCAAAATATCGCATTTACTTGATTATTATGTACCATCTTTTGTTTAGTTAGGAAAACTTTTATATTTGGACCAAGAAAAGACCAAGCTTAAGCCTATGTTGTGAAGAAAAAATATTAGGGATAAATGCTACGTGTTCAAAACATACGTTAAAACCTGTTAAGCTTGAAATTCAAAAATATCACTTTTCTCAAATAGAACACCATGTATATTTTTACGCTGTGGTAAAGAAAATAAAAAACGACACAATTCTTCATAAGTATTCCCTATGTTGCATTTTGGTAGCCATTTAAGATTGTGAAAATTTTGTGTGTTCAATAGTAAAATAATGGATTACTTGGATAATTGATATGGTTTGTGGCTTAGGAGAGGTCAAAAAAATTTACTTCTTGCTCAAAGGTTCTACAGAATGAAGTATCCTGCTAGACACCAACCCACTTCGCTCACTTTTGAAAATTTGAAGAAGAGATTCGATTCTACTGGTAGTGTGGTTTATGTAAAACGCAAAGTGGCGAATAGAAATACCAGTACTAAGAAAAAGAACTTCTGCTTCATATTGAAGGAAACCCACATGTCAGTAGTCGTCAGATAGCAATACCATGTTAAACGTTACAGTCAACTATCGATCGAACAACTAGAAAATATAAGTATCGTCCTTACCATATTGAATTACACCAGGAATTACACGATGATGACTGTAAAAGACGAGTAAATTCTCCCAGTGGATTAGTGCCCAACTTGAGATTAATCCCAACTTTTTATCGTATGCTTTTTGACGAGGCTACGTTTAAATGCAGTGGTACTGTGAATCGTCATAATGTGCACTATTACGCATTAGACAATCCTCTTTGGATCCGACAAATTCAAAACCAAAACCAATGGTCCATAACTATTTGGTGTTCTCCAAAATAAAATTATTGGACCGTATTTTTTAACACTTCACTTCACTTCACTGGTCGTATCCGCTTTCAATTCCTACACGATGTTTTGCCTAATCGTCTTCACATGCTTAGTAATGATGAACGACAGAATATGTGACTGCAACAAGACGGTACCCCTTCGCACCACCAGCGCGAGGTGCGTACATTTTTAGATGATAGTTATCCTCAGAAATGGATTGGGCGTGGAGGTTTTGTTCAGTTGCCCCCAAGGTCCTGCGATCTTACCCCATCAGATTTACTCTTATGGGGATATATTAAAGAACGTGTATATGTATATGTCACAAAAGAAAATATGGAAGATAGGATACGAGACGTGTGTGGAATGATATTGATATTGCGAATAATCAGAAGAAAAACCATTGAAATATTCAATAATATAGAAAAATCACAATAACTTAAAAACAGCGAGGCCATACTTATGTAGAATTGTGTCGTATTTGATTCTATTTAACACTGCGTAAAAGTATATAGGAAAGTGATATTTTTGTATTTCAAGTTTCGCAGGTTTGAACATATATTTTAAAAATGTTTTATGGGATGTGTAATATTTTTTCTTCAGAGCATAGGGTTAAGCTTGGTCTTTCCTTGATCCAAATATAAAAGTTTTCTTAACAAAACACAAGATGGTACATCATAATAAAGTTATACTTGTAAATCTATTTTAGAAACCGTAAATTTTACTGGCATGAAACCCATATATAAATAACGTTTTATAATTGCACGCATCCAAAAATCGATGATATATAGGGTGTTCCATTAATACATTCTAACTTTGTCGTGCCCTACTTCCTTGGAAGACTGTTTGTAGGCAAGAATAATATTAAAAGTCGCACACTTACTAGCCATGTAATATGATAAATAGATTTTATTGGTTTACCCATAAAGCACCAGTTTACTCTACTCTATCGTTGACTCATCCTGTACCTTTAACTTCTAAAGAAAACTATAATGTATAGAACGTCTATAACCATGTCATTGTTTGTCCCAAAACTGTATCAGGCAATGAGGTGTCTTGCGGAAAAATGGGTGCACTACTAGCAAGAGTAATGGTACTACTACATTTTCCATGTACTGAAAAAAGTTGTATTTTACAGTAGTGAAAATGAGAAAATATATTCTTACTTGAATTCTAAGGAAATTGTATTACTAGGAGTAGATGCAGTGCGTACATATTTGACTCGTTCTAAAATAGTTTGGTTCGTCTATTCATCTTACCTAGGTGTTAAATCACTATTTTCACAGGAGAACTTGTTGAATATTATATTAAGTGACATATGCATAATCTCAAATTAGTTGCGATAACTATAGTAAGTCATATCTTCGCTAGGTTGTACAGCGAAGACTATAGTAACTCAATATAGTTTTCTCCGTTGCGCATCTCCTCAATATACTTACTATACACATTGCTTTCATATTTGGTTTACTATACAAAAAGATCTCGAAAGAAATAATAAGATATCATAATCAACTGAAATCTGTCGTTTTTTGAGTTATGATAGTCTTCCTTGCATGGGCCGAATGTACTTTATATCATTGCTACGGTGGTGATTTTGGTTTCAAGGAAAAGGACATTTATCATTTTAAAATTTTCAAAGCGCAACAAAGGTTATTGGAAGTCTAAAATATTTACTGCTCAAGCGTAGTAGTGCCCAATTCACTAATTTTGTGCTCTTAACATGATATGCCAGAAAGCATTGAAATCGTTAGACTACACTACATTATGTTGTTGAATGGCAATAATGTTGCCATATTTTTCAGAATTGTTCCGAAAACTATTAATTATTAATATTCCATAATTAAATATCCCATTGTCCGCATAGTGAAGACTACACATCTAAAAACACGGCACAATATATATATATATATATATATATATATATATATATATATATATATATATATATATATATATATATACTGCCGAGAAAAAATTTAGGTCACTTTAAATAACTTAAGAAATTACAAATAATTTTAAAAATAAAACTAATCAGGAAGCCATAGGTGTAGTAGGCGGTGAAAGTTATATTGTTGGCGTGTGTCATATTCTGTCACATTATTCGCAACGTTTGTTAAACAACAAAATTTGGCCTTAGGTAAACATTCACATTTCGTTGCTTATTTTTCAGTTAAGTGTTAATTTTTTTCTCTAAAACCTATTCGCTATATGGTTTATTGTGGGTAGTGACGGTTTACTGGTTTTATTGTTTATTTACCAAGCCATAATGCCTCTAGATCCTATTGTTGTGGCACGAATTGTAGCGTTGATATAAGACAATGTGAAACCGCCAGAATTGTTGGTAATAGCCTATGTGCTGTACAAAATGTGTACCAGCGCTATCCGGAGGATAGGAATAGAACCAGAAGACCCGGTTCTGGTGGAAAAGAGTCACGAGTCAAAGAGATGATCGGTTTTGTTGATGTCAAGCATGTGGAATAGAACATCTGCGGTTTTGCTGCGAAATCAGCTTCAACAGGTTAGAGGTATTAGTGTTAGCGAATGAACAGTTAGAAGAAGGCTTCCTGCTAATGGATTGTCTTGCAGAAGGATGGCTACAGGGCCAACATTGAACTGCCAGCATAGAATAGCAAGATTGGATTTTGTTCGAAATCGCTTGGTATGGAACGATGATAACTAGAGCAGTTACTCTTTATAGATGACTAGCGTTTTGTCTCATTGGACCAGACGGATGTCGACCAGTATGGAGAAGACCCGGAGAAGGATACTGCTCCGTTTGTGTAAACGTTAGACGTAGATTGGGGGTTAAAGAATGGCATTTTCATGCATGATAATGCATAACTACACGCTGCCAGGACTGTCAGTGAATATCTAGATGAAGTAGGAATTATGCGGTTTGATTGGTCAGCATGCAGTCTAGATATGAAACCCATCGAACATGTCTGGGATTAGTTAGGGCAACGTATCCGAAGGCATACACCAGCCCCAAGAACTGCCCAGGAGCTGAAGATGTTTTATTACAGGAGTGGAATAACATGGATCAAAATGTAATCCTTAATTTAATTCAGAGTACGCCTCGACGAATGCAAGCAGTCGTTAATGTAAGAGGGGTAATACATTATTAATTATCATCAATTTTTCAATAATGTCAAGTTTTATTCATTCATTTCGTTCCCAATAACAATAGTCCACCTTCTTTTAAAATGTACAGATACCATTTTCTAGAATAAATCATAAACAGAATAAATTGTGTTGTCTGATTCCACATTTAAAAGGTTCCAAAAGGCAGTAGGTAAATTTACAATTTGCAGACATATGCTGATGCATGTTATTTTTAAAATTATTTGTAATTTGTTGAGTGATTTAAAGTGACCTAAGTTTTTTGCTCGGCTGTATACAGGGTGTCTAGAATCTGCCCCCGTTCTGTGGCTATCTTTGTTATTATAAGAGAAGATATCTGAAAATAACTAGAAATTGTCCAAATTTTCAATCGGCTATATCTTTTTAATATTCAAAATACAAAAAGTTATAAGAGAGACCTTTTATAGCTATTTTTACGCAAAATGAGAAAATGCGAATAAAAATCATATCCAATGGTCCCAAGAAAATCCTCATATTACTGTTTAGAGGATATGCTTTTTCAGTAAACGTTTGGTGCGATATTATTGGTACCAAAATCCTTGGGCCCTTTTGTATGAATACAATTTAAATTCCGAAAGATATCTAACTTTTTACGAAACGAATTTGAAGAAATTTTGGACGACCTTCCGTTGAACGTAATTCAAAATTTGAATTATTTTCAACACGACCGATATCTTGGCCGCCCTGATCTCCAGACTTAACCCCCTGGACTTTTTCTTGTGGGGTGCAATTAAAGACAAAGTGTACCTAGTAAAACCTGGTAATCTAGACGATTTAAAAATAAAATTCGTGTTTCTGTACAACAAATCAGAACCCAAAGTTTATTAAAAGTTCAAAACGAAATTTTAAAACGATGTCAAATGTGTGTTCAAAATAATGGAGGGCATTTTGAAGCACTTCTGTGATTGTGTTATCTGTTTATATTTTTGCTGTTACTTACGTTGTAAGTTAAATCTATTTAGAACTTTTTATTTCGATAATTTAGTACATTATTTCTTCTTGTTTCCACAAATTTAGTAGTAGAATATGACTTTATTTTGTTATTTAAATGTTCACGGCACACTTTAATTTGTTTAATAAGTATTATAATTACTTTTTTTTGAAAATTGTGAGTTAACTAATAATATTAAACATACAAAGCTATCCATTTTTAAATCAGAAAAGAGTCCATAGCCACCTATAGTTGCGATTTAAAAAATGTATGTTTGGGTCGTAGCTCGAAAAATAATTACTAACAAAAATTTTTATTCGCATTTTCCATTTTGCGTAAAAATAGCTATCAAAAGTCTCTCTTATAACTTTTTCGTATTTTGAATGTTAAAAGATATCAGATTGAAAATTTGGACGATTTTTAGTTATTTTCAGATGTCTTAGAAAGTTGGCAACAATGTTGAATTTTCTTATCGGTATTTGAATTATCATGTAATTCTGCCCAACTTTGCTAATTTAACCGACTCCGTATCTCTTATAATACCAAAGATAGCTATAGAACGTGAGTAAATTCTAGACACCCAGTATATATATATATATATATATATATATATATATATATATATATATATATATATAATTGTATGAGAATATGCTACCACACTTGGCAGAATCTTTTTCAATCTCATATATGTGTGTGAAGCTAGAATCGCCTTTTCCTAATTCCGCAACAAAACACACATGCACGCCGGTACGTACATATCCGGAACTTTTTTTTGGAGAATGGTAGTACCAGCAAAAAGCTGCTTTTTTTTTAATTACAACGTGGTAGAAACCTAGCATAATTCAACATTTTTTTTTTTAAATAACAAAATGACCGTTCTAATGAAGTGCTGTAATGACAAAATAAACACTATACATCGTAGAATCGTATGTATTTCTTCATCCTATGCCCAATTTATTGCTTTATACCAATATTACCCGTGCATTAATGCTTTACGAATAATTTCTTACTCCTGATGAGATTGTTAAGCGATATCAGAAAAAATCGATTAAGTTTGGCAATCAGGAAATATGTTCAAATCTTTGTGTATATAAATTAAGTGTTACTTCACAATAAAACAATTAATTATTTAACAAATTTATTAAAATAAACTTTCTAAGCGATTATGTTTATCAAACTTTCATATATTCTAAAAGGTGTAAGGTACTATTAGAAACTAAAAATTTTTAATCGCATTTAGTTATGAACAAACTAAACTAGATAATTATCTAAAAATGTTTATTACTATTTATCGGCGTTGTGTATCTTTTAATGAATAACTAATGGTTTCTGTTCTATACTAACATAAACATTCTCTCCTGCACTATTGCATAACTTCAGACCAAAATACACAAAATATATGACTCTACTAATCAATTTGATCCCAAAAATGGTTTTAATGTTAGAAACCGTTGCTTAAATAGTTTTATTGAAGGTTTAAAGAATGTGACGGCTTTCAACTACCTACAATAAAACGAATATAAATTCAAGTAGGTGGTACACGAGGAAATGCATTAGCAAACGCGATAAACATGTTTTTTTTTTACAAATTTGTTAAAAATGACTAGGTTACGTCAGAATTCACTATTCATTAGTTTAGGTGTTATTGGTCATAATTAAACCATACCTTGATAAATTCGCTTAGATAGATAATATGTCTATATAATATTTTGAAATATATATTTATCCTAGAACAAAATAGTTTAATGCATAAGGTCTGTACGTAGACGGGAGAATTTGTATTTCCACCTTACCCATTAACAATTAAAAGTTGGTCGATTCATAAGAAGTGGTCGAAGGATGTGTTCACTCCCTTTAATACGTGTATAAAACGTTTAAATGCCTTTTAAATACTATCTAAATCCTATAAATATAAATACCATTAAATCCTACTTAAATTATGTGAAGCACCGTTAAATAATTAGATGCGAACCTCGAAATTTGTAATCTATATTCTGCTCGGTGAAATGTATTTAATTAAGTAACCTGTATCATTAATCGTTGGGATAGAAGCGGTTAGCAGTTGTTTCGTTGCTATTTATATTTATTAAAAATTCCTGAAGTTTGTTTCGTGAATTACAAAATGATGAAAACAAGGATATGTTATGTGACATTAAAATGTTAGCTGAACAAGCTGAGCAAAACTAAAGAAGGAGACGAAAAATTTTCCAACAAAATTTGGAGGTGGATTTGTAGTTACCCAGGCAACTTTAAGGCACTGGTGTTTTAAAGGTCCGATATATATATATATATATATATATATATATATATATATATATATATATATATATATATATATATATATATATATATATAAATGAAGAAATATAAAAATACTTGTTAACTCCTTCATCTGAGATAAACATTTTTATTGTCAAAGTGGTATATGTGTATCTATCTATTAGTCAAACGCCAACACTACTCTTACTTCGTGTACTAATCATCACTTATATACTGCCAACTCTCTCTTACATGATGAAAAACGCTGTACCTGGTATAAATTGGATTAAAGTTCTAGCAATCATTTTGGGAGACGAATAAATAATTAAGTGGATTGGTTAGCATTAGGGACCCATATAAGAGGTGGTCTGAGCATCCCAATATTCATGGAATAATTTATTGTACCAGTTCTGTCCAAATTTGAACTGACGCTTCTGGCCTACCTGCTTGATAAGCATTAATTTAAGAAAACAAAAAATATAGGAGCCTTTTCGCGGGGTGGTTACACGATTTTCTGTCCTAAAGTGCTAATTCTGGCTATATAAATTAAAAAAAAGAAAGCAAAAATGAGAATTGGTGTTTATGGGATTGGCGTATTTTTACCAAAAACAATGGGGTTTTACCTGACTGAATTATACAGCCTATACATATGTTAGCTCGATCGGTTTACATGTTCTTCAGATATATGCATACTATATTTCTTCTTTTTTTAAATCAGAGGGCCCTAAAACAGAATCATTCTCATTTTTTATTTTAAACTTATGACAATATCATTTTTCGTATATATGCTATATACTTATAAGGAAAAACCCCACCTTTAAGATTAAAATAGTCAGGAAGGTTTAGATCTTCCTTGACATCAAAAAGTCTGGTGGTCATGATGAAATACTAGCCATTGTGCTAAAAGGAGTGCCCTAGTGACAACCCCCATTGTCACCTGTTTATTTTTAATCTTGTGAGGTGTTCAAAAATCTATCGTCGGATGATACCTCTGCTTTTTACTTGGAATCCTTTAGCTTACCCTAAAAACTAGTTTCAAGGACCGCAAATTTTCTTTTCAGTCGAAATATCTATGTCGTACTCGAAGGACACTCATCTGAACCAGCAGTGCTATTTACAGCTATGTAGATGACAGCACGCTTTACTCTAGCATCGTGACTCCTAGGCCAACATGTAATTGGTGGATTTGTATGTTAGTATTATGATTGTATTTAACAAAACCAAATCATAGACCACTCACTTTTCTCTAAGAAATCATGAAAACCCTTCTCTGTTTGCATATATGCCAACACCCAAATCTGCAAACAATGAAGTCCTGAATTAACAAACTTACCGATATGTACCTTAGAGCACTACGATACCGAGCTCTTAGGATTCCCTATTTCGTGGAGTGTCCCAAATATAAATAAATTATACTTATCAATAATGTACATTTAATATGATGTAAATACGTCTTAACTCCATTAAAAATGCTTCAATGGTGTTAAAAGTACAATGAATATTGCAAAGTGCTTTCAGTGCCCTATTAAATCCATACATACATCACGATCATGTATAAATACTATGAATTACATAAATACTACTTAATAATGAATACATACTTTAAATAGATTTGACTTAAGCCATGTTTATAAATATGTGGACAAATGTTTTGAAGTGACACCGCTTGGAATTGGCATGGTCATAACATTAGGGAGGGAACTTTGCTATATTTTAATATAATTATATTATGTATATATATAATTATATATATATATATATATATATATATATATATATATATATATATATATATATAGATACATACATACATACATACATACATACGGGGTGGCGCACCGTATACGCCATGGAGTTTCTATAGGAGCCTATTAGAATTATTCAATTCTTTTTTCTTAGAGCATATACTAGGTGTTTAGGAGCACAATTTAAAAACAATGTCACTATATAGGGTGTTCACAAAAAAGGATCCATATCAAAGTTATATTTTTTGAATGGAACACTCTATATATTATATGTTTTTTGGAATCTACGAATAAAATAAAGGCAAGTTGCAATAGAATTCCCTATACCTAAAACCTACCGTTTCAAAGATATTTAATGATTTTTGAAATTACAGGCTTGAATTCAAAATTTATTTTTGCTACGTTTATTATTATTGGAACAGCATAGCCTCTGTCAGTACTTTGCAAAAGGGATGTTGTGTAAGACAGCATAAAATGTTTGTTAAGAAAACATACAGGCACTCAAAAATCAAATGTCAGCTACAGGTACTTAATATTGCAAATAACTGCCTTATATTAAATAGCACACCCTGTATTTAATAAAAAAAATTGTTGTAAAGTTTTATAACCTTTCAAGTTATACTAGGGTTCCCTATTCCTAACAGTTTTTGTGTTATTTTGAAATTTTTAATTAAGTTATAATAATTCCGATACTCCTAGGTTTACTTGAAGATGTAAGGTGGCATTAACAATATTTAATTATTATTTGACTTTGACACTTTGTAATAATAAGCGAATTTGTCGTCGAAAATTGTGTAAAATGAAAACATACTCTGTACACAAAAGAATTGATATGATTTTTAGGAGCAGAAAGAGTTTATACTCAAAAATATTCCACTTGCAATCATCCAAACAAAATAGTATTGCAAGGATTGTTGGAAGTGTTCCGTAGAAGGGGAAGTGTAGCATACCAGAAAATTAACAAACACAAGCCTGTCACTGGAAATGGAGGCAATGAGTTTGAGGTAATTGTCGCGTTTGTTGAGAATCCCCACACAAGTAAGAGAAAAATAAGTCGAGAAGTAGCTTTCAGCAAACGAAGCGTTGGTAGAATAATTAAAAGACACAATTTTATCCATACTGCATTCAGTTACATCAGGATCTGCTTGAGAATGCTTTCATTAGAAGACTTGATTTTTGCCTACGGGCTCTCGACAAAGTGGGTGAAAACGATAATGGTTTGTTAACGTGTGGGGCGAAATTTTGGAATCGCACATAGATTTTTGCAATATAATTTACCTGATCTTTTAGAAGATATTCCAATAGATATCAGAAGACAGATGTGGCTTCATTTAGATGGTGCTCCGGCACAGTTTGAAGTCTAAGAATATTTCAATAGAACTTTCACTAAAAATTGGATAGGACGGGGAGAACCACAAAATTGGTCGGCAAGATCCCCAGATATGACTTTTTTATGAAGCTACATAAAAGGTATTGTTTATAACGTACCTCCGACTACACCTGATGATATGAAGGCAAGAATACGTAATGCCTTTGAAGCTATAACACCTCAAATGTTATTAAATGTAAAGAGGTCTTTCCAAGATAGAATACGCCTTTGTATTGATCAAAATGCTCGCCACTTCGAACATTTATTAAACTAGAAGCATGTGATTAAATTATTTCAATGTTTTATTAACACCCCATATTTTTTTTTCAATTAGTACTAAGTTTTATTTACCATACAAAATAAAAAAAGATGTCATCTTGTATTTCAAGGCCATCTTAATATCGAAAAATTAGATGTAATATTTAAAATAAAAATAAATCAACATAATTTAAAAAACTGTTAGAGTTAGGTATAGGGAACCCTAATATAATTTGAAAGGTTATAAAATTTTACAACAAATTTTCTTATTAAATACAGGGTGTGCTATTTAAAATAAGGCAGTTATTTGCAATATTAGGTACCTGCAGTTGACATTTGATTTTTGAGTGCCCTGTATATTTTCTTAACAAAAATTTTATGCTATCTTACACAACAACCCTTTTGCAAAGTACTGACGGAGGCTACGCTGTTTCAATAATAATAAACGTAAGAAAATAAATTTTGAATTCAAGCCTGTAATTTCAAAAATCATTAAATATCTTTGAAACGGTAGGTTTTAGGTATAGGGAATTCCATTGTAACTTGCCTTTATTTTATTCATAGATTCCAAAAAAACATATAATATACAGGGTGTTTCATAAAAAATATATATAACTTTGATATGGGTCTATTTTGTGAATGCCCTGTATAGTTGAACTTATTTTTAAATTGTTCTCGTAAACACCCTGTCTAGGCTCTAAGAAAAAAGAACAAAAAAAATTCTAATAGGCTCCTATAGAAACTCCGTGGCATTTGACATATTCTATCTTCTATCTATATTCTATCTTCAAAATTAAAGTAACGTGAAAACAAGCAATCGTGCTAATTGATTCCTTTTGTCCTAAATGGTTTTTATTGTTTCTCAGTGACAGCTTAAACCTTCAGGAAGCCCTAAGCACCATACGATTTTAACGCCACCTCCCAATAAAAATTTAATACCTATGTAAACTAAATAGGTCATATAACTAAAGTGACCATAATTTCTGAGTAACATACGTGAATTAAAAAAAAAGCGAACGTTCCAACCGGTCCAGTGTGTATTTACCTTTGTCTGGTTTTTTAATATATATATATATATATATATATATATATATAATTTTTTTTGGGTGAGCAGTCAATTTAATAAAGTCTAATTAGGCCATGAGTAGCATTATTTCTCTTTTATTAGCCTCACGACATGTAAGTTTTTTTTATTAGATTAATTAGTTGTAAGACATGCTCTTTTTATTTTATTATCTTGTTTTAGCTGTCTTGAAAAAGAGATTAAACAGTCTCGAAAGCTTGACAGATATCAAAGAGTCTTCTTTTAACCCAGGCCTAATTAGACTATTAAATTGACTGCTCCCTCAAAAAATTATATATATATATATATATATATATATGTTAAACGGTAAGTTTGAGGACACTTTTGTTATAAAGTGAGAAGTTCGGGACAATGTGGAAGTTCGAGGTCGGGGCTCAAACTTCCAGTACTCAAACTTCCCACTTTGTGACAGAAGAGTGTCCCCAATGTTCCACTAGTACATAAATTGCAGAATACCTATATATAATATGGTAACTTTGAGGTCATTTTTTAATACGAAACGTGAATATTGGGGTCATTGTGGAAGTTTCGGGACACAATATAAATTAACATTGTATCTAGATATCAATTTTCTTAATAAACCATTAAGACAGTACGGTGGAAAATAAATGAAAAAAATACAAAAGAAAAGGTAGCCATATTGTAATAAAAGTACTTTAATAAAAATATGTTTGAAATAAAAAAAAAATCATACTATGATTTTCATTTAAATGGCCAGTACAAAAGTTTTTTAATCAATTCGATAACTTATCTAAAAAGAAATAAATATTGTAGTTCATATAGAAAGTGATATTAATTTTAATATTTTGTACATATTTTGAGATAGAATGGGTTTTAGTTTCCAACAATAGACATTTTATACAAACTCACATTGATGGATTTTCCCTTTAAAAGTGTGGAAATTATAGTATTATAGTTTAGTTAAAGACTTCATAAAGTGATTTTTTCTTTTGTTAAGCGGTTCATTCTATTACTGGTATTTTGGCAGACACTATCATCACATCAAAATTAATGAAGAAAGTGGGTTTATTTAATGCTGTTTGCTTTCCATCTTAACACTCTTCACATCACAACCTGTAGGCGTAGATGCTTATGTGTTTGTATATTTCCTTGCAAGGTACCTCATACTTTAGAAGCATTTTTAAGTATATTTGAAATGTTTATGGAACATTTATAAAAGACAACCTGTTCTTTTGTCGCAATATCTCATGCAATGTTTTAGCAGCATACTAGTGTAATATTTTGGGTACTTAAACATTTGTCTCATATCATTCTAACCTTTGTAGTGGAATATTCATAAACGTGGAAAAGTTTTAGTAATATTAGTTATTACAATTACATATATGTTTCAATTATCTTAATTTTTTATTAATTAAATGTGCTTCATCTGACATAAAATGTTGCGAATAAAGTTTTCATCATGTACACGTCGCAATATTTCTTCGCTGAAAATCCTGCGAGCAAGCGTATCACCATTTTTCAACTCTTGGACGACTTGAATTTTGTAAAGGTGGAAAGATAAGTCTTTGTGTAAAATTCACAGTAACGATGTTACCCCTTTAAGCCTCAAGTTTAATGTGGTTCCAGTTTCTTCAAACTTTCTTACCCACTGTATGCATGAGCACACTTCCATGTCGTGGAAAATTGCAATTATTACGAAACACGCTGGACGCCTAACCACTTCTCCATGTTACTGTTTAAATATCAGTTCAACCTGCCCTGCTCCGTCGAATAACCGAAAATTTTCAATCTAAGTTAGAAGAGTGTTTACAAAAACATGGTTCCCATTTGAGCAGAATTATTTATAAGACATAAAATGGCATACTTTCCTCTACTAAAACCTGTAAAAACAGCTTTGAAAATACATACTTTCTTAAAAACTGCGTACTTCAAAATTTCCCACTTCACTGACGGATCCTGTATAGCCACTTAAATTTTTAAGGCACCGACATGTTTAGACAATTCATAGTGCAACATTTTTACCTTTAAAGTGTACTCGTAAGTCTTTAGTAAGTTGTGAAACTGAATAATCGAGAGAGTGAATGGAGATAGTGAATTGAGTGACCCAATTGCAACTTTGTTTATTTCTGATGATAGTACCACATCTGTAAATTTTAATTCTTCTACTATTAGTTCAAATACCATAGTCGCATTAACCACTGATTAAAGTATTACAAAATTTTGGCGATCTATAAAGTTATTAAATCAAGGGTTGTTATTTTGTAACTGGAAAATGGCTTTTCTTATTATGTATCGGATGGCGCAGTATTATGGAAAGTAATAAATTCCTTTTAAAGCAGATCTTACAGAGGTTACAAGATATTGGATTAGTTTCAAGAGTAATTGATTGTGATCAAGGAAGGAATCACAGAAAAGCGCTGGAATTCCTGTGGGCTACAAAAGATAATGTTAAAATATTATTTAATGGAATGGGGATATATACATGTTTTGATAGGCCTCATCTGATTATAAGCTTGAGTAACATTTTATCACTATAACATTAAATACATTTGTCGACGGTGATGAGTATCATGGAACGATTTTGTGGACAGGTGTATAGTTGATAAAAACAACAAAGAAACAAAGGCGATACTGAAAATGACTGATATGCACGTAAATCAAAAAATGCGTGTAAAATATGTAATTCAGCAGCTAATGCAATTTTAATTTAATTTAATACTTTTGGTTGCTTAAATGGTCGAGTTGGTAACGGTGCTATCCGTGCAATTATGCATTATCAATTTATAACGCATTTACATACACAACTTTCACTGAAGATTTAGAATACTATATCCGGATCACCCAATAGAAAATATGTTTTAATAATTAGAAATGACGTATGTAATAAAACTTTTCGGAAAAAATTAAAGAACGGTTTAAAGAAAATGGTCAAATGCATTCCAATGATATTTTTAACAACGTTTTTCGTAATAGGTGCTTAACAACAAACACAAATTAAATGATACTCAAAGGTCCATGGTCTTCAATGGTACGTAATTTTCGATTAACCTGACGCATCATGTTCTGGACGGTGATGTTTACTTCGTGATTTTTGTAAAATTTGACGACGTAACTGTTATTCGATTTGGGCTTCCCAACCATTATCGTAAACCTTTCTACTTAATATTGCCGAACAATCTTCAATCAGACGAGCCTGAGGTACATTTGGGGAGGGGTTGTCATTTTGGGCACAAATGGTATGTTGTGAGTAACCAATTTCGCCTCGTTCTAGAATTCTGGAATAGTGATAAGATGCTAGATCGAGCCAGAATATAATATCATCGTTAAGGTGATGTGTGTTAATAAAATCAACCTCTAACACGACCAACGTAAGGTCTTGAAATTGCTCTAGCTGATATGGTACGCTAGACTAACACCCTGTCTTCTATTTTGTTTTTTGATTTATATTTCACGTTATTTGGGCAATTCTGTACATCAGCTGTATAAGGTGAAGTATCTTTCTTCATCCATAATCACAACTTTGTTAGCTGTGAAGTGGCGTTTTGTTAATGCACGCAACATATTGGGATTTTGTGTAACTGTCCATCAGTGTATTTTGGACATTTCTTCCGTTTCCGATACGTAAGTCCCCTTCTACTCAGTTCTCGACTAATGGTCATGTGACTTGCTCGAAACCTACGACCTAATTCCCGAGTGGATTTTCCCAATTTATCCTTTGCAGCTTCCATCAACCTATTTGGGTCGGCATTAGTCAAAGCTTTCGGTCGCCCCGATTTTGTTATACCTTGTTCACATTCAGCTAAATATATTCACAATTTTGGCAACTGTCCAACTAGGTTGTACACAGATTTTCGGATGTCGAGGTTGTACACCATAACTTTTTAATATTTGACAAATATGGCATGACACATTGAAGTTTAATTTATTTTCTGACACTTGAATCCAAAGGTGACTAAATTCGAAGTTATTTAGGATTGATATTGAGATTATAAACTTTTTCCGAAAATTGGTTATATACGTTAGAAATGGAGACAACATTCAATCAAATGTGAAGTAGTTTCGCATCGCATTACAGCATAATATGCACATTCACCTTCAAGAACCAGTGACAGGATCAAATTCTGAAATAGATTCAGATGACTTCGTGAACTTAAATTACGATCCACCCAATTCCATCACTTTGCCATTGATGTCTAATACTAATGCACAAATTGCTCTAAGTGTTAACTATGAAGATAAAATTAATGAACATCTTGCAATTAAGGTAGAATAAAGCGTCACATTAGAAAATTACAGCAATGTTTATATTGGTGGCTATTTATTTTTAAAGTCTTGAAAAGTTTGATTGTAATCAGTGCAAAAGCGAATTTTGAAATAATTGTGATTGTCGTAATGATAAATCGCAATTGCTATTGTTGCATAAAATACCGCTGCAAATTGTATCAACACTTCCACATCAAAAGTGTAAATTATGGTGTCAAAATGACATTTACTCATTTGTCTTATATTATGTGATCAATAATGAATTTTTGAGAACTTTCTGTCCCAGTACATGTTTTTGTACTGGGTGTCCCATTTTCGTATGTTTTACGGGGTATCTCGCTTGCCGTTTTCGCGACACCCTGCTACCTTTTAGTGAAACCAAAGGTGCACTAATCAAATTTGCCATAGTCATCTTAGTTTTGGTGTGCTACAGGGTGATTTTGAAAAATTGCATTGTCATCCCTATAATTCTGTTATTGTTAGACATATTAAAAAGTAAAACTGATGTTTGTAAATTTTTTGCGTAGAATCCAGTGGCGTACTCAGATTTTCTTTAGAGGTCACAGTTTTTGAAAGGTTGACATAACCTACTTTTTTTAATGGGACACCCTATATATTTTTTTAAATCTTTTCCCTTACCAAGAGCTTTTCAAAAATATAGCATAGTCTATGTTTATTTTTATAAATAACGTGACAAAATGACTTTTTCTATAATTTACTTGGATAATAGTGGATAGCCGTGGGTAACCATGGTAAGGCAAAAAACAAAATAATTAATGTTCTGACATTACTTAGGTATTTCATTTTTGAAGTGTCTGCTTCTCTCAAATTATTCCTTTCCCAAATTTAGTGCTGATATGTATTGTTATTCGTTGTTTTTGTTTATTGTTATCGTTCTTGTTCTTGTTGTTGTTGTTTAATTATTTTTTAATATGGCTCAAAACCAAAAATTTGAAAACTTTGAGAAAATGATATGAATACCTGCTTCGTATTATCTACTGAAAACGCAGGCCAGGTCTTAGAACTCTATCTGAACAGGTCAGTTAGTCTTTACCTTAGCATTTGTATTTTTTATATACGTATTTTGTCATATAGATATCCCGAAAGAAGACAACCCAACAGAAGAATATTTCATAAATTAAAATTTAATCTTTACCAACATGGATGTTTTGACAAACCTCGACTCGAGTTTACAACAAAGAGAACGAGGAATCAGAGGTCAACGTTTTAGCAGTTGTTCAAGCCACATCTGAAACCTCGTGCAAGAAAATAGATGAAGAAACCGGTGTCTCTAAAACAACAGTGCAAAGGATTTAAAAAACAAATTCAAACCCTACAAGTATAAAATTGTACATCATCTGCACCCTGGTGATGCTGAACGTAAATTGGAGTTCTGCAATTGGTTTATAAATATGAAAACTCAGGACAATAATTTTGAAAAAAAAAAATTTGGTCAGACGAGGCACATTTCACAAGTTCGGGAATTCTTAATAGACACAACTCGCGTCTTGAAGTCCCCACGTGATTTTTCCTAGAGAGCGTCAAGGCAGGTTAGGATTTAATGTCTCCTGCTTTATTTTTACCGAAAAATAGTTTACAAGATTTATGAAGAAAACCTAAACTCTAATGGGTACTTACAAATTCTATAAGAAAAACTATAAATATTTTAGAAGATATTCCACTGGCTCAACTGAACGATATATTCTTCCAGCAGGATGGGGCTCCAGCACACAATGCTAGAATAACACAAAACTGGCTAAATGAACGTTTTCCCATGAGATGGATTGGAACAAATGGACCTATTCAATGGCCACCACGATTACCGGATCTCTCGGTTTTGGATTTTTTGTGGTGGTATCTAGAGAATAAAATTTATTCAAGGCAATATAGCAACATGCAGCAATTAAAAATTGCAACGGAAACAATCATTTATTTTGGAAAATGCTATTAAAAGAATTTATAAGCTTTGTGAAACTTGTAGGAGACATAATGGTCTGTAATTTGAACAATATTTGTAATTAATTAATTATTTTGTTTTTGCGTTACCATGGTTACCCACAGCTATCCAGTATTATGAATCTAAATTATAGAAAAAATAATTTTGTCACGTTATTTATAAAAATAAGTATAGACTATGCTATATTTTTGATCTTGGCAAGGGAAAAAGATTTTAAAAAATTAATAGGGTGTCCCATTAAAAAAAGTAGGTTATGTCAATATCTCTAAAACTGTGACTTCTAAAGAAAATCTCAGTACGCCACTGGATTCTACGCAAAAATCTACAAATATCAGTTTTAATTTTTAATATCTCTGACAATAACAGAGTTACAGGATGATTGAAAATGCAATTTTTTCAAAATCACCCTGTAGCACAAAAACTAAGATGGCTATGGCAAATTGGATTAGTGCATTAATTAAAAAGTAGCACGGTGTCTCGCAAACCGCAAGGTTCTAACCTAAAAAATAAGCGAGATACCCCGTAAAACATACGAAAATGGCATACCCATACCACCAACGGTTATAATTTTAAATATTCGTTTTTTGTAAATAACTCGAAAACTATTAACTTTACAAAAAAATTATAAAAATGCTTTTCGATCAGGAATTTTATTTCCTATCTAGTATCAAAATTTAAAACTATTGGTGTTGGCGGGTTCCAAAATCGAGTTTTTTGGAAATATTTCGAAAATGGCAAAATTTTCTAAAAAATTGTACAAACACCTTTTGTGAGAAATTTTATGTCCTATCTAACGGTATTTTCACTTTTGAACATACAAATAGAATACAAATATAATAAATAATAATATAATACTATTATTCCAACCAAATGTATAAAATTAAGATTTGTTTTGTTAGTAATTAAAATTGGATCTAGTTCTATTTTGTGAAAGTTTGTTTTTATAAAATAAACCAACCGCATTGCGTTAAATTGATTTATTTGGAGTTTGCATATAATTGAAATTTCTTTCTAATAGTACTTAAAGTTGTGATTATATACATTATTTATAGTCATATGTACCTCAGAATATTGGAACGAATAGGTAAATACAACCAAAGAACGATATCAATTAGGATTTAATATCTGGATCTAGATATTTTTAAACAAAGATCTTGAATCTAAATCATATGAAACCATTTCCAATTTTTATTTAAATTGAATTATTTCAGAGAGTAAATAAATGCTAATTTATTATTTTATCTTTAACACAGCTTTGCCGGTATCTACTACAGAACTTACCAAAATACGTAATCATAAACCTGTGTCTGAAAATCAGTTACCCAGAACTGTAATAAAGCAGGTAGTATTTAAAACTACCACAAATTTTATTACGTACACTGGGTAAAGATTAAGATGTGCATTCTGTCAGTATTTGCTGAAATCGTGTTTCTTACAAATACCTCCGGCTTTTGGCTTTTTTAATCTTTGCGATGTCTCAGCTTGGCTGTAAATTTTCTTATTTTAACTAACTGTTTGATTTAACCACTGCGTGAACAGGTGTAATACTATAATGTACCTAATTATGGAAAACACATGGAAACTGGTTTATACTAATTAGCAATTTTATTAAAATTGTTATAAAACTATTAAGAAAGTGGCATTAAATAGTAAATAAATGTGCATTTAAAATAAAAACAGATATACTTGATCCTGGCGGTAAGACACTACACCAAAGAGCACCGAACTATACAGAGGGGAAGCTAGGGCGGTACCTTTGATATTTTGAGGTACAAATTACATTGCCTTGCGCCATTTTTTAAGTGTGTATCAAAGCATAATTAATAAATATTGTCACTATTAGCATGACTATTATTATGACTTAAAATTATAGTATGTTAATTAAGGTACCTGTTGGCAAAGAATAACAAAAATCTCAAAATAATTATTAGTTCCACTTTTCCTTCTTGTGTAATTCTGTATAATTTTTCATTGGGAATCATACGAAGTCAGAATATCTTACATATATTTCTCAGGCATTATTTATTAACAAATGCTTGTATCTTCCCACATGACTTGTAACGTTAGCAGATAATTACCAAGGACATGTTATAAACGTCGCAGCCACTGTTAATGTCCTTCATAAACGTTACATTGTAACGTCCTAACAGTTACGTCTATTTAACATGGAAAATAATTAACGGTATAATGTAACCTCATACAGTTAAATTGATGTTTTCAAAAAGTCATCAAACCAATGTTTTGATACTGATGTAAAAACGTGTTATGAAAAACGTCCACCAAACAGTGGCGAAACTACAAAATTTTTCTTGGGGGGGCCAGGCCCCACGGGCTCTTTTTGGGGAGGGGTGCGTATAAAAATTTTGTTGGGGCGTACACACCACTTTTTTATAGATGCATGCGCATGAAAACTACGTCAATCTTGTTTTCACTCTCAATTTTAAACAGTTTTGGTTTTCATCATCATGATTTGTCATATACCTACTTTAAGTAAAAGACTTTCTTGTTTTCACATTTTATTTAGGAAATATAACATATAAGTATGAATTAAAAAAACTTCAAACTAATTTTAGTTTTCTGCCTGGTTTTATAAAAACAGAGAGTACTTGTTCAGCCGACAATTTCTGCTTAACTAAAGCATTTTCGATACAGAGAAGTGATAAATTTAAAAATCTATCTTGTACCATTGTGGTTCTCAGCCATGTTTTTATCCGCCTCATAGCGGAGAAACTTCTTTCGCAACCAGCTGAACTGATTGGAAGGCCTACAGCAATTTATAGTAATTTCGCTTGAATTTTTAGATTTTCCAACGTGATTTCAAGATTTTTATTTTTGAATAAATTTCGTATCACTAAAACTTCAGCTTGAAGTGTTGAGATTTCGATATTGAAGACCCTCTGATAATTGGCGACGAACCCAAATGCTTGATCCAAATCTAGCTACATAAAGGAATCAATCGATTTTGCAAGGGGAAGATTTTCAAATCGTTGTTTCATATTGCCAATCACGTTGTCCATGACTTGGTAGTAAATGTTGACTTTCCAGTATTCGGGAGCTGTAGTTCCTGCAGATATGTCGATCAGAGATGATTTACCCAGGGTTGAGTCAGATAGATATTCATTAAGCCTTTCTGGTTGCTTCCTTTTTTTTGAAATCCTTAAAGGCTCCAAACAAATGTCTTGTTCTCCTGAGAATTTGTCTATTTCACTCCACAGGTCCTCAAATTTGTTCCTCTTCTCTTCAAAGCTACTTATAGTGCTATCTATGATATCACTAGCCTGACCTAGTGTGGCATCTTTTCTCTGAAAATATTTACTCAGTACATTTGAACAAACAAACGATAAATTGTGGCTTTATCATTGATGCCTGTATTCCAAGTGCTTCTACAGAATTTTTGTCTCGCCCTTGTTCAATTTCCTCATCCAGAGCATTTCGAATTGCTTGGAAATTTTTCAAAAGGATTTGCAATTTTTATATTGACAACTCCACCTGGTTCTGCTAAGACTTCCCATTTCGCCCCCGACTTTATACCTAGAGCATCACGGGCGTTTATGAGATGAGAGTGATGACCGGGTTGAGAAAAGTGGACGTATATTGCCTCCAGAGTGTTGAAAATGCAGCTGCAGTAGACACCTTAGCACAACTGTCGACAATTACCAAGTTCATCCTGTGTGCCAAGCAATGAAAGTAAATGGCTTGTAGATGATCCTCTCTTATTTTGGCTTGCAGTCCTTGGTGTTTCCCAGACAACACTGGCTCCATCGTTCCTCAACTTCCAAGCTTACGGTATATCTGATTGCCACGGACAATTGTTCTTGTTTGTAGCACCTAGCTTCATCAACCATTATCGAAAGAAACCACATTGCCGCACTTCTTCTACAATCTGTTCAATAACAAGTTGAGATGCGATGCTTATTATTTCATTTTATATTTTGGAACTGCAATAACTGATATGTCTGTCTAGATGCATCGAAAAATCCGTGTCATGTTTTGCCGTAAGTTCACCCAACTCCAGAAAATTTCCTCGGTTAGTAGATGTTGCGTCTTCTCGGTGTCCTCGGAGTCGCAGCCCTTGACGTGTCAAGTATAAAATCATGGCGATTAATTTTATCATATAATCTCGGTTCTGTATTATCATTTCTTCATGTTGTATGGTTAGCTTCTTATGAATGCTTGTAGCCTACAAACCTTTGCATACAGTCACTGTGAGCCAAACAGGTGTCATGTTTTTCAGCGACTCACTTAGTTTCCTCCAATTACTGAACCCATTAATCGAAAACTTTTCATTTTGATCTCGAATATTTGCAGAATGCCGAAAATGTCTGCAGACAAAGCAGAACGCTTTATCTAACTTCACACTATACTCAAGCCACTGATAAGTATCAAAGAATTGAGAAGAAAACGATCTCCGTCTACCACCAAATGAACTTTTGGAAAAACAACCCTTGGGCCCCTTGGCTGCGAAGGACCACTATCAAGAGTTCCCAGTTCTTGATCTTCTGGATCATTTCGTCCTCTTTGATTTGTTTCTGCAGATGTAAAACATCGGATGTTTTGCTACCTTGCCCTTCTTCAGCGGCTTTATTTACATCTTCTCGTATGCCTCCACCAACATTTTCTATATTTGAAGTTGAAGATTGTGTTAAATCACAAGTTATCTCAATATTTGTTGTTAAGTCACATACTGGAGTAGACGTTTGCCTTGTCTCAGTCTCATCTTTGTCGGGTTGATTTGTGGCAGATTTGAAAAACGATCGTATGTCTTTGAATTTATTCATGTTCAAACCGCCCACAATCTGCAATCTGCAACGCAAATAAAAACAAATTTATAAACACCGAAGCTAACTGCTCGGACACTGATGGGGAAACAAGTAAAGGCGTGAAAGAAACTACGAATCAAAATCCCTTTGCAGTTTTAACTTTAAACTATTATTCTTATTATTAGCTGAAACTTGTGATGCAATCTTTCCTTTTTTTTTCACCTATCAAAATTTTAACATCTTATAATACTCTAAAACAAACATACAAATAAGTAAAATTACCTTAGTCCTTAGTTGTTTGTGGCAGTTGGCCTTGGCAGTGGCTATTTGTTTGCTTTGATGTTTTATTTCACACAGCACTGTGCTGTCAGCACAGAAGACTCAGAACATGGAACACCGAACACAGGTTATATTGGCACTTGGCTCATAATAATAATAATAATAATAATAATATTACATAAAACATTAAACATAACTATAACAAGTACTAACCCCATGAATTCATCGTGCGTTGCAGCGTTGCTTATATAGGTACCGATGACGCAAGCAACCCTTCTCGAATCTTCTAGAAGTTCGATGACTAATAATTTACGTAAGCTGCTGTCTGCGTCTGCCGAGGCATCGTAATTATGATTCATAGATCTAGATTGTGCGGAATAATGAGGCACCATTTCCGGTATGTTACACTATTTTAAGTTTCAAGTCTCGCTTCCTTTATAAAAAGTTATCTTTTAGAATGTTAATGTAAACTGTATGTAAACTAATCTACTCTACTAATCTTTGCGGCGTCTTTATGCTTGCTGGGTTTATTACATCGTGAAAGAGGAACTATACATGCTATTGTTTATGCATCAACACTCAACGCATATCAATATCATGAACCAAAACAATTCCAAGAGCGGCACAGTCACAGTCAGCAGTCTACCGCCACCGCGCCGCTTAGCTAAACAAATATTATTTCACCGATATAACTTATGCTCGAGTGATGAATATTCTAATGTCCTTACATACTAAATAATAATTAATAATTGTACTTATCACTATGTCACTATTACTACTCGTTTGTTTATCGCAATGGTTTAAGATTTAACGAATTACGTTGTTAGATGGAATTTAAGATAAGAATGAAAAATGGGGAAGTGCTCCGTTTTTCTGGGGTGTGTCACGGCTTGACTGGGGTGTGCCTGGCACACCTTGCACCCCTCCCCTGGTTTTGCCACTGCCACCAAACAATACTAAAATCACATTCTGGTATACCAGGTGTCTCAGTTGTGTGGTTCCAACGTCATATCTCTGTTGTTCCGAAAAATTAAATAATCAATATTTTAAGTTTTATATACACCTAATGTCCTCAAAAATAAGCATAATAACAAGATTCAGCCACTTCCGGTTTGACTAGAAATACACCTAACTTTGGAATTTAAATGACACCCTGTATATTTAATTCGATATTTGAATTCTCCGCAAAATTTCCTTTTCAGCGGTGTATCATACCTTATATTGCGACTTAATGGTACTGAATAAATCAAATTAAAAAAATTATTAAATTACTTTATTTAACCCAGTTGTAAACTAATGTTATATAATACTGAAACAGTTCTAACGAAACATTCAATTCTTAAACTCTAAGGTAAATGTTCTAAATGTGCTCGTTGTTCCAAGCAACATTCTGCTTTACGTAAAAGTTCACCAGACGTTACAGATCTCAATACTTCCAGAGCAGCTTCAACTTTTTAAATTTGATTTATTCATTAGTATTAAGCCTTTGAAATAATAATCGCAATTTACCCAGCGCGTAAAGAGATTAGAATTTGGGGTGAAGTAAAATGCATTGTGTCAACAACTGCATTTGTTTCAAATATATCTTAATTACCTCATTCTATAAATTATCCACTATAACATATTACCTGATTGATGTTATCTGTACATTTTATTGGTGGACGGTTCAAAATTCCTTTACTGCAACTACCATTAGAATATTTGGTATTGTTATAAAACTTCAAAAGGTATCTACCGGTACACAACGGTACAAATGTAATTTAAATAGTTCTACGAACCCAACTTTTATGACCGGAAGGATTACCTTGGGGTTGCAAATTTCTATTCACATCTAAATAAATTTGACAAATACTTAAATCTAAAATAAAAAAATTGGACAATATTCGTTACAAATATACCTTAGAATATTTTTTAAGTTTTTAATGTTAGCTTAAAGTACAATATATTATATAGTTTTAAATATACCTTCAAATATGATAGATCTTTAATTTCTTTAGAATTTTCAGAAATATTTACAGCTTATTCTATGACAAAACATACAGTTTGTGTACTGTCATAAGTTTTTATGCAGTGGTTGCTTTTAATGGAGAATAAATCGATTTTCATTTTTATAAATACAACGGATGGGAAGTACTGTATCAACAAGAATGCAAAAAAATTTTCAAGAATTTTTATTTGTTCAATCGCTTTAAAATGTTGGAAAATGTCTAAAAACAAAATTTGAGCAAAAAAATCTTGTCCCTGTGTGTACTCCTAACTTTTGAAGGACAAGATGACAACTTGAAATTTGGCATACATATAGATGTCAACAACCCAAAGCGACTGATTAGTATTAGGTAGAAAATAAAATTTCTGATGGAAAAGCATTTTTGTAATTTTTTGTAAAGTTAATCATTTTCGAGTTATTTACAAAAACCGATTTTTAAAATCTATGGTTTTTGCTATCTCGAATACCATTTGTTGTAGAAAACACAGGGACAGAAAATGCTCAAAATTTTATTAGTTATCACATAATATAAGAAGAAATGTGTAAATGTCATTTTGACACCATAATTTAAATTTTTGATGTGGAAGTATTGATACAATTTGCAGCGGTATTTAAGTTCTCTGCCTAACATGCAATCTTTCTTATAAAGTGAATTCTTATTCAGATATTGAAAAATTTGAACTAACACTTAAATTATGCCTTAGAAATTTTTTCGTGTCGTAACAAAAATTGCAGAGACCATAATTAATCGATAGTTTTATATCTTCGAAATAATCAGTTGTTTTAGAAATATTTGATAAAACCAAAAACTGTCTGTAATAACCACCCAAAACAGCACAATCAGTTCACGTGCTAAGCGAGATGGAATACACAACAAACTAAAAGCCCTGATGTCATACATTCGTCTTTTGAGTAGTATCAATGACACACTTAGTTGCTACTGTCAACGAGAACTGAAAATCAGTGTTTTTGCAACATCGGTAAAATTATGTCTCTCTCACTCATATAATGCTTATTGGGTCCCTTTCTAGCTTACTATAAGTTACACCCGCAATAATGTTTTTTCTATTTCGAGTTGATAACTAACTCATTACCGCACTGTTTTCAATTGTTTTCGGTTTGATAATGAGATCTATTATCGTACTGTTTTCAAGTTGGTAGTAAGGTTAGAAAAAGCAAATTCACTAACAAAATATTAGTGACAGCTGACATCCCATAACTTTCGCTTTTAAGGTTGTAATAAAAAACGTGAAATGTGATTTTCTTAAATACAAAATACAACACAAGTACATCAAAATATAATTTTATAGACTTACATACTAAATATATACTAAATGAAAACTACTTCTGAATGAAACAATTATTATAAATATTAGCATTGAATACACAGTTATCCGCTGTAAATTAAGTTTCATTCAAATTGAACTTTTGTATAATTGTATTACCAACTTTTCCCTGTTACAAACTTACTATCTCAAAATTCCTAGATATTACATTTTAACATTTTAATATTTTCAATAGAAAAATAGTATAAAAACACGTTTAATAAGACGTTTATCACACTCGTTCATTAGAAAACTCGCTACGCGGCTCGTTTTCAAACTTGAACTCGTACGATAATAACGTCTCTTATTAAACTTGTTTCTTAATATGCTATTCTATACCTGCATATTTTTATTTAGAAATTATGTAAAAAGTATTAGTTTGCTTTTTAATTATGTAACTTTTAAAATGAATTTTTTAATTTTCCAATCCTCTAGTTGGATTTGTTCATTAACGAACTTGACTTGAATGTTTGTATTAAATGTCATATCGATAGTTTTAATGGTTGAAAAGATATCCCGACACACACACACACACACACACACACACACACACACACACACACACACACACACACACACACACACACACAACACACACACACACTCGCACACACACACACACACACACAAACACACAAAACACACACAAAACACACACACACACACACGCACACACGCCTACACGTACAGATGCACAGACGAACAGACGCACAGACAAACAGACACTATGCAACCTATTTTATACGTTTATAACGAAAACAGGCAATATTGTAAAAACAAACAAAAATGACGTTTGAAACTTCATATGAAATAGATAAAAACGTGTTAACAAAAAAAAAAGAATTCTAAAGCCGCTCGCTTCTATAAAACATCAATAATACAGTTTAACCATTTTCGTTCATATTTAATTAATTTTTCTACTTTCGTTATATTCAGAAACTTTATAAAGAAAAGTTATGTAAAATTAAATTTTATTTAAAAATATCTCTACTCACCATTTTAAACAATATACATTACCCATATTAACGAATTGAATATTTTAAATTTCAAAAAATTGTTTCCAACAACTTTAACAATTTTAATAGATAATACTGCTACTGACGAAGATAACTGTAAGTATTTTCATAAATCGGTATTCATTTTCTATAATTCTTTAAATAGAAACAAATATTTGTAATCTGTGTCGAGAAAAATTATTTCTAATTTTTAATACTTCTATAACACCATTTTATTTTTAACAAAATAAAAAACATAAAGTAAGAGTTTCTGAATTACCTCAATTAATTTACATGTATGAATACAAATTTATGTACGGAGTAATTATGTCCAACATAGCATTGTCCTCAAACTTACCGTCTAATAGTATAAAACTTACGACCCCAAACTTCACAGTCTTTAATAAATTCTTTGCCAATATATACCCGTATACACTTGTATATACGCGTATATACGGTGACCCCAAACTTACCGTTTGACTATATATATATATATATATATATATATATATATATATATATATATATATATATATATATTATATATACTATATATATTCAATAAGATCTAAGTAGTATAGAGATGGATATAAATGTGTAGACCCCAGTTATTCGGTATATTTAAGCATTCATTTGTCTTATGACGTTAAGAATGTGTATTTATTGTTATTCCGTTATGAATGATGCATATTTAATATTGAAAGCAAAGCATAAAAAAAGTACTCCATTTATTAAGCCTAATGTAGACCTTTTATTATTTTAAATTTAGTTAACAGTTTTGCGAGCCCTGGCTAGCTACATATCTATTTTAATTTTTTTATAGTAGTCGAGTCATATTTTTTTTAAGTTTTTGTTGTTACCAAAAGGTGACACATTTGTAGAAGACGTGATAATAGAGTAACATTTATGAAATTGCAAACCTTCATGATTACCAGTCCTAATGAAAATATTTATCTTTTTGGTGAGTAATCATGTATTTTTATTAATTTTCTACAAAGTTACATAACAATTACAGTTATAGTTTTCAGTACTAAGTTGTATATAAGCCTGCTATAATAGTTTGGAAACGTATATGAAAAAGCCAACTGCGGAATCTTTAATAGACTAAATCTTATTATTCCCGCCTTGAAAATGACAAATCAGAACATCCACAAAACAGCAAAAAAAAAAACAAATTTAACAAAATTTAATAAACTTATAATGGCCAAAGTTTAAAGTTGCAAAAAAAATTAATTTCAAAGTATTCACAATTATGGCCGACCGATCCAATCTACAACATCTCATATGCTCTGTACGTCTAGCATCAAAGGTGCGTTTTGTGGGCTCACTGTATACTTTAGCACAAGAACAGGACATTTGATACATTCCAGAAGCTAATAATCGATTCGAAGAATCCTTAGGGCATCTTAAAGGTTCTTTATTCTTTCTTGTGGGTTTGAAAACAGTTCTAATTCCATGGATAACTATTTTTTTAATTTTATCCGTAACGGTAGTGATGAAAGGAAGAAGAGCTTTACCAACATTAAGTGATAATATTGTTCTTTACGAGTACGTCTAACAGGTTTAATTATATTATTAATTTCTTTAACAGAATAACCATTATCTTGTAATGATGTTTTTAAATGATCAAATTCGTATTCTAAAAATTCTGGGTCACAAATTCCTCGTTCGATTAACTAGAGTTTTGTTTATATAAATTTTTGAACGAGGGCGATGATTCTATAGCTTATGAAGATATCTTTCGGTGTGTAGGTTTCCGATAAACCCTAAAGAACAAATGATGAATTATTTGTTTTAGAAATTAATATATCTAAAAATTTAACACTTACATTAGCGTCTTTTGGATAGTAATCTGAATGCTTGGATGAATCCCATTTACAAAATTTAAAAACTCATTTAGTGCTACTTTTCTTTGTCTCCAAATTACAAAAGTATCATCAACATATCTATGCCAAATTAAAGGTTCTTTTCGCAGAGATAATGTTTCAAACTTAGCTACTGCCGGACTTCATAGCTACACAATCCAGTTATTTGTATAATTTACTGTTGCACTGAAAACAGATAGTGTTAAGATAGTTCTGAAACAGAATTGTTATATCTTTCAGAAAAATGTGATTAATATATTCAATGGTTTCTTTCAAAGGAACTTCGACTTACTTGCATACTAAAATTACACATTTTGTCAATGAAATGTGCAGAATTTTTGATATGGTGATCTGTTTTTCCTATGTGAGACTGTAATAAAAATGTATAATGATTCACAAGGTTATATGTAGGAAATACACTTGCACTGACATTGGGTTTAAAAGGAATGTAGGTTTGTGAATCATTGGTAAACGATTTAGTTTTGCTGGGAAAGCTTCAGGGATAGAAGATATCTTAATCAGGTCTGTAGTTGTCAAATGGAACTTCTTTGTAAGATTTTTGGCAATTCACACATGTTTCTGGTTCCAATAAAAATAAATAAATAAATAAAAATAATTGTTCAAATTTAAATTTATTCATTCATATTTTAAATAACCATACTTAACGGGATAATCGTGTAACAATTTAAACACTTTCAGAATTTATGTTACAACACTTCAACAGTAAGTTCAGCTGCCATCGTCAGCATACTGGGAATCCGGAAATGATACGCAAAAAATGTAGTTGCTGATTCTACACGAAAAATGAGTGTGACAAGGTCCTATAACAATTTTTCGAAAACTTAAAAATAACGGATCTCCAGGGCGTCAAAGTTAGAATTAAAAAGTAATTTTTTTGTAATAACTTTTTTATTGGTAATCCGGTTGCCTTAAAATTTGGTACACTTATTACTACGCTGTGAACAATAACGCACTTTAAATTATTTTTAATGTTTTAACACACTTTTTTTTATAAAGACTCAAAATTTGACATTCATCCTTTAATGTTTAAAGTTGGATACTCACGAGAACGAATCTCGCGACTTTTGACAGTTGATATGACTTGTGTTTTAAATAGACCGATCATGTGACAACTGTCTAAAGTCGCGAAATTTGCGTCTTGCTGCAGATGCATTCCCACCAACCACACCATAATAATAATGCATATCACGTAATTCAATATTTGAATAATTAACGTTATTATTCGTCTTCTTCGATTTTGAAACTTCACAACTCAATTACAATTGAGGTATGCACTAAGTATACCTTTTTTTGTGTGTTTTATATGCTCTTTCGTCTCATGCACAAAAACTGATACAAAATCCAAAATAACGGATCTACAGGGTGAGTTCAGACATTTTATTACTGGCAAAACATTTTAACACTCATTCTTACACTTTACAATGTGTCAAAATTGTTTTTACATGTGTCCTCGTTGCCATAGAAACCATATCACTTGTTTCCACAGCACGCCGTGTTAAAACGTTGAAAATAATTTAACGTGCGTTATTGTTCACAACGTGCAAGACAATTTTAAAAGCAGATTTTTTCGAAAACGGGTTATTTTAGAGAGATGTAACAAGTAAACTTTTTTTGCGTAATTTTAAGTTCCCTTTTATTTTTTGCAACTGTACACAACAATATCTAAAAAACCAAAAAGTTATAGGTTATTCAGCAGATGGAAAGGTTGAGTTCATCCCCTGCAATGAGGGACAAATGTCAACTTTTGACCGATAATACAAAAGATCATAAGTAACAAGTATACCAAATTTTAAAACAACCGGATTACCAACAAAAAAGTTATTTAAAAAAATTATTTTTTAAATCTAACTTTGACGCCCTGTAGATCCGTTATTTTTGAGTTTTCGAAGAAATATTATAGGAATTTGTCACACTCATTTTTCATGTAGAATCAGCAACTAAATTTTTTGCGCATCATTTCCGGACACCCTGTATATAAGATGTTATTAATTGCCAAAATCAAAACAAAGAGCTTACTATGATAAGAAAGTAAAGAAGATTACTAATTCATAGTTCTATAAATGATAAAATCCAGAAAAGATAAGTAGTCAGTCTACCCTCTGGTGGATAGGTAAGGCTAGCGATGGAAAGACTATTTGATTCAGCAAATAAATAGAAAATAATCCCAGGTTTAGAGCAATACCCAATGAACCTTTATGAACCACTTGATGCTGTAAATAGTAAGATTTTACAATTCAATGTTTCATTCTCACAAATTATAGTATAACAATTAGTAGTTAATTGTGTATTTCCACACGTTTAATGGCCGGTGATCTAAAGGCGATTATATATATATATATATATATATATATATATATATATATATATATATATATATATATATATATATACAGGGTGTCCGGTGAGGAACTGTACAAACTGAAATGGTATGTTCCTTGGGTCAATTTAATTAAAAAGTCTCATAAACATAGGTCTGATTCGCAATAGTTACGCAGATACAAGCGTTTAAAGTTTATAAATGATCACATATTTTTCAAAAGTAATTATTATTAGTCAACTGGAAAACAAAACCGAAACAATCTGTCATTTATTCGTTTGTGTTCTAATAATGACAAAGTGGATTGTAGTAAATTAAGTGTAATTTAAATTTAAAATGCCTTTTCAATTTTCTAACGAAGGGTATGCTGACATCATTTACATTTATGGATTTTGTGATGGAAATGCGAGAGCTGCCGTTAGGAATATGAACGAAGATTTCCCAACAGGAGGATTCCAAATCACCAAACCTTTTCTTCTGTGTTTCAACACGTTCGAACTCATGGTTCATTTCCATCAGTTTCAATAAGATCTGATCGTCCTGTGTTTTAAATAGACCGATCATGTGACAACTGTCTAAAGTCGCGAAATTTGCGTCTTGCTGCAGATGCATTCCCACCAACCACACCATAATAATAATGCATATCACGTAATTCAATATTTGAATAATTAACGTTATTATTCGTCTTCTTCGATTTTGAAACTTCACAACTCAATTACAATTGAGGTATGCACTAAGTATACCTTTTTTTGTGTGTTTTATATGCTCTTTCGTCTCATGCACAAAACTGATACAAAATCCAAAATAACGGATCTACAGGGTGAGTTCAGACATTTTATTACTGGCAAAACATTTTAACACTCATTCTTACACTTTACAATGTGTCAAAATTGTTTTTACATGTGTCCTCGTTGCCATAGAAACCATATCACTTGTTTCCACAGCACGCCGTGTTAAAACGTTGAAAATAATTTAACGTGCGTTATTGTTCACAACGTGCAAGACAATTTTAAAAGCAGATTTTTTCGAAAACGGGTTATTTTAGAGAGATGTAACAAGTAAACTTTTTTTGCGTAATTTTAAGTTCCCTTTTATTTTTTGCAACTGTACACAACAATATCTAAAAAACCAAAAAGTTATAGGTTATTCAGCAGATGGAAAGGTTGCGTTCATCCCCTGCAATGAGGGACAAATGTCAACTTTTGACCGATAATACAAAAGATCATAAGTAACAAGTATACCAAATTTTAAAACAACCGGATTACCAACAAAAAAGTTATTTAAAAAAATTATTTTTTAAATCTAACTTTGACGCCCTGTAGATCCGTTATTTTGAGTTTTCGAAGAAATATTATAGGAATTTGTCACACTCATTTTTCATGTAGAATCAGCAACTAAATTTTTTGCGCATCATTTCCGGACACCCTGTATATAAGATGTTATTAATTGCCAAAATCAAAACAAAGAGCTTACTATGATAAGAAAGTAAAGAAGATTACTAATTCATAGTTCTATAAATGATAAAATCCAGAAAAGATAAGTAGTCAGTCTACCCTCTGGTGGATAGGTAAGGCTAGCGATGGAAAGACTATTTGATTCAGCAAATAAATAGAAAATAATCCCAGGTTTAGAGCAATACCCAATGAACCTTTATGAACCACTTGATGCTGTAAATAGTAAGATTTTACAATTCAATGTTTCATTCTCACAAATTATAGTATAACAATTAGTAGTTAATTGTGTATTTCCACACGTTTAATGGCCGGTGATCTAAAGGCGATTATATATATATATATATATATATATATATATATATATATATATATATATATATATATATATATACAGGGTGTCCGGTGAGGAAGTGTACAAACTGAAATGGTATGTTCCTTGGGTCAATTTAATTAAAAAAGTCTCATAAACATAGGTCTGATTCGCAATAGTTACGCAGATACAAGCGTTTAAAGTTTATAAATGATCACATATTTTTCAAAAGTAATTATTATTAGTCAACTGGAAAAACAAAACCGGAACAATCTGGCATTTATTCGTTTGTGTTCTAATAATGACAAAGTGGATTGTAGTAAATTAAGTGTAATTTAAATTTAAAATGCCTTTTCAATTTTCTAACGAAGGGTATGCTGACATCATTTACATTTATGGATTTTGTGATGGAAATGCGAGAGCTGCCGTTAGGGAATATGAACGAATATTTCCCAACAGGAGGATTCCAAATCACCAAACCTTTTCTTCTGTGTTTCAACACGTTCGAACTCATGGTTCATTTCCATCAGTTTCAATAAGATCTGATCGTCCTGTGGAGTTAAATGTGAATGAGCAAGAAAACATTCTACAGATGGTTGATCGGAGTCCAGGGTTGAGTGTTAGAAGAATTTCTTCTACAACGGGAGTCCCCCGTATGTCAGTATGGCAAACATTACATGATGGGCTTTTGTATCCCTATCATACACAAAACGTTCAGCACCTTGAACCTGGAGATTTTGCTTTGCGGTTGAATTTCTGCCAGTGGCTACAAGAAAATCCACAACTAGTTCCATTCATTTTATTTAGTGACGAGGCGCAATTTACTAGAGATGGAGTGAACAATACACGCAATTGTCATTTGTGGTCAGATGAAAATCCACATGGTACAACAGAAGCTAACTTTCAGCGCAGATTTTCTGTCAATGTATGGTGTGGTATGATTGACGATCAACTTATTGGACCTTTTTTGTTTGAGGAAGAAGCATATGCTAACTTTTTGCGGAATGAATTGCTACCGCTTTTGGAAGAAGTACCTTTACTAACAGGACAACAAATGTTTCTTCAACAAGATGGGGCTCCTCCCCATTTTAGTCGACAGGTGACAGAACATCTAAATGTTGCTTACCCTAATAGGTGGATTGGGCGTGGAGGTCCGCATAATAATAATAATTACTTTTGAAAAAATATGTGATCATTTATAAACTTTAAACGCTTGTATCTGGGTAACTATTGCGAATCAGACCTATGTTTATGGGACTTTTTTTACTTAAATTGACCCAAGGAACATACCATTTCAGTTTGTACAGTTCCTCACCGGACACCATGTATATATATATATATATATATATATATATATATATATATATATATATATATATATATCACATACATACATACAGGGTGTACCATAATTAATGGTACATAGAACCATGGTAGAATCCTGACCTAAAATTATGACGATTTGCCAAATATGACCTTAATAAAATGTTGATAATTAAGAAGTTACAAGGTGTTAAAGTCGAAAATGTTGCTTACCCTAATAGGTGGATTGGGCGTGGAGGTCCGCATAATAATAATAATTACTTTTGAAGAAATATGTGATCATTTATAAACTTTAAACGCTTGTATCTGGGTAACTATTGCGAATCAGACCTATGTTTATGGGACTTTTTACTTAAATTGACCCAAGGAACATACCATTTCAGTTTGTACAGTTCCTCACCGGACACCCTGTATATATATATATATATATATATATATATATATATATATATATATATATATATATATATAATACTACATACAGGGTGTACCATAATTAATGGTACATAGAACCATGGTAGAATCCTGACCTAAAATTATGACGATTTGCCAAATATGACCTTAATAAAATGTTGATAATTAAGAAGTTACAAGGTGTTAAAGTCGAAAATTATTAAACTGTCAATGGCTCGAACTTTTTTAATACCGTGTATTTTTGTACTAAATTTAGTGGAAAGTTTTACTGACCTAAGACGGACCCAACCGTAGAACAATATATTAAATTTCTTTTGCCAGTGGCATACAACACAAATGATAAACCCCTTCACCCCTCCTAAATATTACGCCACTGTGCAAATATCAATTTCAAGTATAAATTCATATTTTCCAATGTCTTGTACGTAAAATATGTACTCTTGTTGAGAACCCATAAAGTGGATAATAATCGAGATATTAACCATTAAAGAGGTAAAAACACCGTAATTTTAACTTTTTTGCCTATCCATAGTACATTTGGTAGTAGGTCAGGATTGCTCTGTTTACAATCCATTATTTTGAGATTAAAATTGTGCACTCTTGTTAGGAATCCAGAATAAAATAAAAAAATAAAAATAAAACACGGTTTTGGTTTTTACTACCAAATGTACTGTGGATAGGCAGAAAAAGAAGTTATAATTACTGTGTTTTTACCTTTTTAATGGTTAATATCTCGATAATTATGCACTTTATAGGTTCTTATTTTACGTACAAGACATTGGAAAATATGAATTTATAGTTGAAATTGATATTTGTACAATGGCGTAATACTTAGGAGGGGTGAAAGGGTTATCATTTATGTTGTACGCCACTGGCAAAAGCGATTTAATATATTGTTCTACGGTTGGGTGCGACTTTGGTCAGTAAAGCTTTCCACTGAATTTAGTACAAAAATACAGGGTATTAAAAAAGTTATATCCATTAACAGTTTAATAATTTTCAACATTAACACCCTGTAACTTCTTAATCATCAACATTTTATTAAGGTCATATTTGGCAAATCGTCATAATTTTGGATCAGGATTCTACCATGGTTCTATGTACCATTAATTATGGGACACCCTGTATATACAGAGAGCGGAATTAGTCGAAGTACGATATATCCTTTATTAAAGGAGATATGAAAAAAAAGTTATTTACAAAAATTATAGGCAACTTCAAACTTCACATTATAAAATTATTTTTGTATTTACAGTGTGTTACATATTTCCATGGTGAACCAAACATACTTTTTTTTTAAATGGGACGCTATATATTATTTCAAATTTAGATTAAGCTCACCTCCTCCATACTTGCACTATAGGGTTTCATTACGTTATACAGGGTATTTCAAAAGTTATGGTCAATTGTACACGAAAATCATTCTCATTTCAACGTCCTGTATACCCTAGACAGAACAACCAAACAATAATTTTTTTCCAGGCATAATTTTTTGACATTGGTACAGTGTTACGAGAAAGTGCTATTTCTTTATTATTGCACCAATTGAATATAGAGCGAGCCAAAACTCGAACGCATGGTTTTGTCAATTTTTTCAAATAAATCATTCTGTATTTTATTTTAAAAAGTGAAAATACCTTTATGTTCTTTCATTTTTATTAACCACTCCCTATAGCTAAAATCGTTAACTCTAATAACAGAAAGAGATTTTTTTTAAAATTTCTATTATAACAAGTTAGCCGTGAACAAATAAAAGTGTGACAAATTATTCTAAAAAATTCAAAAAACATTGGTTATTAAGACAAAATTGTTATAAAATTAATCATGGCTAACTTGTTATAATAGAAATTAAAAAAAATCTCTTTCTGTTATTAAATTGAAAGTATCTCAGAAATTAACGAGTAAAGAAATAGCACTTTCTCGTAGCACTGTACCAATGTCAAAAAGTTATGGTCTGGAAAAAATTATTGTTAGGTTGTTCTGTCTAGGGTATGCAGGACGTTGAAATGAGAATATGTTTAAAATTCGTGTACAATTGACCATAACTTTTGAAATACCTTGTATAACGTAATGAAACCCTATATTGGAAGTATAGGGGAGATGAGCTTAATCTAAATTTGAAATAATATATGGGGTGTCCCATTAGAAACAAGTATGTTTGGTTCACCCTGGTAATATATAACACCCTGTAAATACGAAAATAATTTTATAATGTGAAGTTTGAAGTTGCCTATAATTTGATATCTCCTTTAATAACGGATATATCGTACTTCGACGTACTAATGCCGCACCCTATATATATATATATATATATATATATATATATATATATATATATATATATATATATATATATATATATATATATACATATTTATATATCTTAAGTGTAAATTAACATAAATTATCATCAATCAATTATCTTTGAAAATAAGTTTAACACATTTTGAATATAAGCGCCTTCTGCGTATTCCATTTAACCTATCTACATTTATTTTCAGTTGAACAGCCTTTTTTAATCGTCTCTTGCATGAAATTGAAGGAATCTTCAAGTGCTTCATTGATTACTTGAATACACAAAAGAAATATACCGGTTATAATCGTTTTTCTTCCAATTTTGAAAACTTAAACTGACAAAATATGTTTAAATTAGTACAAAAAGTGGAGTATGTGCGCTTCGTCAGAATCGAATAAATTCTAAGTTGTCTGCGTTACATTGTTCCCCAATTAAACGACTGTAACAGGCAGTTAGACAGACAGACCCGCGAATTACCTTGCAAGGATGTCGTTTTTTTCCTCAAGAAACAGGAATCTAAACGTGACAATCTTTCGGGATTAACTACGAAGCATCGTGAAAATTAGATTACTACTGTCATTAATAATTTTACGACGGCACCTTTAATGTAACTGTAAAAAATATAGTTTTAATTTTGAATTGTTAATAATGTGTAAGTATCAGCTAATAGAAATAGGTTGTCATTCTTAACAATCAACACAGTACTCGGAAAATGCCAACTTTTAAAAGGAATATAGATATTGTCTAAGATTTTATTTAATGGCAACTCTGAGTAAACATAAAAATTGGGATTACTTAAATCATTTTTAGCCCAACGAACGAAAAACCAAGAAATGAAAACGCATACCAGCACGATTATCATTCATAATTAAGATACTAGTCTTTTAGGTTTTTATACAAATTTAAACGTTTCGATAGCAATCAGCCCTCGGTAAATGATAATAGTTTAAAAAAGTTAATTAATTTGCCAAATGAATTTTTGAAATATGAAAATGCAAAAATAGCTTGCTATAACAGTTAGGCAAAATGTATATGAAAGCTAACTATGCCATCTAATTTTATTTTAGTAAAGATTAGCTAGATGTTTAATAAATGAAATATTATTAAACCACCTTGAAAAGGACAAATCAGAGCAGCCTCTAACATACGAAGGCTAACGATGAATAATGTTACAAGTTTAATCAAATTATAATAAAATAAGTCCAACGTTGTGGAAAACTTGTCAGTTTAAATTAAAATTTTACAAATAAAGATATATATTATGAAAAGTTTGCGTATGTAATACGCAATGCAACACCCTGTAATTACTCGTAAATACATTAAGATATCGAATCCGTTTTTTTTTGCATTAGGTTTATCATACACTAAACTAGAAAGCCCAATATAAAATTTTATAATACTGCTACTTTCTCATATTTCGCCAGAAAAAATAAACACTGAATGTCCAACTTTGTTTTCCCATTACGTGCTTCCTACAAAGTTAAACAATTTTTTTTTCATATTTACCATCTGGGAAAAAAGTTGAACCTAAGAGTGTGAGGTCTTTTCGATAGTTAGTCCGCAGTAAAAAATTGTACCAATGGATATTACAGTGACGTTCTTATTTAAACTCAATAGTTTACTACATCCTATGCCATTAGTTTGAAAAATTATTTTTGTATCCGTTATATAGAAAATAGTTTCCTATAGGCAGATTCCATTGGGGAAAACATAGATTGTTGCGATATGCATGATTTTATGTTATTGGACATCAGTTTGTATTCCACATATTGAAAATTTTTACTTATAAACGAGTTTAGTTGAGAAAACGAAAAAGAATGCTCACTTTGCTATAATGGACAAATATTAAATTTTACTATTTTATTTTATTGGATGTGACTTTGAGTTGGCCATATTAATAGTAGATTATTATGTAAGACGTGTAAATAGACAATTATTAAGCACAAGCTTTGCAGTCGAGGTGACAGCTAAGACTGCAAAATTTAGCGAAATATACTATTTTATCTTCAAGTCTCAAATAAAACTCCTTCGGAGTGATGAGTGATGACGAGTATGCAACTTTCTGACAGATTGTTACTATCTGAAATTTTCTATGAAAATCACATTGTTATTAGTTTCAATATGAAATTTTCTACCAAAATCACATTTTCCTGGCCCCATTATTAGTTTTAACTTCAGTCTCATTATTAGGTTGAATGAATAATGTTTATTTACGACTCATTTCGATTTAATATTGGTGTACATTATGTTGCATCCACTATGTGTGTTCTTTATAACTCAAAAAGAAAATCGTACTATTTACTTCAGTAAACATCAACGTTTACGTCGTTTCAGTGTTTCAGTTTCTATTAAATGAATATAGTAAAACCTTCGTTTCTAAATTAATTTTGTAGAAAAAATAATTGTTTCAGTAACAAAAATAAAAAATTCATTTAGGTAAACAATAACCTTTCTGCAACTTGTATAATAATAAAAAGGTGGTCGTTCTACTTTAATTAACATGAGCCCAGTTCGTAACTATTGTACTTATTGGTCCGTAAAAACTATGTTGTGTACCCATAATATTCATATCATCTGAGCGCAGTGAGTTATGAAAAACAATGTATTATTTGTCCCCGGCATTGGAATAATAAACTTAAACATTTAAAAATAGAATTAAAAAAATTGGTTTGACCACAGTCAGGAATTCATTATCTTTGATTTTTATATATAATTCCAAAGAATACTTACATTGTGTGACAAAGTATAAGTGGGCTCAGGTCATTTAAAAATGGATATATTACAATATTATAAATATACTTTTAATAATTCTTCTTTTAACCATTATTGTTTTGGAGAGAGATTGGGACGTTTTGGCACTGTGTTCGTCGATTTATCAATTAGTTTCTGTTTCTAGTTAATTTTTTTTGCTGATCAAAGTGGCACCCAACGATTTGCTTAAGTAGCTATTTTATATTAAGTTACAAAATAAGCGAAAATCTTTTTTTCGAAACTTTAAAAGCATAGTATAGTGTTATGTCGTCGATTTTTGTGATCTTCAGACAGTTTTTATGAAACCCGTCGTACTAACTTACCCTCTTCCACTGTATTAGAACATATGTAAATGGCTTGTCACGCAACATTAAGCTGTTCTGTAAGACCCTGTGCAGATTGCTTGCACATGTTTCATATTTAAGACTAATATCTGCTTCTTTTACACGTGGGTTACCTTACGCTTTTGCTTAAGATGAAAGTGGATGGTATAAACTTTTGTGTTGTTGCCGTCGTGAATACTACTGAATTGTGAGGTTATGCATCAAAAGTCCAAAATAGTAGAAAAAACAATGTTTCGGTTGTAAGAAACCTAGGGATCCAAACATTGTTGCACTCCGAATACATAAAGCGTGCACTATCACTTCTTTCAGTTTTTGGCGCACTTTCTTTAAAGCTTTGTCCGTCTCCATCTTCGTTTTTCAAACTACGCTCTCATTTTTGAAAATGTCGAGATGCGGTTTTTTGCAATCGATTCTGTTTTTTTTTTTGTGGAGGTTTGTAACTGGAAACTACCTTCGGAAGCGGGAGTCACGGAGACTAGGGGGGTAATTTAACTTCTCGCAAAGGAACTCTTCTCGTAGACCACTTATCAATTTCGGGTCTTCTCTATCCCCCTTTGAAGTGGAAATGTGTGCAACACCATTTCATAATAATATTGACCGGGAAATGTGAATTTCATGCCAATCATGCTCCTACTCCCCATCGCCCCCTCGTGGCTAACAGATTAATTTGAAATGTGTATATCTCAGAAACAGAGCGTTGTACTTAGGTACCGACAAAGGGACGAAACGCATTCGTTTGTAGAGTCAGAATTTCAAATACGCATACCTCGAGAACGGAGTGTCAGAAGGGAAAAGGTTAGTTCTCGGCGAGACGCATCCAAACTTCATATGCGAATATCTCGAAAAAGGGTTTTCAGAATAGGGTACCCACAAAGGGAAATGATAGGTCTTGACGAGTCGCATCCACGGTGGTGTTAGAATTTCGAATGTTTATATCTTGAGAACGGAGCGTCGGCAGAGGGTATCTAGAAATGTAAACTGATAGGTATCCACGAGACGCTTCCTCTGACCGTGCGGCAAAAGAAAATGCGTTTACCATGGTCACATTTTATTGCATGTTTTTAACAGAAGTCCCAGAATTTAAATCAATATATTTTTTCACCAAATGGCCTCTACATTTATTATTTACTCATTTACATAATTATGTACCTCTTGATCACACCTTCGTTGCGTTTTTGTGCTTTACGGAAATTAATTTTAATTTTTACGGATTTTTAGTAGCAAACATAATGTAGTTAAACGATTTAAGGTTTAAAGTAATGTCCTAGGTTATTTATTTTCCGTTTGTTGTAAGAATGAGGTCATAGTGATTTTTTAAATTTCAGGTTACAAAATAAATTAGAATAAGCATTGAAATACTATCCAGATTTTTTGTGCTTTGAATTTTAAAAATTTCGTACCAGCATTCACTTAATCTGGTTTAAATCGTTTCCGAGGTTATTTTTTTCCGGTTGTTGTGAAGTTCCATTGATAGTATTTTTTATTTAAGGTTGCAGAATAAATTTGAATAGCATTGAAATACTGTCAATATTTTACGTGTACTTAATTGCTTTTAAGTTTCCGTTCATGCTTATTAGTATTTAAGACATAATTATTTGAAATGCTTTAAGGTAATACGTACTTGTAACGTTTTTAAAAAAATAATAGCACGCTGGGGCAACATAACTAGATTTTTTTTTTCTGGAGTGCTTCCTTTCCGATATCACTTAAAGGCAATAACCATTATACATGTGTATATTCTGCAATTGAATACAAATTGAAAATATTTGTAATTAATTCCAGATTTAATTTAAAGAAATTTTTTAAAACGTGTAATAGCTATTTGTACAACTGGAGATAAAGTGATGGTTTTAGCAACTCGAGTTCGAAAGTTAATTAAGTTGTCAATCGAGCGAGAGTTTAAAAAACACTTTCTTCATATGTTATACACATGCTCCTTACTAACGCTGGATAGATAATTGCAAAATATAGAATTACAAATGAATTGTGACTGGATAGATTTGCAACAATGCAATGATATATTTATACTAATAATAAATGCATGTAACATATTTGTTTTTTTTTGTAATTTTCTACTTAATAGTACAAGGAGCTAAATGAAAGGTATTGATACAATATTTACCCTATTTTGTTTAAAAAACCAGTAATATAAGTATTAAATAATTTAAAAATTTGTATCTGTGAGGATCCATGGATGTTAATTATGCTCGGAATGTGGTTGTAAATTAATTAATAATTAAATAACTTGAAATCTTCTTCATTAACATTAACTTGCAGTTAATGTAAAAAGTTACACTAGTGTAGCAACATGGTACGACATTACAGTCATCGCAAAGCAACTAAAATATATATCTATATCTTAAATAAAATATGTCATCTGACTATTAGATACTTCTATAACTGGTAGTACACTACAGTTCCCACATTTGTTAAAGTGTGTATTAACAATTTGATTATGCTAAAAATGTTTGTTATACACTTTTTCCAAAAAATTTGCACCTCCGTAAAGCTCGGCAAAATAAATGAAAACACGTTAACTTTTCAACAAGGGGGAGCAATTTTTAGGCAAATTTTTTTAAATAAGACGAAGGGTCAAACTTACAAAACCATATTTCTTTTTTTTGTTATTGAGAAACTGTGTCTTAAAATTCCAAAGTTAAGCAATCTGGATTTGTATCCAGATCGTATTGTTGTACGGAAATTGGTGGAGATGATTTTGAACAGTACATTCAATAAATAAATAAATTAAAAATTATTATTAATTTTATTAAATACATAAATAAAAAGTTTACCTCGAGTAGGATTTGAACCTACGACCTGTACTTTGCTACTTGAGGTAAACTTTTTATTTATGTATTTAATAAAATTAATAATAATTTTTAATTACATATTAACCTTTGAACTTATTCGTTCATAACAAAAACTTATAATAAATAAATAAATGTTTTTGTGATTTTATTTTATTAATTTTTGAAACTTTAAGGCGCAATTTCGCAGCAGCAAATCAATGGAAAAATACGGATGTATAAATAGGCCCTCGCCCTATTTAAAAAATTTTTAAAATTCCCCACCGTACAGGATTAAAGTTGCAAACATGATTATTGCATAAAAATTAGCTCCTATTGATATAAATGTATGTCCACAGGGTGTTTCAAAAAAAAGGTGGCCCTATTGCTAAGATAGGTAGAACACTTAAAAATAAGTGGCGTTTGCTGATTAAAAAATTTTCGAAACAGTATCCGTATTCAAGGTACATGGTTTAAAGAATTTTTTTGTCCACATTTTTTACGATTATGTCGAAACTACTGGCAAAATTATAATGACATTTTGTATGAATATGTTTTGGAAGCTGACACATCCCATGAATTTGTTTTTATATTTCGCTTTCATAAAGGGCGCTAGTTACACGGTTTGTACCGAGTAGTTTTAAGCATAACTTTTTTGAGGTTAGATTTTCAAGCCCAAATTTTAAGTGAACTTAGGCACCATTTAATTTTACACCAAAAAGGTACTATTGGTAAAACTCGATACTGTGTACCGTTTTCGCAAGATTTTGATTTGAAAATGATGAAGTAATAACTGAAGCTGGTATAAAGTAAGTATTATTATTAAAAACCAGAAACAATAACATTATTCTAAGGCTAAAGTTATTAATTAAATATGAAATAATCAATCAGTTAGAGTAAGTGTTCAAATGTCCTCCGTTTTCGCGAATACACAATTCTATCCTTCTTTCTAAAGAATGCATTATTCTTCTAAACGGTTGAAGATCAGCTATGAAGTTATTAAAATGATGTTCAATTCTGTCTTACAACTTTAGACATGAATTTACCGTAGACCAAACTGAAGCCCAAAGGATTGAAATCACATGACCGTGGAGGCCAATGAATCGCTTCTGCGCCTCTACCAATCCATCGCTTCAGATAACCAATTGCGACACCTTCTATTAAAGTGCGGGGAAGCTCCATCATGCACAAAAAATAGAGATCTTCGCTCGTTTAGCGTTAAACCTTCTAATATCTCGAATAAATGATTTTCTAAAAAGTCGAGACACATTACCATTTAAATTTCCAGGTAGAATGTGATAACCAATTAATTTGTTACTTAAAGTTGCTGCCCAAACACTAACTTTAAACAAGTGTTGATAATGTGATACCCTTTTCACGTGTGGATTCTCATCACACCAGTAGTGTGCATTATGAGAGTTAAACATTCCTTGTCGCGTATAGGTGGCGTCGTCGGTAAAAAGGATACATTTAAAAAAAATTGGGATTGAGGGCTGTCATTTCTTGTAACGTTTCACAAAAATCCACTCTAACCGATAGATCGTCTGGCAAGAGCTCCTGGACTTGTCTGTAGTGATAAGGATGTAGCTGCTGCTCTTTAAGTATCCTCCAAGTACTTGCAGAAGACGTATTTGTATGTCGTGCCATATTCATTACGCTAATTGTTGGATCTTGAGCAACTAGATCTAAAATGATATTCTCTTTCTGAATGGTTCTTGTCGTTCTGGGCCTACCAGAATTAATTTTTTTTGTCTCACATTCCCAGTTTCTCGACAACGTCGTTCTCCGGCTCTCGACGTTTTTTATTTATTTCGTAGGTTTCTTCTGGGAAACTGTTCTGAAAAGCGCGTAACCGCTGCACTAGCGTTTTCTAAACACTCGCCTAAGGTTAATAACATGTCGGTGTACTCAACATTTTGATTATTGATTAACGTATTTATCAACAATATTAAATGTTATTGAGTTTACCGTAAATGTCAATTTTCATGGTTAACTAATGAAATTTTGAACACTTACTCTAACTGAATATTTCAAGTTTTTAGTCAAATTTATTTTAATTTTCTTATTGTGATTCTTTGTTTAATTAAGAACATTAGCCTTAGAATAATGTTATTGTTTTTGGTTTTTAATAAGAATACTAACTTTATACCTGCATCAGTTATTACTTCATCATTTTCAAATCAAAATCTTCCCTCTCCCTCGCCCCCCACTCCCTCTTCCTTTTCCTCTCCCTCTCTTTATAGAGTGGTTGGAGGGCGATGATCAGTGGGCATTCAGCTATGCAGATCTTGTGCGGTTTGTCTCACACGACGAAAATGAAGATGAAATTATTATTAATGATGAAATGGAAGAAAGCAGCAAACCCGAACAAATTTTCCATGCTTATGGAATGCAAGCGCTAGAAAGGTAGCTCCAGTATATAGAACAACAGCCAGAAGCAATACTGATGTTTTGGTTTTGAGAAGATGGGGAGACCATGCATCAAGGAAACGTATGACTGGGCTAAAACGGATATCAATTTCTTCATATTCCATTAATCTGTATAATTTTTTTCATTTTGTAACTATATAAACTGTATGTTGAATAAAATGACGGAACAATCTGTAACTAGTAATTGTTGTTTAAATTCTTCGGATTACCCGGAATTTCGATCATTCGGAATCTGTTTTCCCCCCATTGTTCCTGATAATCGAGCTTCTACGGTATAGTATTTGGTACGCCCAATTTCTCAATCGGTTTGTCAAGCATGAAATTTTCACAGTATTTTTGGAAACTGTGTTCTATAGTGTAATTAGAAAATATAATTTTACGATCTGAATCCCTAAGGGGGGATAACATGGTTTTGGTGTAACAATTGGTTGTTACAGGATAAATACTCACTAGAGCATCCAGCCAGCGAAGGCAATTTGTGTCACGGCATAGCTCAGTAGTGTGGGTGGGTTCTTACTAAATGTCGTAAAAGGGCACTTGTCACAACTCCTAAATCGTCAAAATAGGGTAAAATTTGTTAAAAAGACGCTACCTGTTAAACACATTTATAGCGGGAAAACGTTATGAACAGATCTCAGATTGGTCTAACAGGAAACCAAAACGTTCACTCAAAAATAAGCTGCCCTATTACTTAAAATTCTATCCCAAAAATATTGACGCGAAGTTCACCTAAATTCCAATGAAATTCTAAGCTTTAAATATAAAAGCCGCAAAATGTGAAATAAAACCCAAAACTTATTAGATATTTCAATAATCCTACGTCAAAAATTATTTGCGCAACTAAGCCAAAAATATCTGGACAATAATTTAATTATTTAATTAAAAACGAAAAATACGTCATAAAAATACTTCAAAAGAGGGAGACTTTTCGCGGCACCCTCGTATGCACAAAATACAATCAGCTGTTCGGTCAACAACCGCCTCACTACATAAATTTACGTTAGTTATAATTTAAAATCTCTTAATAAATCTGCACTACAATATAATTTTTCTTCAAACAATAGAAATCACTTTAATTCATTTACAACCATTCGCAATTATCTCAATCCATCCGGTATAGAATATGCTCAAATTCAAAAACAAAGTATTGCATCACACCTTTAAAAGTTACGTTAAAAATTCAATAAACAATGATATCTTTCGAAAGCAATTACTTTACTTCAAATAAACATAACCATAATCACGTTAATTTCATGATCCACATAAAAAAACAAACACACCAAATACGCGTATTATGATGCTGTACAATAAATGGGTTTACATTAAAAAAAACACAATAAGTACATTAACCTCAACATATACATGAAAAATATGGAACACTGGAACTGTGGCAGGATCTGTAACAAACAAAATACACCCACATACAACACAAAATTAAAAAACACCGAACGCGTTTCGATAGCTACGCTATCATCATCAGCGGTTGACTAGGGCGTACTAAAGAAAATTTCTAACATATATACCATCAGCGAGTATCGCTTCGTTGCTAATCTGGTGAAAGTGACAGTGAAAGTTATGAAAGTTTAATCAGTTCTGAGTAGCCTAAAGGTCCTTGATCACCATTATTCATTAGAATTTGTTTGATTTTGAAGATCTCTAAACTTTCATAACAATCAAGTTCGTGCTTATTACTAACATGCTTGATTAATGATACTTCATCTACTACATGATTAAGATTAAGATTAATTGTAAAAATTGTGAACAAATATATGTGGGGCAAACTAAACGACCTATCAAAATTCGCTTTAAAGAACATTTAGCTCATATAAAATACAAACGTTGGCCGTAGCCCTACATATGTTTGATAAGAATCATGTAGTAGATGAGGTATCATTAATCAAACATGTTAGTAATAAGCACGAACTTGATTGTTATGAAAGTTTAGAGATCTTCAAAAACAAACAAATTCTAATGAATAATGATGATCAAGAACCTTTAGGCTACTCAGAACTCATTAAACTTTCATAACTTTCACTTTCACTTTCAACAGATTAGCAACGAAGCGTCACTCGCTGGTGGTATATATGTTATAAATTTTATTTAGTCCACCCTAGTCGACCGCTGATGATGATAGCGTAGCTATCGAAACCCGTTCGGTTTTTTTTTTAATTTTGTGTGGTATGTGGGTGTATTTTGTTTGTTAAACATGTAAATACATTGATTAATAATAAGAAAACATCATCATCGAAAAGGTCATACAATTGTTACATAAATCAAATACTATAAACAAATAAAATCTAGTTTTCTTAAAAGGCTGTGAAACTAGCTAGCGGCAGTATGGGCCTTACTAAAATTATTGTAAATTTGAAATAAAAACCCAAATAACAAAGATTATAACCATTAAGCTGCGTTCTCTTCTATCGCATAACCACATTTAATTTTGATAATTTATTAAAATTTGTCAACCACAGGAAAACAAAATGCACAAAAGAGTTTACCTTATATTTGTTATACAGACACCTTTGGTACCTAGAGATGGCCTCGGCGGCGGAGATGTAATCGGGGTTGATACTGCACTAGGTTCTTCCAGTATGACTTAACTCGTGAATATTTCTTCTTTCAGTACATTTGATTGATATTACGATTGGTTGTAATTGCACTAATACTTAAACTTCCATAAGCTTCGACAACGTTACTCTACTATATACAAGTTCTAACTAACACTTACTAATTTAAAATCTCAAAAGCACGAAAAGCTTTTTATTTACAGCAGTTTGTATTATTTGTTCGAAGTCGGCAGTATACGCAAAAGTTATCATTTAATCCAGGAACTGGTTACATTAATCCGCAATGAAAACCAAATTGCAAAACAGCAGGTGCATAGAACATGGCTAAATACTCCGAAGAAAACGAAAACCACTTATATGTCCAAGTATATCATCACGACAAACGATACACAACATACAAAAATAACTTAGGGATGTGGTGAACCAGTATATTATCCGAATCAGCGAGAGCGGAGCATCCTCCAACGGTAGTTCGATACACCCCCAGCATACGTAACTCCTTCCAACTCCCACCTAACTACCCCTTTTGCGGATATGCGTTGACCGCAAACAAACAAAATGTGAGGTTATCCCAACATCTTGGTCTAGACTAATTTCAACCTTCTTCAAAATTCGCCATATTTCTTAATATCTCCCACTATGTTACTTAAATCTTCAATAGCCAATTATAAAAAAAGAATTACTTAAATTTTAAATTGCGCCAAACACGAATAGAACTCGAAAGCCGTCGAAAAGAAATTACATCACCCACGGTTATCCAAACCAAAAAAATGCAAGCTATTAAGTTTCACATGGCGAAAACATGCTACTTCTAAGAACTGATAAGCCCACGGCTTAATTAAAACGGAACATAGTTGAGCAACCAAATTTTACAAACTTTATAAATAAAATAATTATTCCAAATGATTCGGTAAACTTCAAAAAAGACTTGCACAACAATTTAAGCCTCTAGCTTACGTTATCAAAACAACAATTTTATACTCACATCTACTAAAATTCTCAAATTACATTTTCGTTTAAACGTCATGAAAATTTACTCTTTTAAAAATACGATAACATATTGAAGACAGAATGCGCTTCGTTATTAATCCAACAAACTATATTTAATACTACTCAAAATAATTAGAAATCTAATTAAAAAACTTCAATTTGCAATAAAAACCAACTATTCTCAAATACGTAAAAATGTGACGAAATTAAAGTTTCCAAAATTTATACTTTTATATTTAATTTTAAATACCTAAATCCAAAACAAAATATGTTTTTTGTTTAACTTTGAAATTCGAAAAAAACGAGAAGGGCCAAACTATGTACCGTGTGTTGCTTAGAATTTCCACACAGGGTGACATGGTACACCACTGCATGCTTCTTAATCATTTGCGGGAAATACAATTTAAGAGTATTATTGAAAACTGTGTTCTATGTTGTAGTTGTAGAACACGATACTATGGCCTAGGACTAGTTGGAGTGTTGAAAAAGTCGTCACTACAGCGATCTAATGCTAAGCTGTGACGTCACTGTGGGACATCTTCCGCAAAATCAATTGCCATTTTGGGTTGCTGTTTTTACTCCGGAAAATGGCACTCCATTGTTTTTTCACGAAATATGTAGAAATTGAATTTTACAAATGTAAATGATTATAATTAGTCTTCGGTTATTTGTATCAACATATTGAAGATTTTAAGATGTTTCAGTGAAGTATTTTCAATGTTTTTAACAGAAGTATACATTCTTAGTATTCAATATAAAGTGGGCAGCATTCTTTACTTACTTCTCTGGTTTTAACGAAAAAAATATTATTTTCTAAAGCAAATATAAAATCAAATATGTAAACAGAATGATGCAACGTAATACTACAATGTTATTGATTTTCTTCTGTAGATTTTTTTCTTATGCCCGCACCCACAATTGGGAGGGATATTTAATAATGTTATAGACTGGAGTGAGCATACCGTAGAACTTTTGAACTGCACGCAACCAAGCAACTGATGTTGCTGTTCGAGGTTACTCGCTTAAGGAATTTTATAGAATTTTTTTGCATAAGTATTGCTAACATTTAAAATATATTTTGCACTTGCTGCGTTATAAGAAATACAATCACCAAGATCGAACTCGTCACGATTCCAATACAATCTTTTTTTTATAGTTACTACACGTGCAACATTGTGTATTCAGTTTCAAGGACTATCTTGACTGGAAATAACATTTAGCTAACTTATATAGGTCTAAGATGTTAATTTTGACTTAATGATTATCTTATATGGAAATTTAGTGTGAATAATGTTTGAAATGTTATAATCGATTATGTCAAATTCCATAAGTACTTAAATAATGTGTCACTTTCACCTTTATGGGCATAGCCGGACAATGCCTTCAGCACAAAAAAAACTTGTTTGTGTAGGAAGCTAATTGTATTTACTTTTACTTTTATTGAAACCAATATGAACAGTTTAACGAGTTCATCGTAAAGAAGACATACCGGTTTGGCACATTTACATAGATTTCATTTTTCTACAAATATGTTTATTACACTTAATATTACACAGAGGTGTTTGTATAGATGAGAAAAAGTATTTATAGACACATGTCAAAATAGGAAATAACTCAACGAAATGACGGTGTTTGCAGTTGTAAACCACGGGAGATTCTTAAATTTTTTAAAAACATAGATTTTGTAATACTCAGTACCAGTAAATACAATTATCCCATTGAGATGAAATTATAAGTCTGCTTTAATCTTTTGCATAAGATTATGGCTTTTTATTTTGCTATTAGTCTACTTCTTTCTTTAGCTGTACCACTTTTAATAATTCTCTTTCAATGAGGTCAGAGTAATAAGTTTGTTAATGTATAAATGTTATGCATATTTTTGAAATTTTTAAAACTACGCCAATGTAACACTACTTAATATTTAAAAATTTAGTTAGAATGACAAGGCTTATTACAAATAAGACCACAAAATTGAGTTCATATTCACACGCACGTATCTATCAAAGATAAGTTTACGTAGTTGCATACTAGCTTTTAAAGATGCAAAGGTATGATGCGCATCACAGTACATTTCAGGTTCACCTGAAAACTTCTTCACTTTCGAAAAATTGATTTGCCTTGTAATTTTTTTATTTGAAACCATCTTTAAACTACTTTTTTATCTGGTTTTCTAATCATTTGTCAGATTTTCGATTATCAGTTTTATATAAGGCCATGTAAGCTCTGGAAAAACAACTGAATATTATCTTTAGTCGACTTGTAGTACTTCAAGCTGTTAAAAACTATACTTTCTAACTTAATATGAAGCAAAATTTTATCAATTACTGAGAAGAAATCTTTTCGTACCTGGCAGTTGTTAGAAACACTTTGTAATAAACCACTGTACTATTATTGTGATGTGTGGATAGCCTTGAGCTCCCTATTTTTACAGGGCCGGTACTGTAGCGTCCCCAGGTACCCTATCTTGAAAAGTGTATTTTGAACTAATTCGCAATAATGCAAATTCAAGAACAAAACAGTCGCTAAGTGATTTATCTTGACTTTACCGACAATAATGCTACTATTACTCAAATTAATTGCTTACCTTACTTTGACTTTCCTGGCAATAATTAAACGATTCGAATTATTTACAAGTCTGATATTTAATTACTCGTAAACCTCAAATCTGATCAAACGAAGTGGCCGTCTACAGGTAGGTACGTTGTGCTATTTGACTGAAATAGGCAGGACAAGGTAAGTGTTGCACCATGTGGGGCAAGTAAACAAAGAAACTCGTCAAATTAAAATTAACCAGCTTTGCGTAATGGTGGCTCAGCCCGTTATTATAATATTGTGGGAAAGAACCACCAATAAAACCCACTTTATTCATAAATAAGTAATTGCACAAGCACATTAATAAATCAAATAACACAAAAAGTGCGTACAAAATTATCACATTAAGAGAAAAATAAATAAAAAGCAGTTTAGTTACATATAAACACAATTAAAAAAACCAGGTAGTCACACCCACAATTGTGTTACAAAAATGCAGAATAAAAATCGTAGTACCAAACATGTGGCCCTTTAAAACCAATAATGCCAGTCTTTAGGTAAATAAGCAACATAAACAATAAGACAAATTACGGTACATATAAAATACAACAACAGTAAAATTGCACAGGTGATATTAAGGTAAAAGCAAGGACAAAAGGAGATAGACAAGGAATTTACAGGTACACAATTGTTTAGTGACTACTACAGCGCAAAATAGATATGTAATTACAATAAATTACATATAAAGAGAAATTAGTTCGCAGGCAAACAATTCTACTTAAACTGACAAAAAAAACTCATTAAACAAAGCTTATATATATATATATATATATATATATATATATATATGATTGAGTGCGTTACAAAAATACAGCGCCCCTTACTCAGGTTGCACATTCATCTATACAACAATAAAAACAAAATTTGAGGTGTTTATTGGTTATCTGGACCCGGGAGTGTGTACCCACTTGGCAATTGCTTTTTACAATTTATAACCAAGCGGTATCATGTACTCGTTCGCCAGCCCACCTCTACACAAATAGAAATATAAACAACAAACAACAATCCTAATTCACACAAATACAAGAGTGAGGGAGCTCTGTAGGGTCTATTATTTTAGCAGATTTCAGCGTAATTGGTCCGCGTGCGAATAATATACCTTTGCAAGGCAATGCTCAATGTTTAATAGGTTAACTAGGCTTGTAGAATTATTTACGGCCAGCCTTAATTTATATGAAAATACCTACTTACACTTGAATTGATCACAGACACAAATCGTTAACATACTCGGTTTAACTTTAAAACGGATGACTGTTATTTATATATTAATATTTACAAAACACACAAAAACTAACACCCGAAAGAAAGACAAATTAGCGTTGACTAATTCAAAAGGATATGTACACGCAAGAAATCTTTTAAAGACAAACTGATCTGGCGCGGTCGAAACTCTAACTGTCCCCTCTGACTTCAAACTATGTGTACTCCCGCAATCAACCCCCATTTTTTCAAAAGTAATAAAAAAACAAAAAAATTATTATGTTGGAGCAGTTTCATGTTAATTATTGAACGACATCTTAATTTTAAAAATATGCATTCGTCCGTAACAAACCCTACATTTAGGTCTCGAGTTTCCAAGTACCAAACAGAGACGTTTTTGATTGCAGTGTGTACCGACGTAATTAATTACTAACTAGTGACATTTTTACATCAATATCGCGCGTATAGAAATTTTCAATAATTCGTCACGCCAGTTTCGGCAGAACACCTGTTTCTCTACACTAATGGATGTTTCCTTTTTTCTGTTCAACCATTACTCAAATATCAATTATATACATTCCTACATTACTTACATAAACCGTAAAATAAAATATTCCGAAAACATTATAGCAAATTACGACGTATTACAAAGATATTAAAAATCCACTAATTATCATTTCCATCGCGGTAACAATGGCGATGTGATAAACGTTGATTACAATAATAAAATTTTCGTGATACGCTACCTACAGTACTACGATCTGAATTTGAACTAACAATACTATAAATAAAGGAAATAAGGAAACACTGCTACAGATGGTGCTTAAAATTTATTTTTGTACCTCGAATGTAATGCCAAACTAAGAAGTATACTTCTAATGAGAAATCTTTTGGGCAAAAAACATGTTTTAAATGCAGATTTTACAGGCTTTAAACGTTGCAATAGCTATCATCGTCAGTAAATTAAGCTTGTAAACAAACGTGAATGTCAACAAAATTACAACATTTGATTAATAACTCAATATTTAATAAATTATTCTATAATATGCTTAAATTTTGTTAAATTTGTTTTTTCGATTGTGGCATTTTGCGTTCTTAACTTTCGCTTCTAGAGGGTGGCCTGGAATGTCACTTTCTAATCGATAAGTCGATATAAAAATGTGTCTTACGCCTACATGTTATTATAGTAGTTAGATGTTTTGGGCATTTATTGAGGAACAGTGAATTCGGTTGAAATAATTCAAGTACGTTGAATTCTAATGCAGTACGCCTAAATACTTAGAAGCATGCGTGAACACAAGCTATTTCTAGACTAAACAAAATACATTAAATCATGTCGAATTTTAAAGGACATTTAAAAGGTGCAAATCCGTACGCAGTTTTAAAAAACGCAAAAGTACCGTTGATTATATTAACGTTCTCCGGGAATGTTTCAATAGAGTTAGATTACAAGCAATGGTTATCAATATGGCGTATCCACAATTATGGCTAAAATCATACATCGCTTTTGAGAGACATTTAATGTCCAATGTAACTTTTTTGAACCAAGGTATGGTCTAAAGAAGATATTGTCATTTCATTTTTATGTATCATTACTGAAATCTCGCTTACGTTATGACTCAGAAATAAATTTTCAGTTCCAGCCAATCAAAGTATTGACGCACGGACAGATTTCCTTGTTAATAAAATTTTAACGCCTAAAAACCAAAACTCTGGTCGGATCGGAAATTATATTTTATAATAATAACAATCCAAACAAAAAAAATCCTAGTAATAATGTCTCGTTTAGAAGTGTTTCTAGAATTGAAGGATGCTTATTATTCTTTATCTCTAATGTAAAAGTGATTAGGGTACTAACTGTTTAAGTGTAACTTCTATAATTTACTTGTTTTACTGTAATTGACACTAATGCAACACGAATAATACAACAGTCGGGCATTCATTTCAATGCTTTTAATTTTCTTTTTAACACAAAACTTGTTTTGCGGTCTGCAATTACATTATTTCTTAATTTTTTATAGTTACACAAAACAATATTACGTGCATTGCGAACAAATTGCTTCAGCATGTTTCATGGATATTGTATCCATTTATTAACTGATAGAAACTGTAGTAAATAGCTGGTAATCCTATTCTTATTATTAGTCAACTACATTTGTTAAAATTAGTAAAATATCCATGTATTTTTCTTTAATAAACACATATGTCAGTAAATACAACCCTTAATTAGACTTTTATTGCAATGCTTTAGATTTTCGCTATGATATTAAACTTTTTTGACGCTCACAAATCATTTATAGACCTGCTTAGCATTCGGGTGGTAATGGGTTCGTTTCCCGTTACCCTCTACCTTGTATGAGTTTTTTCCAGGGGGTTTTCCTCATACGCATGCAGCGATATGGTCACTTACGTATATATGCATATATATATATATATATATATATATATATATATATATATATATATATATATATATATATATATATATATATATATATATATATATATATATATATACGTAATGCATGTATGTATGTATGTATGCTGGGCATCCATGATTGTGGCTGGAGGAGCTTGGAAAGCTCAAACAGCACGCCCTCACCCTTGGGGAGGGAATGAAATACGTGACTTTTCCTTTCCTTTCCGACAGATATTATTAGAATTGTTGGTGCATCCTATAATTCCACGATTTCTATATGCTACTGTATGCATTTCATTACAATTCTAGGCCTACTGACACACGTCTCCTATATTCCCGCCTGGTATAGAGTACGCTGTGAGTAGAACCATCTTTGAGAATACCACACTATTTAAGAGCGCTCTTAAACTGTGATTATATTCAAGTTTAGATACAGCCATTATGTTCTACCTACTTCATTTAATTCAAGAACGGTTTTGTACACAACAAGCTATATTTTACAAAAAATCGTTGTTTCGTCAGGGTGTTTGGTACAGAAAACGTAACGGTATGCTTTTAGAAAACCATCTGTGATTATGAAATACATACGCTATACCAGTAGCTTAAATTATCCATTTCCCACTCGAAAACCAATTTTTATTTTACTTTTATGACTGTCCATTATTATTGCTGAATCCGATTTAAATTCCATGACTAATTCACTACACTTTTTATGCAGACGATATATCTCTCATTGTATTGCAACAGAACATGGGATGTGTCACCTAAAATTTTCTGTGTTTTTTTTTGCAAATGATTTGTATTTAAATGTAAAAAAGATGCAAGTACTGATATTCCATAGTACACAAAAGAGTTTCAAATCTTCTAAACTTTGTGTAAATAACGATTACTTACAAATGGTTAATAAAGTTCTGAGGTGTGTGGATTGAAGTGGAATCTCGTTTGAGATTCTGGGATACTTCGAGCAAGATGAAGTTAGTCCTGAAACAGATGATCATAGTAACGATTTTAAAATGTTTTTATTCTGAATTTTAGGTCCTTTTGGCGGAAACTGGTTTCAGTTTCGTGAAATAAGATCCTTTTCACTGAATTGAGCATCTTGAACCATGTCTCTCTCTCTCTCTTTTGGATTAGATGTAAATGTAGGTCACTCCTGACCTAGAATTAGAAATTATCATACAGTTTGCACCACGATCTTGTGGTGTAGGTAAAAGCTCCATCATGTGGGACAATTAGAAGATTGCACGCAGTTTATAACGCCATCTTGAGGGATAATTTATGTTAAAAGCGGTATTTTATGTTATAATTAGAAGTTGGCACACAATTTCTAATGCCATCTTATAGTATAATTTAAAGTTGCTTGAGCTTAACACTGATGCCTTATCGTTAGTTAAGTAATAAATACTTTTTAAAGTACGTAAGGATTAAAATTGTACATCATCTTCATTACCAACATCTAGTAGTGTCTAGAAGTGTCATCTTGTAGTATGATTAGAAATTAGTATGCAGCTAATAACGACATCTTACGGTGTAATTGGATTTTAACATAGATTACGGCGCCATTTTGTGGTGAAACACAAAAGTTACTCAATAAATATACGTATAAACTCTGAAAGCACCTCAAAGATGCACACAGGCTCTGTCCCTCTTTCTCACCCTTCCTGGTTAGAAGAGTAAATGTAGCACAATCTTATATAATTAGTAGTGAGATTTTGTGGTATAACTAGGAGTTAGGTTCCGCAGTAACTTTCAGTTTCCGTTTCATGGGTTAGCCTAACGTTAAAAACAACTTTAACAAACATACAAACGAGCACGCATCAACATACATACATGCAACCTCCAAAACAAGTGAACTGACCAACAGAAACAGAAGCAAGAAAACATACCGCAGACTCTAAAACATGCAGAAAAATTACTATCCAGCAAACACATATACATAGAAAGTAAATATCCAAAACATGAAAACGAAGAACTGAGCAATTAAGTAATTCTCGTAAATCTATAAAACAATCAACTAAACACGCAACCCCCAAAATACAGAAACTAGTCAACAAACATCCCAAACAAGCTAGAAAACATACCAAAGAAATTCAAACAGGCAGAGAAGCAAGTTCCAGGCAAGTAAGCACCAATACACGTAACCCCACTAATACGCAAGCACGCGAAGAAACTAGCAACCAAGTAAACAGACAAGCACAAAAACATGTGAATCCGTAAAGATAAAACCACACAAACAAGTAAACACGCAACCCTAAAACAAAAGAAAGTAGCTAAAAACACACCAAACTTGCACGAAACATCTAAAAGAACATACTCAAAAGGCCAAATCAAAGAAACGAAACAAGCTATTTAACATACAACTACACGCACTTACCCACATACAAAGAAACTACCCAAGAAGTGAATCATCTCGAACACTGAGTCTGTGGCAGGGTCTGTAACAAGAAAATATATCCATGTAACGATTTAGTTTGTTTTCCAACATGCCACTGCAAATATCCAACCAAGAAAAAACACGAAAAACATGTAGAAACACTAATATGCAAATAAGTAAAACACCTAAATTTCCCAAGAATACCAATCCGCAAATAAAATAGCAATCAAGTAAGCACCAAAATACAAAACAGGTAAACCCCGTAAATATGCAAACACACAAACAAGCGACCCACGAAACAAAAGAAACTAATCAATAATAACACATGAACTGTGATACGAATACGCAAAGAAGTAAACGGTTGCATTTATCCACCTGTTTAGATACAGTTCAATAAAACTCAAGTAAACATTAGAACAAATTTAGAAAAATAAATGATTCAAAATGGAGCAATATCGGTATAGGGGGTGGTCCGTAAATAAAGATGAAATGTAAGATTCTCGGTCTTAAAATATTACGATCTGGCGCAACTTGGTTTAATAAAATATTGATAATAAAAAACTCACAGGTTTCAAAGTTCCAAAAAAATTATGATTTTTCAAATATCTCCGAAACGAAAACAGGCATTTTTCTCATTCTTGGTATAATAAATAGAGATATAAAGTATATTGGTTTTAGCTTATTAATACGGTTTTATTATGTACAGTGGCGTAGAACGCAAGGCGTAGAGCAACCTTTTAATCCCTAATTTGTATGCCAATGGAGTAAATTGGATTTTTGTATTAAAATACGAAAAATGTATGTTCTTCAGATAAAAAAAGGTATACTTTGTCTAAATCGATAAATTTAACAGTGTCTAAGATATTTACATTTTTAGGTATTTATTATTAACTGCTTAGACAGGTTATTATTCTATAGTATTTCAAAACTTGAAAATCAATATACACGTAACTTCAGGAAATGATAGATCTAATCATTTTAACACAAAACTTGCATATAAACCTAAGTCCAATAGTGTTTCGTTTTCGAGATACAGGGTGTCAAAGTTAAATACCTAAAAATGCAAATATCTTAGAAACTGTTAAAGTTATCGTTTTAGACCTTTTTGATTTGAAAAACGTCAAGGGTTCGTATTTTAATAAAAAAATCCAATTTACTCCATTGGCGTAGAAATTAGGGATTAAAAGGTTGCTCTACACCTTGAATTCTACGTCACTGTACATAATAAAAACGTATTAATAAGCTAAAACCGATGTACTTTATATCTCTATTTATTATACCAAGAATGAGACTAATACTTTTTTTCGTTTTGGAGATATTTCCAAAATCAACATTTTCTGTTGGAACTTTGACCCCGTGTGTCTTTTTTATTATCAATATTTTATTAAAGCAAGTTGCGTCAGATCGTAATAATTTGAAGCCGAGAATCTTACATTTCACTTTGGACCATTACTTACGGACAACCCCGTATACCTGTTAAGTTAAAATTATCGAAAATCTATCGATATTTAAATTTGTGGATTTGTTACAATTCTCAGTTCTTTGTATTCATCTGATTTTTTCACCGGCATTAACTTCTTATTTTTGGTAAACACAGTATGACTGAACACTGGGATTCATTGAGTAATGCAAATTAAACGTATTTCTTTGTGACCACGGAATTTATTTACACTAACGCAAATAGCGCACAATTCCTATTTTACTAAATTAATTTTAACTTTCTTTTCAAATTAATGCTTCCGTTTACATACATGTTTTAGTTATTTATTGCAGGGATTTTTGTGAATGTTGATGTTTAAAGGATACTATAAAAGTACAACTTTACTTTCTATTATTATGAAAAAAGTTTATGGATGTAATCTATTCAATAATCTATTTTGTGTAAGTTTAGTTAATATTATTTATGGATGGACGTTTGTTGCTTGCTGTATTGCACACACACTTTCGAAAAATTTTTTACACAATTTAATTACTGAAATTTATAGTAGATCTTTAATTTATGTTTGTGCCCTAAATTTGAACGGGTTAACATTTTCGTAAATGTTCTTTTTAATAAATGCACTAGGTTTCACATTCATTTCATTTAAGTATAATGCTTGTTCATTCTAATTAATAAGATGATACAGACGTAAAGAAATTCTGTCGCAATCCACTACTATTCAAAAATGGGATGTCAGTGTCATTGTCCTTCAGATGTTAATCGGAGGACGATTATAATTAATCAACTTAACTTTCCTTTAATAGTAATCTAAACGTCAATCTTAGATTCCTACGTGGACTCAACAACAATAAAAAACTTTTAAATCTTTTTTAACGTAATCTACTAGTAGTAATGCTAATTAGCATTTTATGTTATTTGAAGAGACATTAGATAATTAAGAGTTAAAGCTAATGGAAGCATTGCTAATTAAAATGCGTTTGTGCAAGTAAGTGGAGTTAGCAAGATAAAATATATACTGGGTAAAGTTCTTTATACTCTAGATGGGATTGGCCATAACATTTTCATACGTCTTAATAGTTTATTATAGCAATAATTTAAATATACGGGGTGGATACTTTTAGTGGAATAAATTCTGTAACTCAAAGAACTCCGGGAGAAAAATCATGATAGGCATTCTTTATAATTGTTTCCAGCCCTCAATCTGAGGGTTACAGTTTCTCCATATATCCACCTCCAGGGGTGAAGCCACCCCTAACTTTTTTTTCAAATGTAATGGTAGGTCAAGTGATACACCGTGTGAAAACTTGTATTAAGAGGAATACAACGCAGTATTTATTTTCTTAAAATTTTAAACATTATTTTGTTGAACAAAAAAGCCATAATCAAAAATAATAAATAAATAAACGCACTCTCTTAGCAAAGGAAGTTAAACTAAACTAAACTAACTAAACTACGATTTAACGACTTCTCTGCAAAAAAATCTTTTCTTATGGGGTACACTCATAACTTTAAAGATGTTTAAAATGGTGTCCATTTGTTTCTTGACAAAAAACCCAATCGGTGATAAAAACCATCTCTGACGTTTTGAAACATGTCCTGTGGAATATTTCTGATTTCTGCAGTAATTCTGTCCCTCAGATCCTGAAGGTCGGTCGGTAATGTAGCATAAATCTTACTCTTCAAATATCCCCATAAAAAAAGTCAAGGGGATTATGATCCAGGGATCGTGGTGGCCATTCAAGTGCAGCTCTTCGACCAATTCATCTATTTGGAAAAATTTGATTTAAATAGTTCCGTACTGGCAATGCATAGTGCGGTGGAGCGCCATCTTGCTGAAACCAAATTCTCTCATCCAAGTTATTTGAATTGTTGTTTGGAAATAGACCCCTTAAATTTGGGAGCAGGTCATCCGTGAGCATAGAAAGATATAACTGCCCACCAAAATTACCATTCGCACGATCTACAATAATCCCAGCCCATGCGTTTAATTTTTGTGGATGTTGCGTATGAGTTTCCCGCATCTAATGGGGGTTGTGGTCAGACCAATAACGACAATTGTGATGATTCACTTCATCATGCAAAGAGAAAGTACATTCATCCGAACCTGCCTCTCTTCTTTGTCTTGGCATATTCCTGACATGGCCCAATTTTCTATAGCGTCTTTCTATTTTGCTAATTGTGCCTTGACAAAGCCGCGGTAAATCTAGATGATTTGCTTGAAATAATGCAGCTACCTCAGCTTGAGTGCGACTTCGGTCACCATATCCGATCATCATTAATATCTCAATGCGAAGGTCTTCCCGTAAATAAGTCATACTTAATAATTTATTACGATGCGAAGATGTGAAAACTGCACTAGAGGAATTATTTACTTAAATAAACGAGCAAAGAAAAATACAAGGAACAGCCAATTGTAATTTACTAATATGGACGCTAACAAATCAAGCAGGTAACTAAAATCGAGACTAAAACACAGAAGATTAAGAGCGTTTTTCATCAACCATAAGACCTGGCTTGCTGAGATAATAAATGCACGTTATCAATACGGCACATTTTTATCTACCGATCATTCAAGCATTGTCAAAATTAAAAACATTTAGTGAGTGTAAAAAACACAGAAGATAAAGATTTTTTCCTTCAATGGTAAGATCAGGTTTATTGCGATAATAAATGCATGTTGACACTATGGTACATTTTTACCTACCAACATCTCAATAATTTTCGAAATTAAATACCATTGAGCCAGAGAAAGTTGTTCATTTAGGTTTTTTGACTTCATTTCTCAAATGTCCGAGAAAATAAACACTGCGTTGTATTCCTCTTAATACAAACTTCCACACAGTGTGCCACTTGACCTACTCTTATATATGAAAAAAAAAGTTAGGGGTGGTTTCACTCCCGGGGGTTGATATGTGGAGAAACTGTAACCCCCAGATTGAGGGCTGGAAACAATTATAAGGAATGCCTATCATTATTTTTCTCCAAGGCTTCACCCCTTTGAGTTACAGAATTCATTCCACTTAGAGCATCCACCCTGTATACCTCTAACGGTATTATAAATACAAATGCTTAAAATGTTCCGCTTGCCTATCTGTTCATCATAGCTTAGTCTTATTTATTTATTCTCAACATAATCAATTGTGTCAGATTTGGGATAAACAGTAATCAACTTTGTTTATCGACTACTTTATGGTTTTTATAATATTTTTTGCATATTTTTGCATTCAAAACCTTTTCATATTTTTGGTCATAGGTAGATACCCACATGTAATTTATCCACCTTTTGTTTTTTAATGTGACAAAAAAAATCTTATGTTCATTTATATTCGCTTAGAAACGTACTTGGGGAATTATACTTTTTGTACTTTCTGTTACTATAGCACAGTCTGTTAGTGTTACTATAATACGAATATGCATGTAATATTTTGAAACTTACTTTCAAGAATAATGGAAAATATTATATAATAGAATTATAATGCGATTATTATAGAATATCATCTGTTAAGTAATGATTAGAAAATTTACTGTTTGTTCAATATTTATTTAGTCGATAATTATGATTAGTCCTTGCTATGCAAAGTAATTGCACAGTGATAAATAAATAGCATCCATTGTTCATTGAAGTTTCTAATTGTAACTAAAAACCATTATTTTATCACCTGAAGTTAGCTACGTCTAACTTTTACCGCAGTTTATTATTTGTAAGGCGTGATACCACGTTTTTTATAACTTCACTTTAATACCTTTTAACGCGCGTGAAAATTAATTTATTTTTTGTGTACATCTCGAAGCCAATTGGATCAATGACAAATTACTACTTATACTTTATTTGAAATGAAACTAAAGTAAAAAAAATTATTCAAAAGCTGAATATCTATAAATATAACTTTCCTTGAATAATGGCACAAAACCTCTAATGTATACCTAATACCCTCCCAGATACAATACACAATATTAATTGAAGTATCAAATTGTAAATCCTTTATTTTAGAAAGAGTATAATTGGCACATTGCAACAAACAAAATACACCGATCATTATCAGTCGACCGCTGACGATGATAGCTTAGCTATTGTAACGCGTTTGCTGTTTTTTTAATTTTTATGTGGCACGTGGGTGTATTTTGTTTGTAAGAGATCCTGCCACAGTTCTAGTATTCCAGTCACTTTGCACTTATTTTGACAAGTTCTTAAATTGTTTTTGATTGTGTCTCTCTAGTTCCATTGCCGAAAATACTATAATTAACAGCATACGATAATAAGACACCTTATTACCGGTATACTTAATATTGAATTAATATGGTTAACTTTAAAATAATATGAATGCAAAATCGTACTTCTGTCGTAAATTTTGATAATTAAATAATGCTCCCACAGAATAGTAACTATCTGAAATAGACGTTAAAATCGCACATCTGCTCACAAAATTTGCTTCGAAACACTTTGTTACTCAGTTTATATACATTTTGCCAGTCGGATTCGGTGTATCTGTCCGTTCGTGTACACGATTTTAGACATATGGCTCAATTTTTTTAAAATCTGTTTTTACCAACTAAGATGTACACTTAACCTCGATCGAGTGACCTCTACTGAATCAAGTGTGAAGGTCAACACAATTTTCATTGGTTAACCTACAGCACTGTGAGTATTATGTGAAAGTATATTATGAAAAATTATCCGTGTCCGCAATTATAGAATAAATAAATCAACTATAAACAATATCATATCAATTTTGTGGAGATTTCAAACATACATTTCATTGACCGCAACACATATTTCTCATAAACTGAGGACTAAAGTCTATGTATGAACCTGCGATTATGGGACCAGCGTTTCACACTTTTTTAAATATTTTAGTATCCAAGATAATTCCAGAACCATGATTTTGGGAGAAATTCAGCGGCACAGAGGGGAAGTTTATTAGACGCAATGTTTGGTTTTTATCAAATATTTCTGAAACAACTGCATATTTCGAAGATATAAAAATAATTGTTTGAAACGACTTGTAGTTTGGCGTCAAAAATTCCTAATGTGGAAGTTAAGTATTCGTTCAAATTTTTTCAACATCTGACGAACGATCAACTTTATAGGAAAATGTCTAAACATATTTTTTAAAGATGATTCAACTTTACATAGATTTTCTTTATACCGTTTCTTAGCACGAATCCAAGTAAACCTCAAAAACGTATTAAATAAGATGTAAACTGTATTTTCGATAATTTTATAGAAGTGGCTTTGAAATGATTTTTTTAAAGTTAGTATCTATACGCCTGTTGTTACTCTTTCTGACATCATTGTCTAAACGTGTATATAAAATTATTATCGTTGTTTCACAACATTGTCTATTTTCATTGTAAACATATTTCAAAGGAGGTTGCATAATTATACTAAAACAATACAGTCGTTCCCTTAAAAACTTTGTAGAGGACCCTTAAGTTCTTGGTGCCGCCACTATAAAATAAATGATCGAGCCGACTCACATACTAACTTCTTGTAGAAGCGACTCGACATTAAATCGACTTATCAGATATGAAACTCCATACTGTTGAAAATACATTGAATGAAAATCTCTCTTTAAATAGGTTTTGGCATCTTATAATTAAAGAAAAGCCACAACGGTGCGTCTTAATTTTAAGTTTAATTTTAGTTCTTGGTATGTCTAGGATTTTTGTTGTTTTTTCCTATATATATATATATATATATATATATATATATATATATATATATATATATATATAGTTGAAATGAAAATTAAAATTGCAACTTATATCAAACGTACTACATTATGTTTTCACTGTAAAATGACACTTACGTTTATTAATAAAGCTATTTGAGGGGATTTTTAATTGATGTCAAGGTTCTATTTGTGAATGCTCTTATCAACTTCAAATTAAAGTTTTTCACAACTTTACACTTACATCATTATTTGACTGAATTTTGTTAAATTTGCTCTTTGCCTATGATATTTTTCAATGTTGGCCTTCGACCTTTAGAGTGTGTTCTAATTTGTTTTTATTTTATTCCTTGGTTGGCTTTATTGTACGTTTATCAAACTGTTATATTAATAGCAGGCTTCCGTTTGCATTTTTAATTTTCATATTTCAAAAGTTTGTTTCAACATTTTAAACATTACTAAAAGAATTTATTACTACTGAGGACAATAACTGTAAGTGTTATCGAAACGTTTAGATCTGTATAAACATAGACACAAAAAATACACCATTAAAAAACCCAAATAGCTAAAGTATTTTAAATATATGTAATAATGGCGAAGGTTTACATTTTCTCATTGTAACTATACATTATGGCACCTTGTAAAGGCCTTTTGGGTATAACATACCGTTAAATGTTTCATTTTTATTAGCTTTCTTTAACCTTAGCATTCCCTTACGGCTAGTAAATTGTTAGTAGATCAGTTTTTATTACTTCAGTTAAATAATTAAAAAACTACTCTTGTTTTTATTATTATTTTAATGGTCCATGAAATGTTCACCTGTTTGTTTGAAGTAAATTAAAAATATTCACAAAGAGACTTCTATTTTGGTAAACAGAATTACAGATGAACTTCCAAATAATTAAGCATTGACAAACAGGTAATATAATGTAGTCAAAGTTGAGTCACAGTCTTTGAATGTTGTTTGGTTCTTTTTTTTATTTGGAATTAATTAAAATGAGGTTTAGAAAAATGAAATTCAGAACACAAGTGTTTTTATATAAACATTAATAAACCTCATGTTATTATCACTAATGTATCTTGAGACACCATAGCTATAATATTAGTGTATAAAAAAACTTTTAAAATAGTGTTAACGGACAGATACAAATAAGTAATATATAGATAACACGTAATAGCCAATAAACAGTAACTAGCGTTTGGTACAATATCCTGGTCGATTTTCTCAATTTATTTTTGCCACCTTTTTCTTCAGGAGTTACAAAGTATTTGAAATTGATATACCAATGTGACATCGTTGCTTATTCTTTCCTCTAATGTTGCTTGGTCACAAGGGGTTCGTTTTTATAGTGCCCCATTATATACTCGTCGGATTGATTAGATCAGCGAATGGAAATACGGGAATCAAAGGTTTCCTAGTAAACTTAGTTGAGCACAACATCAAATCAACCTTTTTATCTAACCATATCTGAAAATTTGTCTAAATATATCTTATATCTTACAATAATGTCACATTAAAAATCTTCTTCTTCTAACTAAAAGACGGTTAACTGTGACAAATAGTAAATGTGTTTACTGAAAAAATGCACTACTTGTAAAATGTGACTCACCTAATCTTATTATTTTGGATGAATAACAATTTTCGCGAGATTATGATTTACAAAACGCCAATCGTTTGTGACCATCCTTGATAATTCCGGTTTCTCGCGAAACTTCATGTGTTGTGTAGAAGGCAGGAATATTGGCAACACTGTTTCAAAAATATTACCGTTTCGTTCTTGATTTTCAATTTCGTATGTTGTTATTCTTTGTATTTTAAATTTTCAAAATTCAATAAATTGCTTTTCATTTTTAAAAATTGTACTCATTTAAGACAGTTTGCAAAAAAAGTATTAGAAGCAATTTGAGAATCATTCCTCGTTTATAATCGTACTTTAGGATGTTCACCTTTTCTTTTTTTTTTAATTGATTTAGCAGTTTATTCACTTTATAAGATTAGCTTAAGAATTTACTAAAAACAGGAATTAACAAGCACCTGGCACAAAACTGTTCTAAATAAATAGGTAGGTCCATGGTCGATTAATTTTTTAATAAAAAGTTGTTTTGAATTTTTTGATTAAAATAATAACATTCGTTGAAAAAATAGTACTATCTTATCAAATGGCAAACAAAACAATATGACCGCCGCAACAACTAAACTAAAACTGAATATTTCTCAAATAAATCGGTGAGTTTGTTACACCGAAAAATGTCCTTTATGCACCTTTACACTCTATACAGGGTGATTAATTAAGAATGGGAAATCTCTGAACTACAGATAGTAAACACCAAAATATGAAGATTAAGCCCAATGCTTGTACTTATTTTTATAAATGTTTTATTTTATAGTTTATTAACTATAGTTATTCTTTATAATTCGTTAGTTATTTATGTTATATTTTTATTTTATTTGGCCATTTTCAATCAACCTCACATTCTCAGTAATTTAATATTTAATACTTTCATGTTTATCTGTAGCCGAAGCAGCAAACTTAATGGGTTTCTATTGTTCACGAACAAGTTGTCCTTTTTGGTTTGTATAATGCAAACATTTTTGTTATAAATTCATCTTTTTCATACAGTTTGTTTGTTGAATGTCATAAATGTTTTTGTTCACAATGAATTTGAAACCTTTAGGTATTGTTAGTCTTCAAATCTTCATAATAAATACAACCTCTATTTTGAATACTAATGTAAGGTATTTCCCATAACTCATTTCTCTGAAATCTATTATTATTCAAATTTCCAAAATCTAACCAATCAAAACTCGCCTCTCTCACTTTAGTAATTATCAATTGTACTTAGTGTCTACCATTTTCACCCTCCTTGATTCCAAAATATATTTCAAACAGTAATACAAGTATTATTAACTTCGCTTTGCTCTATCAGTCAAACTTAAATCTATCATAATTTATTTTATAATCATGCACTATGATTTTTTATGGCATATTCGCTTAATTATACTAGTTACTACAGTTATTCGGGCAGATAATATTCTATTATAAGTAAAGCAAGTGTAATATTTGTGTGTTAAACTATGTACAAGGTGTAGAGTAGTTAATATAATTATTAAAATTATCCAATTCTCTTCTTATTTCGAGTATACCTGACTAATAAGGGATTTAACGAATTTGATTCGTCGGGATAATTGTGGAATCACTACTAATTAATAGCCTTCCAATTATGTTCATATGATATACAATATCAAAGCAAAACACCCAACATGCCTTATAAAAGTGTTGCTGTTTAGGAGATACAGGGTGTTCAAAGGGAAAATTTTATTTTACAATCTCTCAATAACTGTATAAGTTTTAACAGCATGAACATAAAATTTGGTATTTTTAGGTTTTCTGACATGAGGAATACGAATTTGTAACTTATTTTGTGACTGCTCATAGAGGGCACTAGTGGCACCCTGTTACTTCACTAAATTAGATCATATCTTCTTTGTTCATTAAATAATGGTTACAATAAGTTAAAAATTTGAAAGCCCATTCAATTTTACATAAAAAAGGTATTCTTGTTCAATTTGTCTAACTATATCGGTTCTTGAGTTATTCGCTCTTTAAGAGACTCCTGTCCAAAATTTATTACTTCAAGATTTACCAGCAGGCTTACGATCTGCTCAATTTTTACAAGATAAATAAACTAAGAGAAAACCAAAACTTTCTTGGTAATATTCTCTTCACTGATGAGGCGACATTCAGAGAAGGAACATTAATCATTTGAGGGATTCTGAGAATCCAAATGCTGTTAGAGAAAGACATTTTCAGCATGAGTTTAAGGTGAACATTTAGTATGGTGTGATATCGGGTTTTTTCATTGCTCCTTGTGAACGTCCGTCTAATCTAAACCTGTTTGATTTATTAACTTTCTCGAAGAACATTTAAATGAGCTGCTAGAAGATGTTCCACTCGCTGTAAGGCAAAATATGTGGTTTATGCAGGATGGGGTGCCACCACATTATTCTCTGCCTGTGCGGCAATATCTGAATTAACATTTTCCCCATCGTTGGTTTCGCCGTCGAAGTGAATTTTTTTGGCCACCAAGGAGTCCAGATTTAAACCCATTGTTTTGTTTAATATTCAAAGGTCTTTAAGAAAGTGAATTGCAAACATGGTGGGCATTTCTAACTTTTACTTTGAAATTTTGCTTGTTGTTGTTAGTGATTGTCTTTATTAGTTACTGTCTTTTTTGTTAATGTCACTTCGCTCATTTTAATAATTTAAAACAATAAAAATTTTGTAAGTAAAACACAGATCTTTTTAAGAGCGAATAACTCAAAAACCGATAAAGTTAGACAAATTGAACAAGAGTACATTTTTTGTGTAAAATTGAACGAGTATTCAGATTCTTTACTTATTTCGACCATTACTCAATCGACAAAGAAGATATGATCTAATTTACTGAAGTAACAGGGTGTCACAAGCGCCCTCTATGAGCAGTCACGAAATAAGTTACAAATTCGTGTTTCAAATGTCACAAAACCTAAAATCACCAAATTTTATATTTATGCTGTTTAAACTATCTAAATAAAGTTATTAAGAAATTGTAAAATAAAGTTTTCCCCTTGAACACCCTGTATCTCCTAAACCAGCTACATGTTTATAATGCAAGTTGGGCTTAATCTTCATATGTTGGTGTTTATTATCTGTAGTTCAGAGATTGCCCATTCTTAATTACTCACCCTGTATAACATTTGTATGTGAATAAGCCTGAAATTTCAGGTTAAGTATTTTGTAGACCTCATGTTACTTAGTTTATAAATTAAAAAAAATTATTATAATTGAATTACCGATTTATTTCAATACCTTTGCCGATTTCTACATACAAATGTCTTTACCAAATATGATATATTCTATATTTGAACTCGTCGAATTGCCTTTAATAGATACATTTTATTCAACCATATTAGAAACTAAATAAAGCAATTACATTAAAATGGATTGCTATACAATTTTTAAACTGATGTCAACAGTGTTTGTGAAAATATTTCTTATGTTATTCATACCTTTGTACAGTTTATAGTTAATTGTTACCAAATAATGCATAAAATGACAAACAAAGCAATATTATGTGGTTTACTCTCATTTGAACATAACGGTGCGTTTACTTATGGTTGGCGGAATACATACAGCATGCCCCTGTAGTTTGTTTTAATCCAGTGGTGTGATACAGCTGCATACGTTTAGTTCACTGAAATATGTGGTCTAGTTCTATATAATATCAGAAATTTATATTAGCACAATCAAATTTGATTTAGATTCAAATATGGTGGAATGATAAAAGGCCATTAGTTGTTGTTTTGCTGTGTATTGAACCCTGCTGTCGACGAGTTGGTCGAAGAAGAAGATCTTGAAGAAGCTGAGCTAATGGCAGAAACTCTGCCAACAGTTGTAGCAGGTACATTTGAAATATACTAATACGGTGAGAAAGCTGTAGCTGAAGCGTTGCTAAAAAAGATCTCAGTTTTCCAAAACAAAAAAATACGTGCCAAAATGGGGAAACAATTAGCTTGTGTGTACCACATCACCTGAAGAAATTGTCAACAAAGAAACTATAGAGGTTAGTTTTTCCTATTCTTTGACAATTAACTGCTGTCTAAAATTGTTGATACTTCAGTAAAGTACGCTTACGACAATAATCGTCGTGACTTTACACTTAGCAGTTCAACGCTTAAACGATTTATTGCAATTTTAATGCTGTTTGGTTACCACAATTTACCTGGCATGGACATGTATTGGTCAAAAGACAACGACAAAGGCTTTGAGATAGTAAGAAGTGCAATGAATCGTAACAGATTTAGATAAATAAAAAAAATATGAATTTGCCCGACAATAAAGATTTGTACAAAAATGATGAACTTGCTAAACTGCTACCTCTGCTTGACAAAATCAATAAAAGAAATTTACAGTTCGGATTATTCTCCCATAATCTTGCAATTGATGAGGGAATCGTTTCCTATTTTGTGAGACACTCAGCTAAAATGTTTATAAGGGGGAAACGTGTCAGTTTTGGTTTTATCTTTGGTGTTTATGCAGTTTTGTGCAAATTCATTCCCTGTGGTGGCGCAACTCCAAATTCCGAGAAATTTCAGTTTGGGCTAGGAGCCCAAGTTATTATAGGCTTACTCGACGTTGTAACTAATCCTAAAGAACATAAAGCTTCTTTTTGATCACTTCTTTTCGTCTAACTTCAGCTTATTGGGAGAAAGAGGTTATTTTGCGACAGGAACTTTACGGGAATATAGACTTCCTGAATGTCCTTTACAAACGACCAAATAAATGGGTAAATAAGAAACAGTTGTTGTTAGGTGGAACGACAATTCAGTCGTCAGAGTAATAAGCAATCAAACATCAATTTTTCTAACCATAAATACTAAAACACATAATGGAAAAGAGGGAAAAGAAATTACCATAACCTAGCCTCCGATGATCAGTGAATACAATGAACATGTGGGAGGAGCAGATTTTCATGACAATGGAAGAGCAAATTACAGAATCAAAATACGTGATAAAAAATGTTGATGGCCTCTGTTCGTCAATGTTAATGACAGTGTGGTCATGTATGCTTGTAAACTATGTAGACTTGCACACAGTGGTAAAATGGACTAATCAGATTCCAAGTTTTATTTTGTTCTTGCTTTGATCCAATGTCAAGAAACTTCCAATTATTACGAGAAAACTGAAAAACCTGAATCAGATATCGAACAAAACCTACCTTCAGGATTTATTCGACACAAAGGTCGCCCACCTGCTAACAGTTTACCTCTTCAAGTTCGCTATGATAACATTGGACACATCATCATGTAAAATTTTTCTGTGCAGCAAATGCAATATCCATTTGCATTCAAAACGTTCTGAATTTTTTCACAAAAATCCCAAACAGTAATTGTGTCTGCCAAATGTGCGTAAATGCACTATTTAGTATCTTTTAAGTAAATAATTGTTTTGTTATTTTTTTGTTAGATTTAGCTTTTCCAATGTGCATTTGTCCCAGAAATATAAAATTTTTGTACCTACAACGTGTTTTGTCTCCCCTTGGCCGTTAATGTGATAAGTGTGCATGCATGATGGGATTAAATCGGCAAGGAATAAGAATGGAGGTTTTATGAAATACGAGTTCTGATATATTTATCAATTTAATGGGCATATTTTAAGCGATTTTCTATTATGAGGTAACTAGTTTCGGCTTAAAAGAAATTGTACTTGCAATTGCGGTTGTTGAACTATTGTATTGGTTGCTATCATTATTTGGTATACACGAGGGTAAAGTGAATAGTTCTCGGCCTGACACAGAGATGGCGTTCCAATTAGGAAAAATGTATGTGTCATTAGTTCGTATGACAAGTTTCAACTTGTTCTCTCAAGTAGTTTGTTTACAAGAATTTTTGCAGTAGACATCTTGCGTGTTTTTCGTTAAAAATAGATAAACTTGAATATCGTGCGGTCATAAAACTCTTCGTTTTGGATGGATTAATCCCTAAGGAAATTCCCCTAAGTTGATAAAAGTTTACGGGGACTTTTATCCTTCCATGCCAACCGTTAAAAAGTGGGCAGCTGAATTTAAACGTGGTCGCACATCTCTCGAAGATCACCGACGTGAAGGACGGCCAAAAACCGCAGCACACCAGAAACCATTGAAAAAGTGCATGATATCGTATTGGACGATAGACGAGTACAGGTGAATGAGATAGCTGAGGCTGTGTGGATATCGGAAGAAAGGGTGCGAAACATCTTGCACAAAGAAGTAGGGACGCGAAAGCTCTGCGCAAGATGGGTGCCGCCTTTGCTGAATGCCGATCAAAAGCAAATGCGCAAACGATTTTCGCAGCAATCTTTGGGCCGATTCAATAGGGATGCAACCGATTTTGTGCGGCGATTTGTCATCATGGATGAGGCATGCACCACTACACGCCAGAAACGAAGCAGCAGTTCAAGAGGTGGGTGGAATCCGTTTAGTTCACCGCCAAATAAAGCGAAATCGATCGCATCTGCCGGAAAAGTCATGGCCAGCGTTTTTTGGGATACGAAAGGGATCCTGCTAATTGATTACCTTGCAACAGATAGAACAATTACAGGCAAGTTTTACTCCAACTTTCTTGACCAGCTGTGTGCCAAAATTCGCAGGAAGAGGCCTGGCTTGAAGAAGAAAAAAACATCTTTCACCAGGACAACGCACCTGAACACAAGGGTGCGTTGGCGATGGGAAAACTGCGGGATTCGAGGTACGATTTGCTCCGCCATCCGCCCTATTCTCCTGATTTGGCACCTTCCGACTTCCATCTGTTCCCAAACTTGAAGAAATTTGTTTCTGGGATGCGCTTCGCATCCAATGAAGAAGTTGAAAGGGCCGTAGGTGAATATTTCACAACGTTCCAGACTCTCACTTCCGGGAAGGAATACTTATGTTGGAGAAACGCTGGACCAAGTCTGTTGAAGTCAAGGGAGATTACGTAGAAAAACAAAATCATTTTTTAACTGAAAGTCGCAGTCTTTCATTGTCAGGCCGAGAATTTTTCATCTTATTCTCGTACATAGATCAAATTTTATTGGATTAAGTAAGTTAATTGTGTGCTCAATTAGGTTTATTCCATTTACAGCAGAATGGAAGAACTCAAAAAATAAATTTGAGGAGAAATGTTGTTAGAAAGTTAAAAACAGTTTTATACCTCTCTTACACAAGGATAGGTACTATTGCGTCGCAGAAAACTTCCGCATTGTACCTTCCTGTGGGTAACAAATGAGGATTTTTAATTCTACCAATGTTTAAATTTTTAATTTTAATTATTGCATGAAAATGTAAACTTTCTTCATTATTACACGGATTTAAAATACTTAGATTTTTGGATTTTTGATGGTGTATTCAGTAGTTTTCAGCAGTAATGCGATCAAATTTTTTTGAAATATGAAAATTGAAAACTCAAACATAAGCCAGCTATTAATACAACAGTTTGTCTAACTCATAAAGCTAGTCATGGAGTGTACACTTGTACACTTTTAGTAAAAAACAACTAGATCCTCAACAAAGTAAATAACTGCTTTGAAAACCACAAATCAGAACGCCCTCTAACGGTCGAAGGCTACTAGTGAAAAATAGTTAAAAAAATGTCATGAAGAGTAAATTGAACAAAATTTAATGAAATTATGATTAAGTATAAAGTTGTGAATAACTTTAATTTGAAATTGATAGATGCATTCACAAATAGAAACTTGATATCAATAAAAAATCCAGTCAAATCTAACAAAGATATAGCTTTGTTGATAAATGTAAGTGTTATTTTACAGTGAAAACACAATGTAGTACATTTTATATAATTTTTAATTTTAATTTCAACTACATATGTTAAATTATAGCGCTGTGGTAATTTAACGCATACTTGGTAAAGCATTTACCTCAAGGTCTGAGAAAAACACAGCAAAAAACCTAGACATACCAAAGCTAAAATTAAAATTATAATTAAGACGCACCCTTGTACCTTCTCTTAACTATAATATGCCAAAGCCTATTTAAAAGGAGAGTTTCTTCCTTCCTATTGAAATTATTAGGATGTTTATGTATCTCAATAGCTTTCGTTATAAATAATCATAATAATGGGTTTGTGTTGACAGTATTTCAATATTATCAAATTGAATGTCGCTACCGCAGATTTTTCTGGTTGATCTAATCTACAAAATCTCCCATGTTCTTTATATACCGGAGCTACGTTTTGTGGTTCCATTGTACATTTTTCCACATGAACAAGTTAGCTTATACATTCCGGATGATGATAATGGGTTTGAAGCATACGCAGGTGACCATAATGTTCTTTAGTTTTTCTTTATGGTTATGCCTAGCAGGTGTAATAACATTATTAAATATTAGATTCATTTTTCTAAAATTCAGGATCACAAATTGGATTTGCTCGATCTACTAAAAATTCAATTACTCCAATTTTTTGACGTGGATGGTGGTTTATGAAGGTATCTGTCAGTGTGTGTCGCCTTTCTGTAAACCTTAAAAGATAGTGAATTATTAGTTTTAGATACTAGTATTTCAAGAAATGGTAAACTTCCATTAGTTTTTATAATGGTAAATTGGATGCTAGGTTAATACCATTTATAAAAATTAAATGTAATGTTTCTTCTCCATATCTCCAAATAACAAATGTGTCATTATCTCTACCAAGCTAAAAGTTTTTTTGGTGTAGTTTATAACGCTAATTAACTATAACAAGATTAAGAGGGCTACTCATTGCTATACCATCAAGCTGTCCACAGAATTAGAATTTCACTGAAAATAAGTCGTAGCAACACAGTGCTGAAAAAGAATTGTTATATCCTTTGGAAAAATATTCAATAGTTTCTTTTCTAACTTTTCTAAAAAGTGAAAGAACAACAAAACTGAGCATTTTCCCTCTTCAATTTTCAAATTATGTATTTTTTCAATGAAGTTGGCAGAGTTCTTCTTATAAATGTGTTGTTTTATCTATATGAGGTTGTAATAGAAATGTAAGATGTTTTTCAAGTATGTAGAAGAACCAATTCAACTAACATAGGCCTTAAAGGAACATTAGGTTTATGGATTTTTGTGGACCATAAAGTTTTCGTGAAAGAGCTTCGAAGTTAGTTTCTATTTTATTTCTTCAGGAATAGATGATAGTTTAATCAGTTCTTTCAAAAGAAACTTTTGTAGAATTTTGGTGGTGGTTCTGATTTGTCATCTTTATGGCAGTTTAACACTATTAGTTTGTTGAGGATCTAGTTATTTTTTGCTAAAGTTGTATTCCATAGTTGGCATTGTGGGTTTATCAAACTGTTGTATTAATGGCAGGCTTATGTTTGCGTTTTCAATTTGCATATTAAAAAATTTTTTTCAACATCTCAAACATTTCTACTACTTCTACTATTGAGGACGATAACTGTAAATGTTATTAAAACGTTTAGATTTGTATAAACATATATACTAAAATACTCCAGTAAAATCCCAAAAAGTGAAGTACTTTAATTATTGTATAATTCTGATTATTCACAAATAATATATACAGTTCTATTTATACCTCATTGATTTGTACAGAAATGTAGGTAAATACCTGGAATGTAGCAATAACATAAATTGTATCATAATATTGGAATGTTATGCAAATTATTGAAATATTTAGCGATTAATTACGTTAACCTCTCATTCATCTTAAAATACATAATACCCAGATATTGTAAGCACTTTTCTTAGTTTCAATTTATCTAAAAATAGGAACTTCTCTTTTTAGCAGCAAATTACTTTACTTGCAAAAAATCTGATAATTCAGAAGATTCTAAACAAAGCAATCAAGCAAAATGTATTTGACAACTCAATAGATCATGCATAATTTTTTACTCCATCGTAATGTGTTTTTTTTTGCATTTTCCATTTTTGTGTTCTGAACAATACAACCGAATATTAAACCGAAGATACCCTGTGTGTAGTAAAATTGAAAGCTATTCTGTATCTCCTTAAAAGGAGCGACAAGTGAGAGTATTTGACTGCTTTTCTACCTACATGAAGTACATACGTATCTGTTAAAAAACTGGTCTTGATAGATATTGACCATTTATATGTACACAAAAAAGGTCAACGCCAAAACGCAAAAATCGATTACACCAAATATATAATAAGAATTAAATAACTTTAAATCTTAATTATCTCAGAAGAATGTAGTTTTGTGTAATTTCATTAATGTTACACAAACATTGTCAGTAACTATTGTTTTAATAGTTTATTTTAAATTATGTTGACACATTTTCATGCAGTTGTAATAATGTCCGTTGGAATGTTATGTACTGTTATGCATAATTTCTGTGTTTCTGTGCACGTTCACGAACTACAAAATGATGTATTTGGAACAATAGCATTGTTTTTAACAGGCTGATCTGCATAAATTAATAGTCTAGTTTTTATTATAGTTCCTGATATTTACATGTGATTAAAAGTATTGTTGTACAGAAAAGCATTGTTATCGCCTATTATCAGAAAATTGGAAGGTTCATATATAATTATTTACTTGATTGTAAATAGAAAAAGATTGATAATTACCTGATCCCATGATACAAAGAAACATAATTAGAAAATCACAATTAACAACAGCAGGAGTGTTGAAAGTTTTGTCTTCAGTACCTACTACATTTTTTTATGACAAGTGGAGTGTGGTAAGAAACCGGATTAATCTTCTTCAATATTTAGGATTCACGTTACTTTTTTGCTTTCATTGTGGTCTTGAGGCATTTGGTGTTTTGTTCTTTTTGCTGAAAATACTATGAAAAGTGGGTTATTATTTTTTTTCTAGAAGAACTAGTTAAATTTATTTACATTATAAAGAAAACGTTTAGTTACTAAAGAAGGTCAAAAATTTGTAAGACAATTTTAAATTAGTATCCTTTGTGATATAAAACATCATTTTAGCTATAATTAGATTTAGTAATTAAGTGAACTTATGAAATAAATGTAATAAACTGAACTTAGTGCATATCTTGCACTATTCATCTACCGTAACATGGGGTTACAAATTTTACTTTCAAATCTGAATAAGTTTATTCTTTTTGCGAATATAGATATTATAAAAAAAAAACATGAATAATCGGTTTTACTTTACAAACATATCCTGAGAATACGAAATCAAAAAACTGAATATTTTCTGCGAAAAAAAAAATAAAAACGAGGTGATCAAAGATGTACTGACTGGGTATATCTACTTTGATCATCCTTGTGTTTTATACGAAATACGTAAATAACCCCATCAAAATTAACAAAATTAAAAAAATAATTCTAGTACTTATATTTCAGGTACTACTAACAAATATATAAAGAAGCGAAACAGTGATGAAATAAATATTTTTACTAAAAAATGTATTTAAATTCAAAAATATAAAAGGGGTCATTCTTTAATATTAAAATGAACATGAAACGAAAAATAAAATTTAAACTTCAAGAACTGGAATGCCAGTTTCAAATTTATAGTATAAATTCTTATCGAAATCATCGATAAGTTTAAGTTTTCTCCTGTTTTTTCACATTTCATACCAACGACAACTCTCTCTGGATCGACTTCCATTATCTTACACCTATACTTGTATTTTCTTTCCTCGTAGCGAAGAAAACATATTGACCCACATTAAAAGTTCTTGCAAATGTTTGTTCATGGTCTAATTCAGTGAATGATATAGATATCCTGGATGTCTGATTCTTTTCATTTGGGGATCCCATAGAAGATATCAGATTGACATTGTCGTAATTATGGTTAGCCTTGTTATTAGATGCCATGGTAGTCGTAGATATACTACAGCCAAGCGCAACATCGTAGCTTCTTTTTTATCTGTGGCTGGCTTGACTGTCCAAATCTTTGTTTTTTTAGCAGATTAGTTAGTGCACTCTCGACTGTAGGATCTTCTTTTTTCACTTCAGATATCACAAAAACCCAACATGTAGTGACTCACACAAGTGAGTTGAGTTTGGAACCTAACAGATAATGTCAACATCATTTTCCTCACATAGGAGGAAAGGTTATCACCGATTATAGCATATCGGCCATCAAAACGTTTGGAGAAGAAAACATATTTTGAGCCAATCACGGAATATAGCGACATGGCTTGTCACACAAAGGAATCCCTCGTGGCTCATTCTCTTTCCACCAGTCATAAAGGTGAAGACTCTTGAATACAAGATAGGGAAGTAACAAGATTTTTTTTCTACTTGTAGTATACCCGAACGGGCTAAAATTTGCCTAACTTGCTAAAGCACTCAGGAACACTGGGAGGGTTTAGGGATATTGTTAGGCTGCCCAGAAATGTTAATGAATGGCTACATTAAATTGACTTAAGTTAAAGTTTGGAAGAAAACAGGAACTGGGTAGTGCATTCCACAATTTGGTTGTCGTGTGGAAAAATGTAGATTGATCCCGTTTAGTGTGACACGATAGAATTTTGAGTGTGTAATTATGGTGTTAATGGGCAAACCGAGCGTTTCTAGTGAAAATGGCCTGCGACGGTATTAAGAAGTGTATTTTGGAGGCACATTTTCCATGGTAATAGCGATAGAACAAGGAAAGAACCGAGACTATTCTTCTATGCTCAAGAGGCTGTAGGTCAGAAGTCAGACACGGGTCATTTATAAGCCTCTTTTTTGGATGCGGTTTACCATATCAAGGGCGTATTGGGGAGCACTGGTCCAGAGGTGGGAATTGTATTCCAGATAAGGTTGGATTTAAGCCTTCTACAGTAAAAGGATTTGTTGCGATGTGAAGTACTGTTTAGATCTGTATAGAAAGCCCAGTTTACGGGCAGCTGTTTTGATGGATGACAAAAGGTGACCAATCCATGAAAGGTTCGATGATACGGACATCTCTAATATAGAAATAGAGTTTGAAAACTTGAATTCTAAGCCGTTCATATTTACAGCAGTAAATGATCGGTCTTTCTTGGCGGACACAAGGTTTTGTCGGCGTTGAAAGTGAATAGATTATTCCTTCCCCATTCAAGGACACGTTCTAAGTCACTGTTGATTGAGGCTGCTGTTTTCACCTTAACGTCCTGTCTAGACTTATTCTTGTGGGAAAACTGAGAAGAACTACAATGTAGAGTGCTGTCATCTGCAAAACAATTGATCGGTTTAGTTGTTGAGGTCATTTATGTACAGTCGGAAAAGTGTGGGAGCTATCACTGATCCTTGGGGTACTGCCGCGTTAATAGTAGTTTCTTTCGAAAAGAAGCCATCGACGACAACGCGCATACGTCTTTTGTCAAGAAAGCTGGATATTCAATTGATGAGCGTATCGGATAAGGCGAACGAAGTGAGCACTAGTAGGCACTTGTGCCAAACCTGGTCAAAAGCTTTTTAAATATGTAAAGCTCTAATGTGATATTCCAAAGTTGGGTGACATATGAAAGAAGATCACCCGTTGAACGACTCTCTCTGAACCCACACTGCTGGTCGTTTAAGAATTTATTGGACTCGAGGATCGAAAGTAGTTGATGGCTTTCTCCATGATTTTCGACAGAATGGAAGTGATAGCTATTGGTCGATAGTTTGAGGGATCGGTTTTGCCGCCCTTTTTAGGAATAGGCTGGACAGTTGACAACTTCCACGGTGAGGGAAACTCTTCAGATGACACGGAGATCGAAAATACAGATCGATAATACAGATACTAGCTCGGGGTAGTATTTTTTAAGGACGATAGCTGGAATACCATCAGGGTCAGTTGCCTTGTTTGAGTGAAGCTTATTGATAATTTATTCTAGTAGCTTGTATGGAAAGTGGATTGGTTTCATAGCGTATGTGGTAGATTTGGACGACGGCACAATTTTACTAGAATCAGTGAGACATGAATTTTATATACCGTAATCGACAAAGAGGTTGGCTTTTTCAGCAGGATCAGCTCCGTCGCGAGACGTCATGGCAGGAAAGGAAGATGTACTTAAGTTTTTACTGATGGCTTTAGCTAATGACGAACATTTACGACCTAAAGAGAATGAGACTAATTCTTTGCATTTACGTTCTTCAAACATCTTTTTGGTCTTGCTGATGATGCTTTTGCAACTATTCATTGCGGCAATATAGTTGGCGTGATTTTCGATTGATTTCCATTTGGTATAGAATTTATGCTTTTGCGATAATGCATCAGTGCAAGTCCTATTAAACGGGAATGACCTACACGATTATGTTTTATGGGAATGTATAACTCCATACCCATCAGGATAACTTCAGTTATTGAAGAGCAATATTTGAAGAGGAGGACCATTTAAAGAAATACTCACGCGAGGGAAAATCTCGCAGTTCGCTCCAGTTAGCTGATTTAAAACACCACATAGTTCTATCTGTTTTTCGAGTAACAGTGGGATTGGGTACAATGGAAGTTATTTCGATTAGGCAGCGGTCTGATTGACCAAGTGGGGAAAGGACTCTTGTTTTATGGACAAGTGGGTTAGTTGTAAGGAATAGGTCCAGGAGATGTGGAGTATGGTTAGGGTTATCAGGGACTCTGGTTGGTTCGGAAATGATTTGTGTGAGACCACAGGATACAGTAAATGCTTCTGCACTATGACTTGCGGGATTAGTAATAGATGAAAAATGAAGCCAATTGGAATTGTGGGCATTAAAATCTCCCAAAATTGAAATATCGCAAAATGGAAACTGTGATAAGAGGTAGTCTATTTTCAGACCAAGGTAATCAAAAAGATCTTGGAAGTTGTTATTATTGGGAGACCTATACAAATAACAGTAGAATTTCACAAATTGGGACCCAGAATGTTTGAACTGAATCGCGTCAAATTTGTTGTTTTCCAAAGTGGACATCTTCTTACAACCTACGTTGTCCTTGGTATACGCATATACTCCGCCTTTAAGGCGAAAGTCAGAGTGGAGGTTGTATCTGGGAAATTGCAGGTCAGGCGAATCAGTGCTTCCAGGGGAGACTTGTGTTTCTGATAGAAACAGAATGTCCGGTTGCACTTGTTCAAGGTGTTGGTGAATAGCATTAAGATTCGACCTGGTACCGTCAACGGAACCACATGTCATTACTGCTAGGCAGCTCTTCGAGTGGTTCCCGATATTTTACTCCACGTCTGTAAACTTTTCGTTTATTCCAGGGTTATCAAATAAATTCTACTCATCATAGTGAAATATGTTAGAACTGGGTAGATATTTTATCGTGTTTTCCATGTTGCCATAAAATACTCTTAATTTCTCTTGATACTTCTATTTTCGCTCATTTTATATTGCGGCCCAGTCGTTGTCCAAAAAATTTTTTATGTCTGTCAAGAAAGTTGTATCTCCAGTCCACTCCAGTTGGAGTACAGATCAAATCATACAATGGGGGATACAAGTTATGCATACATACTTATACTTATTACTTTATAGGTTTGGACTTATTACATCACTCTGCTGCAACAGAAAACACTTTTTCCATTTAATCGTGTCTTTTATAAACAATTGCAAACTTAATTGCTAAGTCTTCCTATAACAGTTACAGCCGTCTTCCATAGTAAGAATAGAAATGTTTACATAATTTGTTGGCATTGTTAATACGGAAACATTTAAAGTTTGTAAACTTATATAAAGTACACAATTAAACCTAAAACAATTAGTATTTTAATTTTCACTTTGAAACATATCACTATAATTACAAATATAAAAGATGTTGCATACTTTATTCCGCGCCCAATAGGAATAAAATATACAGTTTTCCCTTTAAAAGATATAACTTTTACACCTAGTTTTGATTAATAACGGGTATTTTCGGATAAAGACGAATTTAACTAAAAAACAAGTGGGCAAATGAGCTCACATGCGAGAAAATCTACGATTCGCGTTTTGGACAATAATGTATACGACTTCGGATATTTTGTGTATAAAAGTAATACAGACCATATACGTAAAACATCCTACTACAAATAATAATTCATTTCGTTTGTTTTTCAAAGATACAGAGTGATCAACACATGTCCATTCATACAAAGAAATTGTCATATCTTTGAGAGCACTCGGTATAAGATGCTGAAGTTTTGTTGAGGTAATGTACGAAACGAGGAGAATTCAAATCTGGAATTAGGGTATTCCATTAAAAAATGTATAATTTTATGTTGTAATTGACTTATGGGCCACCCTGTATTTGTGAAAATATTTTTTAAATGTGCTGTCTAGCAAGCATTTTATTGCTCCATTTTAATTTTTTTTCTAATACAGATCATTTATATGTAGTAGAAGACGAGAGCTGAGATGCGTCCCCCAGGTACCGTATCTTGAAATGTATAATTTGAACTTATTTGCAGTAATGCAAATTCAAGAACAAAACCATCACTAAGTGATTTATCTTGAGTTTACTGACAATAATGTTACTATTACTTAAATTAATCGCTTGCCTCACATTGATTTTCCTGGCAATAATTAAAACATTAGAATTTCTGATATTTAATTACTAGCAAACCTCAAATCTAATCTAACGAAGTGGCCGTTTAGTGGTAGGTACGTTGTGCTATTTGAAGTAGATAGGCTGGATGAGGTTAAGTGTTGTTTAAAATTTTCGCGGTCCGCTACCTACATTCCTGTATGGTGTATAGGTAATAATTGTCTATGGACTGTTTTTTAATGAAGCGCTAATGGCGTATTCATGTTACCCAAAATTCTCTTGTTCATTAGTTATTTCATTAGTAAGTGAGCCTTCACTAATTATTACTACACGTATTACAAAATTAACAATTAAACAGTTGTTTAATGTAATTTTTCTAACAGAATTTTCTATTACATTATAAAGCGTTTCCGACCTTAACCTCTTTTCATACACGTCTATCAGAATTGATTGATGGAAAAATTATTTTGAACTGCTCTAAAAGTTAATTAAACCAAATATTTCACTTATCTATAATTCACTACATTATTTATATTTTATACCCTTCAAATTAGAGAGTATAATTATTTCTTGTGAGACGTTAGTGTTTTTACATCACGAACTCAGTTTCCTACATTGTTATATATCGTTACATCCTAGCTTAGCACTCTTGAGTCAAGAGTGAAGAATTTTTGACACTAAGTTTGATGTGAAAGTTAGACAATCAACCCTGAACTATTCATTACTAAGCGTTATTTTAAGATTAATTATCTGAATCAAGCCGACTTTTAAGTATAAAAGATAGCATATCTAAAATTATAAATCGTATGTATACTAGAATAGATTGATAATTATAGCAATCTATATAGACAGTGTCCCACGCAATAGCAGTCGCGGGTAATTCACATGGGAAAACGTTTACCAGCTTGCAATTCGTTTAATAGTAAAAAGAATTAATACCAGGCAAATAAAACCAACGAACTAAAATAAAAAAAATATGTTATAGATAGTAAATCTACGTTAAGTGTTTTGCCGTAAATAAAAATCGTTCCGTTAGGATATCGCACCTTTTGTTACTGTCTCTTTTGATAAGATGTGTACTTTCACGATTACACATATTAATAGTGTATTTGTATATTTAAGTTATACAATCTAAACGTTTCGGTAACACTTACAGTTACAGTATCTTCCAAAATTGTTAAAATTCGAAAAATTGAAAACAAAGCATAATCCTGCTATTAATATAACTGTTTGAAAAACGTGTACTTACATCCAACTATAGAGTACAATTTTAGTAAAGAATAACTAGATCATTAATAAGTTAAATATTGTTAAACTGCCTTAAAGGTGACAAATCAGATTACCCTCCATCGATCAAAGGTTAACAGTGAAAAATTTCATAATCAAAGTGCAGATTTAACAAAATTTAATCGAGTTAAAACGTAAGTATAAAGTTGTGAAAAACTTTAATTTGAAATTAATAAAAGCATTCAAAAATGAAAACTTAACATCAATTGAAGTAACCCAGTCAAATCTAACATAGAAATAACTTTGTCAATACCAAGTGTTATTTAATAATGAAAAACGTAATGTAGTACGTAATTTTTAACTTATATTAAATTATAGTACTGTGGTAATTTACTTCAAGGTCAAGGAAAATACATAGCAAAACCCTAGACATACCAAAAGCTAAAATTAAAATTATGACGTTCCAGTGTGCCTTTTTTTAATTATAAGTCGCCAAAACCTATTTAAACGGAGATTTTCTTCTTGTTTATTAAAATTACTAGGGTGTTTGTATATCTCAATAGCTTCACGTTGTAAACGAATATAATCAAGTTGAATGTCATGATTTAAATTATTTAAGTCATGGTCAGCTACCATGCCTAATCTAAAAATTTCATCATATGTACATTGCATCTTGTTTCAAAGCTACATTTTGTGGTTCCAATGTATACTTTCCCACATGAACAAAATAACTTATATACTCCGGAAATATATTTAGGGGACTTTAAATGTTCTTTTTTTGTTCTTGTAGGTTTAAAAACAGTACTAATGCCATAATTAATTACGATTCTATCTGTAACATTAGTTATAAAAGGAAGAAAAGCAGTACCAACATTAAGAACTGGTTTTTCTTTATGGTTATGTCTATCAGGTGTAATAACATTATTAATATCAGTAAGTGAATATCCATTAGCTTGTAAGGATTTTGTTAAATATTTATATTCATCTTTCAAAAATTCAAGATCACAAATTCGTTTTGCTCTATCCACTAAAGATTTAATTACACCAATTTTTGACGTGGATGGTGGTTTGATAATTTATGAAGGTATCTATCAATCTGTGTCTGCTTTCTGTAAACCTTAAAAGATAGTATTAGTTTTAGATATTAATATGTTAAGAAATGGTACACTTCCATTAGTTTCTTTTTCCATGGTAAACTGGATGCTAGGATGTATACAATTTATAAAAATTAAAAATTCAAATACTGCTTCAAGTAATTTTTTGATAGGCTATTTTAAATGTTGTGGCTGAATATATTAAGAAAGGTCGACGACGTACGATGCTAGCATAAATACGCGAACTAGATATTTAGGATAGAGAGTCAAGAGTTTGGCGCTTAGCAAAAGGTTTGCTTGTTTATGTTTGTGCAGTTAAGTAGTCTATAGAGGCGAGTTTCCGGGAACATACAGTGGCTGGTTTTATTTAGTCAAATACTACCATAACTAGTGCTATAATTACGCTATGAGACAAACACTTGATTACCGAGTTGAAAGTTATCTGAATGAAAGGATAACTTCAAACTCAAAATTTACATGCTTTTATGCAGGCTTATACGCAGTGTTTGTTTTGAAAAGTTAACGACTCAATTTTTAGAGATAAGTGAAAGAAATTAAAAATGGAAATTTTTGTAAATTAATTCTTGTTTGCCAAAGTAATTATTTGAATAAAATGGAAAGTGTAGATTACGTTAAAGTACATTTTTCATTATGGTCTATATACGCAAATCACTTTCCTTCATGCCTTGACAAGTCGTTCCATTTCCGCATCCATCTGCAGTGAAGATTTTACCTAAATACACAAAACTCCTTCCACAATCTAATAATGTAGGGTAAACACGCTACCTTCTTCTTCATGTGTACGATTAAATACTACCACCCTTATTTTTGCCACATTTACCTTTAAATCGATACTCTCACAGATTTTATCAAGCTTCCTCAGCGTTGTTTGCAGCACTTTTGCATTTTCGCGTAATAAAACTGTATTATCAGCATACATCAGAACTCACTAACCATTACACCATTTGCATCATTTGTGTAACACATTTATACATCAAATCCTTGCTCTATTTTAAAGTATTCACTCAAGCCTCTTCTCACCCTGTCACATGCTCTACTAAATCGAGCATGTGCTTTCTTTAAGTCTACAAACGCACTGTACAGCTTTGTATTCACATTTAAACACTTTTCAATCAACCGCTGCACAGGAACTATCTGATTCGCGCGCCCCATTCCTAGGATTTGTCTATAATTGGATTATTTGAAATATGTTTTTTATTACTTTTTCAATTTAACAACAGCTTTTGGTCTGAGATAGTCGCACGGGGGTCACCTTTTGCTTAATTTCAACTTGCTAAACATGTTTGTTGCCACTGAAAAATTTGCTGTTACATTAACCAACACAATTTGAAGCCTATTTGGAACCATTTCAACTGTAAAATAAGGTTTCTGATTCCGTTTAAAGTATATATATATATATATATATATATATATATATATATATATATATGGTTTTGTTGCTTCATTCGAGACAAACTGTATTGAAAAATTAGTACTTCTTAAGTATTGACCTTAACAACGCATAACTCGTGAAATTACCTTTGATGTATGATGTAATAATAAAAGACATTTTCAGTTGCAAACATTACGCAGAAAACCGTGTTATTATTAAAGTTAAAAAGTTATTTGAACAACGAAAATACAATGAACTAGCTACATCTCCTTTGGACTTTGGCTAAACCGTTGGTACATCTTCATTTGCCCCATCCTTTGATGGATCTGTACTTGTCGATGATAAGGCTAATCTTTTTTCCGATTTATTTGCATCAAATTCGTACCTTAATGATTCTGGAAATGATGTGCCCTTAGCCAACTGTTCTTCGTACGTTAATAAACCAATTCTTTTGCGGTACAAGCTCCTAGAATCGTTCACCAGTATGCTTGATCTCATTAAAGCGACTGCCGTAACTTCCATTTTGTCTAAAATTGTGGAAATGTCATCAATCAGCAAATGCTCTCTTTTCTTGAAACTAACAAACTCCTTAGTGACCACCAATATGGTTTCAGGCTAAATCATGCAACAGGCGATCGTCTTTTATATGTGACCCAAGTTTGGATCAATACATTAGAACAATCCGGTAAAACAGATGTAGTCGCCTTCGATATCTCAAAAGTATTTGGCCAAACTTGGCATAAGTGTTTGCCAAACTGACATCGTTTGAGTTAAATTATACCCTCACCAACGGGTTTCTAGTTTACTCGATAAAAGAATACATGTCGTAGTTGATGGCTTCTTCTCAAAAGAAGTTGGTATTAACGCGGGCGTTAATACGCCTACTTTTTTTCTGCTATATGTAAATGATCTTATTTTTTCAACGATTAACTCGGTGCATTCTTTTGCTGACGACACCAGTCTTCATTGTAGTTCATCTCAGTCTCCTATTCTTCTTCTTCTTCATTCTTCTATAATAGACTATTTTAGCTTGTTCCTTCTTCGGTTTGGCCTCACTATTGTGGGTATAAGTTTTCCTTTGTCTCCCGATACTTTTTCTGCCTGCGGGTGATTTATCTCTAGTAATCTTTACTATTCTGCTTTCCGCCATTCGATTTATGCGTTCATTCCATTCTCTCTTTCTTTTGTGTACCCAATCGTTAATGTCTACTATTCCACATTCTCTTTTTATATTTACACTTCTTTCTCTATCAAGTAAAGCCTGAGGTTCTTCTTAGTATTTTCATTTCCGTAGTTCCGTAGTTCATTCTATGTGTGTTAGATGTAGTGGGTCGTATTTCCGCCGTATACGTCGTAATTTGCCTGGTGATGGATTTGTAGATTCTGGTCTTTGTTTGTATTTAGAGGTATTTATTGCGCCATATACTATTACTTAAGCATCCTCCTATCTAATTCGCTTTGTTTGCGTGTCGCTTAACTTCTTCGATGTTTTCATATGTTGACAGTTCTATCCCTAGATAGTTGTATTTTATTTCTTGTTTGATTATTTTCCCTTCCATCTCTAATTTACATTTAATTGGCTCATTTGAAGTCGTCATACATTTGGTTTTCTCGGCCGATATCTTCACGTTGAACTACTGTTTACCAGTGTTATTAAATGTATTCAACATTCGTTGTAGATCATCCTCACTTTCTGATATTAAAACTGCGTCGTCTGCTTAACAAAAAATCTTGATCTCTGAGTCTCTCATTTTATAACCTCTCTCCGTGCGTACCTTCTTTATAATTTCTTCTATTATTGTGTTGAATAATAGTGGACTCAAAGAGTTTCCTTGGCGTATTTTCGTATTCATCGGAATTGCTGCTCTTAATTTATCGTTTAATATAGGTTATGTCTGATTGTCTTTACAGATGTTTTCAATCGTGTTAATGATAACTGTCTATCATACAGAAGGTGTATAACGTCTTTAAGTCGGATTCAGTTAAATGCTTTCTATAAATCTACAAAACATATATACACCAGCCCATTATATTTCAATTATTTTTCCATGATTTGTCGGATGATAAATACGGCATCAGTACACGGTCTTTCAGATCTAAACCCCTGATGTTCTTCTGATTGGTTAATAATGCTATTAATTTTATTAGTTATGACTTTTTTGTTAGCTTGAATAATGTGTAAGTGAATGCCCCTGTAATTTGACGGTTCTTGGTGGTCTCCTTTTTTGAAAGGTAGTAGCTTAGTGCTTGTTTTCCATCTATTTGGTATTGTATGAGTTGATATAATTTTCCTTATTTGTAGTACTATTTCCTTGGCTAGGCTGGATCCACCGTATTTTATTAGTTCATTCGGTATTTTATCTTGTCCGGGCGTTTTCCTAATTTTAAGTTTCTCGAGTGTTTCTTTCACCTCGTCCTGGCTTATATGTATTTCGCTGTCTACTACTATATCAGGAGTTTGGTCTTCTTCATCAACTTCCTGTCCTTAAAATAGTTCAGTTAGGTATTTAATCCAAGTATTATCATCTATGTTGTTATATTCTATTAATTCGGCTACTTTTAATGTTTTATTTTCATTTCTGATTGTTTTATATTCTTCGTATGCTTCTTGTGTGTTCATTGATCTCTACTTTAGGTAAGCCTTCTTTTTTTCCAGGCATTTTGGTGGATTCATTCCACAACGATTCAATATTGAATTTTTCTTCTCTTGTTTTTTTTTGTTTGCTTTCTTTTGACAGTTTTGTTTAATATTACTTTTGTCATCAATAGGCTGTGGTCTGTACCTATATTGGCGAAGTTCAATGTCTTTACATCTAATATTGTCGATTAAGTGAACAAAAATTAGTCATAAGATCACCATTTTCATTTAGGATAGCTTAATTAAATCTTTGTTTTACTCCAGCTATTACTTCGTTGCCGATTCTTGGGTTAATGTCTCCAAGAATTTTCATGTTGTATGTTTATGTGATCTAGAGTGGTTTGTAAAGACTCTTAGAAATTATTTTCTTCATGTCTAGGTTTACAGTCTTCGGGCGCATAAACTGATTATATGTGGAAAAGATTCGTTTGTTTTGATTTTTATATGAAGAATTCTTTCCGATATGTACACGCATTCCTTTATCATGTTTATGTAGTTGTTGCTTATTAAGATGCCTGCACCAGCTGTATATTAACATATATTCACCATAGTCTTTTTGGCCATTTCCCTTCTATTTTGTTTCTTCCATGGCACATACGTCGATCTGTTTTTGTTTGAGTTCTTCTATTATTTTTTGATCTCGATTGTTCCAAGACTTTATATTCCGTGTTGCCATCCGTGTTGTTTTATTTTTTACAACTCGTTTTCCTTTTTATCGCATGGGTCGTCGTCGTTGAACCCGTGCTATTCCGAGGGTCATTTCTGGTTCTGTGACCATACTAGATTTTAGACGGTGGGTAGATTACTAGCCTGTCCCTCTAACTCTCCTCCTTTACCTGGGCTTGGGACCGCCAGTGGTGACTTTTGGGCTACGCAATTCACGCATTAATCACCCCAGGCGGTGTCTACTCTTAATGGTAATCTTACCTTCTATCTCAAATGAAGACATTAAAGCTGAAACAGGAATTTCAATGAACAAAGACATTCAGCGTATTTTTGCATGGGGAAGTAATAATTCAGTTAAATTTGATGCTAATAAAACTCAGTGTAGCCTTGCGTCTGCCAAAAAAGATTGATCATTTTCTGTTGTAAGTATGAATGGCCCAGATCTTTACTTTTCCGACTCTATTAATGTGTTGGAAATGGCTGTATCTTCAAATCTATCATGGGTTGGCCATATTCTGTCAGCTACTAAAGCAACTGCTCGTTCGCCCATTCACATTATCAATATACAGTACAAGTCTCCACTTATCGTACCAAAAGGACGCATATTTCTACACGGCTTCTAAACTCTGAAATGATCTTACTAGTTCCTGTTTCCTCTCACTTTGATATGAACAAATTTAAGGTATCCGTGCATCGGCATCTCTTGGCAATTCAACATCCCTCTATCCATCCTTCTAAGTGTTCCTGAGTACTTTAGCACGGTAGACTAAACTTAGTATGTTCAGGACCACAATTATTAAAAAAAAAATTAGAACTGTCCAAACGCAATGCAAATGACAATGTTTGATAATCGGCGACAGAAAACTAAGGCGGGTTTTTTGAGATCTAGTTCTTTACCGATTCGTTAATAATAATTTCTTTTAATTATATTAAAAAATGAAGAATAGTTACTGCAAATCACGATGTCGTGTTATTCAACTACTTGAAAAGTGAAATTATTATGGAAACATTTTACACACAACGCATGAAAGTAAAATCAGTCTTAAATAGGTTGAACATCTCTCTTGGACCCTATTTCTGTTTCCAAACGAAGAAAACACAAGGTTGTAGGTAATCTGGTAATTTTATTCATTGTATGCGATAAGAAGTTATTTACTACGACTATAAAAATACTGATCAGATTAATTCGAAATGTTACCAATTTTTATATTATTGAAATTTACCGAAACTTTCACTTTCAGAATTATATAACATGGATACATTTAAACGTAATGATTTTAACGCCCATTGGGTTTATATTGATAATGAACACATTTAAAATATATATAAATCAAAATAATAGCCATGTGTCGTAATTTTTGTATATTAATTTCAGTTTTAACATTTTAACATTCCTGATTAATAAGCGTACTATTGTAATAAGTAAGTGAAAATGTGAAGAACCAAATAAGGTTATTTAAATTGTTTGCATGTGCATTCATTGGGTATAAAATAATACTTTAAATTGTAAACTATTTGCGTAACTTGTGTTAATTACAGTTTCTGTTGAAAATGTTTTTCTTGCATTTATTTAAGAGGAGTAAATGGATTATGTGGTCATAGTAATATTTTAACCATTGGTTTAATGCACTCCAGTCTTACTTTATTGCTATCCTTATTCTTCACATTAACTACACTATAAACATGTTACATCCTTAAGGGTTGCTTTGCCTATATTTAAACCTCTATTCAAATAAATGTATTTTTTATGATGCGATTTCGTTACTAATAAACGTTTAAAGAAGTTTCTCATGTCAACAAGATTCGAGGGGAATGGAATTCTTGTAGAACTGAATTTTTTAACCTTTTACATTAAAACGATTAATGCATGAGAAAACTTTCTAGTTAATTTGCAGATGTTTATCTTATTTAATTTTATACACTAACTAGAGATGGTTGACAGTTTCTGCTTCCTTGAGCACAAGTGCACAGACGTATTATTTTTAACTGTATTTTCCTACAGCCAAAGCATGTTAACAAAAGAATTTTTTTCTTTAGATTATATTGTATAGTAAACTAGCATGAGGCGTGACATTTAAACATGTGATGTATCATTTCTCCAAATTATCTCATTTATTATTTTATATTACAATAAATACACTTAAAAGGGATAGCTGAATTCCAGCTTATTGTTTATATTCACGTTTCCTTATTTCTATAATGACTTCATAGTCCATAAAAAGGTGTTTGTAATAACACTATAATGTTAGGAACAAAAATATTTTATTACATATTTACCTAACGCATTTAATTAATTTCAACAAAATAATTAATCAGCCATGAAGTTTCAGAATGCAATTTAACATAACTAATGCAATATTTACCAGATATGACACAATTGCTGCTATTAGTGGAATTTTTGGAGCTTGTACAGGTGAGCTCTGTAAAATTGTGAGATATCCTGGTTTAAAACAAATTACTGATAATTACTATTCCCGATTCAAAAATTTACAAAAAGAGGATTTTCAGTATCACAGATGGGCTCTGTGAAGGGATAAACAGCATAAAAACAATATTAATATTATATTATGTTGCGTTAACGCAACGCTGGGAACTAGTAATAAATTAAATTAATCTACTTGATGGTGTAGGTATGGGAAACCCTCGTAGTCCAACAGCCTAATCAATGTTTACGTGTAGAAGTTTGAAATATTAGCTCCAAAAATCCTTTAGATTGGTATAGATATGTCGGTGATATTTTGTTTATTGGGAGAAACAAAAGCAATAAATAAATTTTTAGATTTTATAAACAGCATTAATCCAAATATTCGGTTTACTATGCAAAATAAAACCATTTTTAGATGTTATTGTCTAAACAAATAATAATTTGTCTGTCCTTTAAGGTTTACTGAAAGCGTACACACACTAGATGATATTTTCATAAACTACCAAATCATGGTGCACGGCAAAAAACTAGTGTGCAATTTAAAGGGGATTGGGCTAAACCAACTTGTGATAGTGAATTTTTTAGTTTCACACCTAAAGACAAATTAACGTAATCGGTCAAGACCTAAATGTTCAGAACTCAATCAAATATGGTTAATAAAAACAACATCAAGGATATTAGGTTAAATTTCAGCCTAAGCTAATGCGTAAAACACGTCAGCCATTACGTGAGTGTATAATTTGTTAATTTGGAATAGACATTAATTCGGTTTAAGAAATTGTATTAATATTCTAATTTTTTAGACTACTCCCATAATACGCACAAACTAATATTATAAAAAAGTAGGTCGATTCGTTAACCATACATTCTTTGGACTAAAATAATGGGACTCACTTTTCATTTGAACGCTTTTTTTTCAGTTATAAGATGTCAAAGTTAACTTTTGAAGAACTGTACTAATTAACTTGGGTGTGTTTCTATTTGAAATTTGGTGCAGGTTATACTCTTATCTAAGCATACCTTCTGTATTATTTTAAGCGATAAACTAAAAAAAAGGGAGTGTACGTATGTTTTTTCTGATGTACTGTTCTATTATGTTTTGACACTCATCTACAGGGTTTATTATTCGAGATAGAAAAAAACTTTAAATACAAAAGTTGTAGGATTCTAATTATATTATCTTTTAGGACTATGAAACTTTCAAATATCTCATAAACTGAAGGAAAAGTGAACCCAACTTCCATTTTTTTAAACAGAACACCTAGTATTTTATTCAATAATTAAATAGATGTTATTAACCTAATTTCAAAAATATATAATACGTTAACATTTTGTCCAGCCAATTTTTAAATAATCGAGTTTAAAATTTAAAGAATACCGTAGACTTAAATTATTTGTATCCACGGAAAAATTAATGATTGACATTATGATATTGTTAATAGCTGTCACTGCTAATTAAATTGAACCTTTAATTTTTAGTTAAAGTTAGAACTTCAACACCTTAAAATGGATTATTCGAAAGAAGTCATATGTAAAATAATAAAATTGTATTTACTCCAATGACAATAACGTCTTGAGAGTTAGAAATGAATATAATCGAATTTCGCCCAGAAGGAGAGTCCCATCAGTAAACACAGTGAAAAATATTGCTAAACATTTTGGAGAAAGGAAGAGTGTTAAGCGAAAAAACAGAACTGCGTCCAGAAATGCTGACGATGATCTTAATATTTTACTTTATTTTGAAGGTATGAATAACATGTTCTTTATTTGAATGCACTTGAATGCAGTAAATTATTTCAACACATCCTTGAACAACATTTATAGAACTTGACGCTTTCACAAATACTATCCCTATAAATTTCTTCCCGTCCAGGGTTTAAGCGGAGATAATAAGAGGCAACGTTTAGATTATTGTTAGGAAATTTGGCAACACATTATTTTTAAATAAAATCGTTTTTTCGAATGAGTCAAGTTTTACTACGACGGGAGTGTTCAATAGACATAACAAACACATTCGGGCCAAAGAAAATCCGCGCAAAATTCAAATTGTTAGAATGCAGGGACCTAGGCCAATAAATGTCCGGTGTGGTATGCTACGGAAAAAATCATTTGACAGATTTTTTTATGTTGGAAGTTTGAACGGCCAAAGCTATTTAAATTTTCTTTGAAATGAAATAGAGCACTGTTTAGAAGATGTTCCCGTTGTTGAATATGCAAACCGTATATGGCAGCAGGATGGAGCACCGCCTCATAATATTTTACCTGTTACTAAATTTTTTTAAACAATAAATATAACTTCTGGATAGGCAGATGGCCTCGATTTAAGACCTTTGAACGTACTTTTGTGGGAATACCTTAAAAATAAAATAAACCGGAAAATTTGGAAATTATAAGAGAAAGATTAGAAAACGAAATATTTAAATTAAACAGAGATCATCCTGAACTTATTTTTAATGCAATTAATAGCAAATGTTTAAATGATATTAAATTATTTAAATTTTAAACTCGATACGAAATATATAAACATATTATACATTTTTGAAATCAGCTTAAAAATATCTATTTAATTATTAAATAAAATACAGTGTTCTGTTTAAAAAAATAATATGCATATGCATTAATACTTTATGTATGCCTGTTGGGAATCCATGACTGTAGCGGAAGGAGCTTGGGAAGCTCAAGCTGTTCCATTTTTTCCTAGTATAAAAAATTTTATGTTAGGATCTAAATTGTTAATATTAATTAAGGATATCAATAAAATCTGATCTAAGCATGCTAAAATATAAATAATATAACGAAATTAAAATATGAACTTAAGAATAATATTTAATTCAAAATTAGGTCTTCTAAATTATCCATAATTAGAAGATCAAATTATTGAATTAAATATTTATGATAAGATGCATTGTGCTTTTGTTGTTGATGATATTTTAGCACGTTTTGGTAGTTCATTTTATTGATAAGGTCTTAAATAATATTAACAATTTATATTCTGACAAAATTTACACTAGAGAACGAAAAAATAGAGTGGTTAACTTTCTAAATTAATAATAATTAAAAATAATTAAATGTGAATTATAATGTTTTTGAAATATTTGTGGTATAAAATGATGGAATTCCTCGAAGTAAGTAAACATTAACGGTTTTGGGACGTAATTTTGGGAACATTTATTATTTAAATTGGAAACACCTTACTTCCGGAATATTTTACCTATAAATCTCGAACTGGTAGAGCACGTGTAACGTTGTAGTTTACTGTTTATCATTTATCGTTGAAGATTGGTAACCAGAGCCAGTGTTTTCAACACACAGACCTACACGCTGATTACTAGCAAGGAGTTTTCATTATCATATTACGAGTACCATCATCCCAATGCAGATATCATGTAATGTATTATTTCGTCTACAATCATACAGAATTGTTTTTCATTTTTTTAGATAGGACCATTTGTCAAAACTTGGTCCATTTACCCAGAATTTAACAGTATATCTTCCATTATTAGGTGAGGTAATAAATTTTAATGGTAACATTGATAATGTATCACATAGTACTTTTTATTGCATTTGCATTCCTGAAGCGTAATTACTTGTACTTGTTACTTATTCGTAAACATCCATTAATCGCGCATCGATAATATTTGAAAGACGAATATATTATTGTTAGTATTAATACCAAGTGTGTAACAGCAATTTGACAATTAGTAACCCGTTGTCGTGGTAATTATTGTACGCCACGGCTAAAGAGATATTTAGAAATGTCGATATAAATAGATTTAAAAAAACATGTAATAGTTATTTGTATCCGAAGGTCAGAAAATTAGTATTTACAGGACGAGACATTTACACTTTAGGCTATAAATATACTTAAATATACTTATTTTGCTATAATATACTTATTTTGTTACGAATATTAAAGATGTTAGAGTAAATCATAGTATACAAGGTGAGTTACGTAGACCGTGCATTATAGGTTTTCCAACTTTCAATTGGATTATAAATTTGAAATTAGATGTGCTGTCATAATCGATCACGTTCGTTCTACCTACAATATTTTTATTCCGCCCGCTATACTGGGTGTGCCAAAAATCGGTACCAGCATTTTTTCTAACATAGTTTCCATTCGCCTTCTAATTCCGAGTTTAGACAACCTAAGCTATGTTAACTTATCTATTATAATTTTTGACATATGTCGATTTTTCTGTAACAAATGATCTCCGTAGTGGTTTACGAAAAAATGTGTATCTCACAAACTGTTCTACATTAGGAAACCAGATTTGTGGAGCGGATCGCTGGAAGACCTCGCTACCTCTTGAGATTCCACCAATGGTTTGGTTTTGTTCCGACGATTTTCAAGTGTCGCATGCAACAATGATAAAAAACTGCATTTTTCAAATGGTATCTACTATTTTTTATGCCATTCGAAAGAAAATTGAAGTTTAGGGCGAGTTACTTAAGTATTCCCTATACGTAAATTCAACATCTGTCAAGAAATGTCTTAAATTGCCAAGAGACTCTTTACTTTTTGGAGTATGCCATGGAAACAAAAGACAATTGTAAATAAGTAGTTCATAATCTCTCAAGTGAAATGAATTGTGCTAATTCATAAATAAAAGTGATTCGAAAATGCAAAATTATCCTAACAAAGTTGTATTAGACTTGTTTGTAATTGAAAATCGGGATTCTTTCTTATTTATTTACAAAAGACAGATTTTTAAGAAATGTTTCTATCATTTTTAAACAATTTCTAAGTATCTTTCACTATTGAAATTTTCATCGTACATAACGCAGTGTACCTCTTGGTTCATTACCAGACAGGTACACATTTATTAGTAATTATGCTTGATTTTCAACTTCGAGCATTCTCAGAAGCCCAAAAATGTCCATTTCGTCTATTGTAAACTCCCTGCTGGGAAGCTTTGTGTCATTAACTCAAATTATGTTTTCTAATAAATCCTCACAAAAGATTATCCTACGGGGAAAGTCACAAAGGTGTAGCTTTTGCAGTCTTGTGAATGAAAAAGGATGTAGCTTATGACGGTGTAAAATGGTTTGTATAGCTGAGTATGAAAATCCCAATTGTAAAGGCCATTCGTATTGAGGCTTGAGGATGTGCTTGAAAATATCTAAGAATGGCAATTTTTTATCTATATTACTAGGTTTCACTCTCGTAATGGATCTAGCAACTTTCTCAGAATTTTAAATTAAACTGACGGACAATTAGCTGAATATCTTATTAACGCACGCCATGGATTACAAACAAGTCTAATACAACTTCGTTAGGATAATTTTGAATTTTCGAATCACTTTTATTTATGAATTAGCACAATTCGTTTCATTTTGAGAGATTATGAACTACTTATTTACAATTGTATTTTGTTTCCATGGCATACTCGAAAAAGCAGGAAGGAATTTCTTGATTTTATTGAATAACTCGATAGAGGTTGATGTTAGGTATAGGGAATGCTGAAGTAACTCGCCCGAAAATTCAATTGGCATAAAAAAATGGAAGGAGCCATTTGAAAAATGCAGTTTTTGACAATTTTTCCTAACTTGGAACGGTTTGCGAGATACAACTACTACGGCGATAATTTTTTACTGAAAAATTGACATGCATCAAAAACTACATTAGATTAGTTAACGTAACTTAGGTTGTCTAAGCTCGGAATTAGAATGCGAATCGGACTATGTGATAAAAAGTGTAGATTGTCATTGTAATTTTTTAGTTCTTGAGTTTCGATATTAATTACCTTCCAACCTACATATACATATGTAGGTATAGAAGATTATGCAATCGATTTTTTTTCACTATCGCTAGATCGACAGTTTCTGTTTTTATTAAATATTTCTAAAACAGCTGCATATTTCAAAGATATAAAAATACCTAGATGTAGACCTTAAACATATCAATTAATTATGTTCTATGCAATTTTTTCATATGACGCGTAATTTAGCGACCAAAAATTCCTAAGGCAGAATTTAAGCATTAGTTCATTTTTTTTTCATTATCTGAATAACGATTAATTGTATAAAAAAAAGTGTAGACGTATTTTGTAAAGAAAATTTATGTAAAATTAAAGTGTTTTAATCTAAAGCGAAATAAATGTGAAAATTAAATAAATATGATTGAAAATACTGACGCTGTGTTATGGATATGAATATTTTTACAGAAGCGGGCGGCTTTGGAATCTATTAATCTCTATCTGACATGAAGTTTTAAACGTCATTCTGATATAGATTATCGTTTTTGTTTTTACAATGTCGCCTGTTTTCGTTATGAACGTATAAAAAAGAGGTTGCATAGTTATCCTAAAAAAATTGAAATTCAAATTATTTCATTTCGTAGATTATTGTTTTTGTTTTTACAATGTTCCCTGTTTTCGTTATGAACCTATAAAAAAGAGGTTGCATAGTTATCCTAAAAGAATTGAAATCCAAATTATTTCATTTCTTTTAATTTAAGTTAGCATCTAGATGTCTATCAACCTCTGTTTGTCATGAAGTTTTAAACATCTGTGTGACATGGATTATCGTTTTTGCGTTTACAATGTTGCCTATTTTCGTAATGAACTTCTTATAAAAGAGGTATAATTATATTTAAAAAGTGTTATTAAAATTATATCATTTCTTCTAATTTCCACTTTGTAGGTTGGAAGATCGTGTGGTGTTCCACAGCAGATATTTTTTCTGTTGTATTCCCCAAATTAACGTTATGGAGTAGAGTTTTGCTGAGTATGCAGACATGTATTTAATTTTAGGAGAATGTCGTGGCAATTTTAATGTTGCTGCTAAAATTGTAAGTGATTGTAAAGTAATAAAAACTTAAAACCTAATTGATATTTTCGACTTATATATTGTTAATTTAAAAATGCAAATAGCACATTAAAATTGAAACATTGCCATGAAAGAGGTCTAGTTTGCCTGTACGTGCTTTATTTTAAATAATAATTAAATCAAGTGCGTTACTATGTAATTCACTGGCGGTTTACATACAGGTTATACAACTAACCACAGTATTACCAAAGATGTAATCAAAGAGCAATAAAATGCTGCTCTTTAGTATTACTAAGTTTATCAAAATTTAATTAAAAATTAAAAATTAAAATAAAAACTAAACGTTTTCGAGCAAAACGGATATAGAATTTTTTATACAAAATCAGGTGGTATGTCTATTATCCGCCATTGAACATTAACCCTGTATACTATTTTTTTAAATAAAATATGTATCAGGGCTACGTCCTCGACTTTTTTATGTATAATAAATGTCTACAAACGTGAGAGAGTTTTTATTATGATTTCTCTAGGGAGTAAAGCGTAATTTTATTCCCCGTTTTGTGGCCATAGAAACGGACCTTTACTCTCGCGAGTGCAAAATAGTTATTTATGTATCAAGGCATTAAAGTAATATTTTTTATCACGAATATGGAAATTATTTGTCAAGGTGAAAGCTGAGGCAAATAACCTCGTGAGTGATAAAAATGACTTTATTGCCGAGGTGCATATTAAATATTATCCGAAATGGCATTTATTATCACTAATAATTATAATTATTGATTATTTTTAATTTAGTTAAACGTATTGGGTTGACAGTGACAATTATCAAATATATTTATTTAGAATAGATCAGATTATGATTACGGGTTTTTAATTTTTTTTTAAATCGGAAAATCGCCAAATTAAAAAAAAGTGAATTAGAATGTTGAAACAATTACATATTTATTTAGCAATATTAACAGTTATAGTACAAGTTTCATTATTCATTATATTGACGTGTTCCAGTCGGTTTAAATTAGCGACAAAATCAGTTGTCAAATGACAATATCGATGATGTAGGCTTGCATTTCCCTGGAGGATCCTCTTCGCGATTTCCCGCTTCTTAGTTAAAGACGACTCTAGATATCCCTCAGCGACGGCTGTGATCTTACATTCGCCGTGTTGTTTCAAAGACTCCAGGATATCCGAATCTGTGTGCTAAGAGGAAAGCATGACCCGTATACGTATGTGCATTTGGTATTCCCAAATAAGTGGCAATTAGTTTTGGGATATTACCAAATGTTGAATACCGAATGGTTGAGTAGTGTATTGGCCTAAACGGTAAAAACCGAATAAGAGTTTATGAGGAGTGCATGACGGTTTCAAAGATCGATATTTTCTGTAAATATATATTGGGTTTAAATCTTCACACATTTTGTCTGTCACAGTAAAAGTTCGACTTTTTCCCGCCGTAGAATCGGGTATGGTAATTATTAATATGTTCTCTTTTTCTTTTACATCATTACACCATTTTTCTAAGTTCGTCCATTCGACAGGCACCGGCAACCCGAAAAATGAAACATGTATGGGAAATAAGCAGGTTAGTACTAACGTTAAATTAAATTAAAATCACCACCTTCTACATGAGATAGTTTCGATCTGGTGCTTTTTTACATCGTCTTTAGTATGTTCGACGTTTTCGATCTGTATTCTATGTTCTTCTTTTTAATGAATGCTATTAATTTTGTTAATTTTGGTATATCAATATTATGCCTAAACAGTATCGTAGATTTTAGTATCGAATATGTATTCCAAAGTGTTGACGATTTGTTTTTTTCTCTTTTTTCTAAGAAACAACTAACACATTTTCAGTATAAATGTTTACACTATGATTTTCGCAACATGACCGAAATATTTCATATTACTGTTTATATAAATCGGCAGACATGTGGTGTAACAAATGTGCCACTGCATTAGATGCCGTTTCCTTTAAATCTGGCGGCGTACATATTATTTCACGAGCGGCTAAATCACAAGATCCGTTCCGTCGGTTACAGTAGTTTTCATTACCTAGTTTAGATTAGATAAACAAAACTACTGTTACCTAACAGAATTAGATTAGCTTAACAAAACTACATTGGTTTAAATAACAGTTTCAATGTCAAAGTGGTAGAGCACTTCTGGTCTAGTGTCGATTCCCGGCCAATGCAACTTTTTTTTTCTGTTATGTTACAGTAGTTTTGTTAATCCAATCTAGTTCTGTTAGGTTAAAGTAGTTGTGAGTTAGCCGCTCGTATTATTTCATCTTCGTCGTTATCTGAAATTTTGCTTGCATCAGTTGTGTAACTAATTAAAAAAAAGTAGTGTTTAGTATAGAAGGGCATGTACCTATAGGTTTGTTTACGATAAGTTTAAAATGACGTCATACAACAAGCTGATTCACTGTTGCCATGTAGTAATATTTTTCACTGGTTTACAAATGAACCAGTTTTTTTCGTTTCCTAAAAATTACGAATTTTGGACTTCACTCATTCATATATAGAAAACAATATATGTATTTATAATTTTATAATAGGATAATCCAAAATTATTCCTCATAAATATTTTAGTTTCCTTGTGGAATTGGGTTCATCAATATAAATTTAAAAACGTTTTTTAACAAAAAATAAGAATAAATTTATAAATAGAAGATATATTCACATTTAAGCTAAACAGAATTCATCACTTAAGTACTCATCACCTGTATCATCGTCGACTTCCAGATTTATAATCAGTGGAGGAACATCCTCTCGATCAAATACTTCTTTATCACACCAACTTTGTGTTTCTTCCGTATGTCGGACTGTCTTAGCCCATACTTCGGGTGTTATTTTTCCTAGTGCCTCTTTCCACATAGCAAATGATTTTTCAGCGGAACTACCATCAGAACTATTATGGTCTCTGTAGTAATTTTTAGTTATACGCCAGAATTATTAAATAGGGTTAAAAATGTAATGGTGAGGGGGAAGACGAAGTACACGCTGCCCATATTGATCAGCTAACCTATCAGGTACATATACTGGTTGAGGTTTATGTCTCAAAAGAGAGAATTAATAATACAAAATATGAATTACATTTAAAAAGATTTACATCTGTACTAAACCCAACAACTGACTTTTTAAAAAGGCTTCATCATATTGTATATTATTTTTACTTAAGCATTGCTGTATGTCAGCCGTCTTAGATACTGTCGTAGGTAAGTTATTCATCAGAGTGCTGTGGTAACTGGCATTATCCATAATAATTGTGGAAGGTTGTTCTAAATTTATTAACAGCCGATATTCAAACCAATCTAGACCATTGTCTTGATTAATTTCTCTATGATATTCAGTATTCCTTGTCTTAGAAGAAAATACTAATTCTGCACCATGAGTGAATCTTGTAGCATAACCAGCATGAAGTATAATATATCTATAGCAACGTGATCATAGACCTTATGGGATTAAAATTTACCTTGCCCCACCAACTTTAGACTCTTAACATTAGAATCTTACCAAGAACGACCAGCAGTACCATCTTTAAAGATCCATGACTCATCAAGAAAAATGTACTGACGCAAACCTTCATTTTTAAGTCGAACATATTCAGGTAAAAAATTGACACGCTTTATAGCGATGTTAGGTAGCTCCATTAATCCGCGTTGTGGATCATCCTTTATACTTGAAACCAATTTTTTAGAACCTTCCACGGAGATGATATACAGCCATTAAAAACGTCATGTTCGCGTGTTTTTCTTTGTAAAGTTTTTAAGGTTACATGTTCCTATGCAAATAATTATACTACGTAATGCAAAACAACTGTATGGAATGAATACTGCACTAACTCTTTTTGCACAACTCGTAAATAACATTTCGAATTGCAGTTTGGCCAAAATTATCCACATATATGGTTGGTTTTTTCTCCGATGTCGTTTTTTTGGTGGGCTTTTAAGTACTTCACCTTTATTGCATTTAGCTGCGATGTTATTGACTGTTGAAAGACTCACATGTAAGGCAACCTTCTATAAACAAAAAATAATTTTACGGATTTCTAAAGTGCGTGACATAACCTAAAACATCCTCAATAAGCTGCTCATATTTCAGATTTAAGGTATCTAAAAAGAGGAGTATTTTAATCTGTATTACATACGTCTCTAACGGCAGTAACTGGTCTCCATTTTCACGTTCTTGTTCAAAGTAATGGATCAGAAAGCTTACCACCACTCCTTGACAACGGCTAGACAAAGGCTTGGGCATCTTTAACTGCTTATTGTTTACAGTATGTGTTATTGTTATTAAGTTAGTTCTGACAAGAACTTGTTGAATTTGATATGATATACAAAATTAATTGTTATTTAAGCAAATTACACAAATCAATCGTTCGTAAATCGTTTATGATAAATCGCCCAACCTTGCAAATTATTGCCAACACTTAAAAACTAAATTTTCCTGGTTGCACTGGGCTCCATATACAGACTTGTTTAGAAAATTAGAACCGTTATATTGATTGCACTTTTTCATCAAGTATGACGTCATTTTAAACTTATCGTAAAAAACCTATATACTAATTTTCACGAGCAGGGGCGTAGCTATAGATAATTTTCGCAGGGGGTTCAGCATGAGAGTTCGTCAGGTCAAATCAACTATCCCCAATTCAGTAATGAGAAAAGTTATTAAGTATTTTACGTTTCCATATTCTACATGAAAAATTGATATAGGTAGGTACCTCAGAAGTGTTATATCCATAGAAACACATAAAGTACAATAATTGTATTCCTTGATAGAGATCATAGAAATACAAAGTTATCTAGCCTAACGTTGCATATCTACCAGTATAACAATATAGTATCGTATTCAATATTTTCTCTTCTCTGCCAACGTGGTTAGTGTATGATCAGCACAAATTTTGATGTACCGGTTTGTATTAATAAGCGCTAAGCCAGTTAAGCGGCTTTCGCCCATTATGTTTCTGGTATAAGTTTTTAGCCTTTTTAATGTAGAAAAACACCGTCCTGCCGAAGCGGTGGTCACAGGAAGAGTGGCCAGAATGATCAGTAATTTCCTCACATTTGGGTCAATTGCCGTCACTGCAGTAGATGGTAGAGAACTTGTTGGTTTCTTCCAACTGCTTGCTTGCACTTCTGTAGAAACATCTTCGAAGTTAGGGTTGACAAGGAACCTTTGAGCACGTGTAAATATTCTTGCTTGCACATTATTTTCATTTAAATTTAGACGATTAGGCAGAAGAAGTTCTAGATCAGCAATTATTTGATGGTGGGATGCGAAGCGAGCTCCCAGTTCCTCTATCACGTGATCTAAAAATGGATAATAGACGGCTCTTTTGTAGTATACTTCACTGGTCTCTGCTGGTACATTAAATCTGTGTCGTTGTATAGCAACTAGCCTAGGAACTTTGAAATTACCGCCATAGACCTCTTCAGCTTTAGAAAATTTTTCAGTAAATTCTACTTCACTTCTCAGGTCTTTGATGGCAGTTTTTATAATCTCTGTATGTTTCAAAGCTTGACACAAGTCAAGGTATGCTCCCTGCATCATTATGGCCACCTTAGTAGGTGGCAAGCTTGTATGGAAGACTCCCTATTCTTTCTACATAAACAGTTGAGAGTGTGCGCGATTGTGGAGTACATTTCAACAAATCTAGCAACAGCTGTTTGTTTCTCTACGAATCGAGTCTCTCAATCGAGGCCCCAATTTCTTCAGCTACTTTACACAATAATCGATCCCGAAGCGGTGATAGATGAAAAAAGTTTATTACAGATTTAATTGCTCCTATGCAGTTACGAATTTGTGGCACATCGCACGAGTGTGCTAAAACGAAGTTAAGGGAATGTGAAGCACAGTGAACAAATTGAGCTTTTGGATACAGAATATTAATTCTTGTTCTAACACCTCTAAATCGCCCACTCGTCACTGCGGCCCTATCATAGCCTTGGCCCACCATATCATTTAAGTTCAGATCTAAATTCGTTAGATGTTGAATGATGGTTCTGCTTCAGCTGACACACATTCAACATGAACAAATTCGAAAAACTCTTCTCGAAGGATTGCTTTACCTGAAGAACATTCAACGTATCGCACCCACAACGCTAGTTATTCATGTCTTGCGTTTCGTCAGACAGAACCGAAAAATAGGAACCCTTCATACTATTCGCAATAATATTTTGAATAAATTCTCCACACAAATTTATAATTTCATTTTGTATGATTGGTGAGATGTACATTGCTCGCGCATGTAAGTTTTGCGTCACTAGATGATTTCTTAAAAAAACATCCCCAGCATTGGCTCTATAACGTAATAGAGCCCGAAAGTTCCCATCATTTCTTTCGGGGTCTTCTAGCCCTATTTCACTTCTCTCCAAATGACCTCTCAGGGAAACGTTTTGTCGGCCACAAAATATAATTGTCTCTACAATAGACTTTAGTCGTTGCCTGTTGTCGCTAGCTATTTTACTATTTTCAGCAACCATCGACTCACTTACACTCAGAGATCGACCTTCTGCTACAAACATAAAATTTTTCGCTCTTTGCTTAGCAAATAGGTGGTATCACGTGTTTTTATGTTGTTTGAATTTTTCCAAGAGCATTTTTCCAATTAGAAAATGGTTTGGCAACCAAAAACCCAAACTTCTGATGGCTACCTTTCCCAGAATGAATAGTTCCAAACAAAACGCCAAACTTGTAGAGAGCTCCTTTCCCAACATCAGAATAAACAAGCCAGGAATAGTTCTGCTTCCATTTCAATTGAAACGATAAATGCCTGTTCTCACTTACTGGAAATTGTAGTTTGGTGAAGGCTTCCATAGTCTCCTCAGAGCTTCTAACTTTTCTTCATCGGTCATAGGGGCACATTTTAAGTGTTTGCCTATATCATATTTATATATTAGATGCGTTGGTACCTGAGAAATTGATGAGCTAGGCTCATCGGAATGTGTGAGTGTGGCTGACCACGAAGTTGATGACTTCGTTACGCCTAGTGCAAAGCTTGTCGTTTTTAAAAATCAAATGTAATATCTAGTCATTTAGGTAACGAAATTACGAAATAATAATAATCGATCTGGTAAGCCGTATCAAAACAATGGGCTGAGCGGCTCACCCATAAAGCAGAGATGGTAAGGTACATTGCTCTCATTTAAGTGCATTAAACTCTATTTTATAGAAATCCTACACATATTCTATTAATAAGGTAAGCTAATATATGAGGCTGAAATAATTGGAAATGGTCGCTTCAGTAGGAATTGTAAAGTTAGATAGTGAAAATAAATATTTGTAAGCATATTTTAAATTACCTGATGCTCATACACTGGATTGCGTAGGATCTTCTATCACAAATTCCTTTGGTACTGGTTTAAAAAAATCGTTTATTCTCTTACTACCTATTCCACACTAACTACTATTACTATACCCAGAAAATAAAAAATAATCACTTTTTGTTACACGTACACCAACCACCGAAACTGTATACTTCAAGAAATTGTACTGTATCACAATAGCGTTCAAGATTCATTATATTATTAATACTGCGAAGTGGGAGCCCGGAGTTACGTTGATTGGTGCTGTTATCTAACAGAAGCGATTCTCAGCGGACATGCGGTTTCAGAAATTGTTAAATTTGTAAATTGTAAATAATTTTATTAAATTTCCTTCAAAGATTTTCTGCTTTTTTGTATGCATAGGTACCTGATCATTTAGGTTCATATTGGTAATCCCTTCAAGTTTATTCGGTTGACGTTATTATTGTAAACCAATTGTAGAAAATTATTATAATAATTGTAGAAAATGTTTATAATGTCTTTTGTGGTACAACTGGCGCAAGAAAAAATAAAATACCGACAGTGACGCGTCTTAAACTATAAAGTGCTTTGAACCCTCCTCAACTCCCTTTAATTTACAAGCAAGGCATTGTTGCTTGTCTGTCTGTGTTTGTCTGTCTGTGTGTCTGTGTGTCTGTGTGTCTGTGTGTCTGTGTGTCTGTGTGTCTGTGTGTCTGTGTGTCTGTGTGTCTGTGTGTCTGTGTGTCTGTGTGTCTGTGTGTCTGTGTGTCTGTGTGTCTGTGTGTCTGTGTGTCTGTGTGTCTGTGTGTCTGTGTCTGTGTGTCTGTGTGTCTGTGTGTCTGTGCGTCTGTGCGTCTGTGCGTCTGTGCGTCTGTGCGTCTGTGTGTCTGTGTGTCTGTGTGTCTGTGTGTCTGTGTGCCAGTGTGTCTGTCTGTGTGTCTGTGTGTATGTGTGTCTGTGTGTCTGTGTGTCTGTGTGTCTGTGTGTCTGTGTCTCTTTGTGTCTGTGTGTCTATGTGTCTGTGTCTGTGTGTCTGGTGTCTGTGTCTGTGTGTCTGTATGTGTGCCTGTGTCTGTGTGTCTGTGTGTCTGTGTGTCTGTGTGTCTGTGTGTCTGTGTGTCTGTGTGTCTGTGTGTCTGTGTGTCTGTGTGTCTGTGTGTCTGTGTGTCTGTGTGTCTGTGTCTGTGTGTCTGTGTGTCTGTGTGTCTGTGTGTCTGTGTGTCTGTGTGTCTGTGTGTCTGTGTGTCTGTGTGTCTGTGTGTCTGTGTGTCTGTGTGTCTGTGCGTGGCTGTGTGTCTGCGTGTGCTGTCGTGTCTGTGTGTCTGTGTGTATGTGTGCCTGTATGTGTGCCTGTGTGTCTATGTGTACTTATGTCTGTGTGTCTGTGTGTCTGTGAGTCTGTGAGTCTGTGTGTCTGTGTGTCTGTGTGTCTGTGTGTCTGTGTGTCTGTGTGTCTGTGTGTCTGTGTGTCTGTGTGTCTGTGTGTCTGTGTGTCTGTGTGTCTGTGTCTGTGTGTCTGTGTGTCTGTGTGTCTGTGTGTCTGTGTGTCTGTGTGTCTGTGTGTCTGGTGTCTGTGTGTCTGTGTGCCTGTATGTGTGCCTGTGTCTGTGTGTCTGTGTGTCTGTGTGTCTGTGTGTCTGTGTGTCTGTGTGTCTGTGTGTCTGTGTGTCTGTGTGTCTGTGTGTCTGTGTGTCTGTGTGTCTGTGTGTCTGTGTGTCTGTGTGTCTGTGTGTCTGTGTCTGTGTGTCTGTGTGTCTGTGTGTCTGTGTGTCTGTGTGTCTGTGTGTCTGTGTGTCTGTGTGTCTGTGTGTCTGTGTGTCTGTGTGTCTGTGTGTCTGTGTGTCTGTGTGTCTGTGTGTCTGTTCTGTGTCTGTGTGTCTGCGTGTCTGCGTGTCTGCGTGTCTGTGTGTCTGTGTGTCTGTGTGCCTGTATGTGTGCCTGTGTGTCTGTGTGTCTGAGTGTGTGTCTGTGTGTCTGTGTGTCTGTGTGTCTGTGTGTCTGTGTGTCTGTGTGTCTGTGTGTCTGTGTGTCTGTGTGTCTGTGTGTCTGTGTGTCTGTGTGTCTGTGTGTCTGTGTGTCTGTGTGTCTGTGTGTCTGGTGTGTGTCTGTGTGTCTGTGTGTCTGTGGGTCTGTGTATCTGTGTATCTGTGTGTCTGTGTATCTGTGTGTCTGTGTGTATGTGTGTCTGTGTGTCTGTGTGATTGTGAGTCTGTGTGTCTGAAAATGAAAATAAAATTTGCTAATTAAATGCTTTTGTTTAGGATTAGAATATTTTATGTGCTTTAAAAAAGGACGAATCACTGCTACATTTTAGGCAGCTTTTATTCGTTTGTATAAAGTATAAGTGGATAAAAAGGTCTTTAAAACACGCGTGATTTTTCGAGCACGACGGCGCAGACGGAGTGCTCGAAAAAGAGTAAGTGTTTAAAATACCAGTGATCCACGAATATTTTATCCTATTTTTTTTATTGGTGCACCTTGAAATCATAAATACTAGTATTATTACTACAAAAAAAGGAAATAAGAACTAATAATGTAAAATAATATGTAAATAAAAATTAATATATCTAACAACACTAACTGTACTTTCTATTTTCATTTATAAAATTAAAAGTGTTAAATAATGTTTAAATAAAGGTTTTGAATTTGTTAGTAATATCTTATTTGAGTTGCTGATGTTGCCATGGTAACTTTAAAAAACGCGCGTTTTCGAAAGTTCGATTATAACTTGCTTTAAATAGGTAAAATGGGGCACCAATAAAAAAATATATATATTATATAGTGCTATTATAGAAAAGATGAAAAGAAAGCCACATGAAAATAATAAATTATATGAAAGAAACGGTGGCAAGTAGTTACGCCACTTGTATATGTAATTATAGTAATTAACACCATATGTACCTCTAAATATATGTTTTAACATGTACTTCATTGCAATAAAATGTTTGACGACGGCTGACCATATGATTTAGGATTGTAAAGATTTATTTCGGGGGAAGGGGGTTCAAACCCCCTATTCCCCCGTTATATACGCCATTGTTCACGAGTCAGAGAAGTTGCGTCATAACATACTTTGTTTCATTACTACCTCTAGAACCCGCCTATTGTGTACGAAAGGATGCAGATAGAACTGATTTAGGTTGGCCATTATGTCCGGTGTTGTTACGCATTTCGGTCATTAAACATTTGACATAACACATATTTTCTGATATTTTAAATCTTATTATTGTGATAAAATAAATATAACCTCTGAAGCTGAGATTTGACAATTGTCAAACTCTTATTTTTCACAATCTGACAACATCGGCGTCCTCTGACAGTATTAATGTTAGTGACGCAACTGTTCTAACTCGTGAAAATTACTATACTTACCCTTGTTACAATGTCACTACATAAATAATTAATAATTATGTTGACGTCTATCCGCGTTAATTTGTCACTCACCGCTCTCGCTTACTACAAAAAATCGTATATAATGCATTACTTCATTGACTATTTCTGGTATTTTAATGACGATTTTGGAGTACTTCACTGACGATTTCGGATAAATATGTATTTTTTATCCACCTGTTGAATTTAACTTACCAAAGTTATTATTGAAATAATATAATTTACATATCTTGAAATCGTGCTTTTTATCTCTAATAGTATTTCTTCATAAACTTATTTCCTTTAATTACAGTTGTAATTTTGTCACCAGCATTGCAATTGACTTTTTTTTTTAATATATGGAAGAATATCGAAATGTAATGCTTGAAAAAGATTCATCGTCTCAAACAAATTAAAATTTCATTAGGGATTTTTGTTATACTCGCAATATTTCTTTGTGTTGGTACCTGACCGACCTTTGTAATTGTTTTGGTTAAGGTTAAGAGGAAACAAAACATTAAATTAAGTAGCATTATTCTACAATATAGAATTTTTTTTCTTTATTGGTTTACATTTTAATGTGCGCGTGTTTCATCAAATACAAAATTACGCTTCAATTCATGCGTGTTACAACATTAAAACAGTACTAACAACAGACGATAATAACATGTGATAGAAGAAATGAATAAATGATAATAAATTTAATTTACTAAAGAAAAAAAGTTAAAATTCTTGCTTTATACAGGAATTTATTTATAAACGTTAATCATAAATTTCGGTACCCTTTAAATACAGTTACATATTTTCTAACTGTAGATTCTTTTCGTAACTGTGTCTTCTTCTCTAAGAGCAGTTTTTGTTTATGTTTATTCAAGAATATATTTATTGACGTAATTATAAATTAGTATTAGTAATTTTTTTGTTATTTGTGGAATTTTCAGTATTGCCTGAAAGTTGTTATATGTCGTATAGATACGTGCGATAAAATGTTGAAAACACAATTACTACTAACCTTGACAAAACGAGTTTGCTATCTTTGTATTATAAAAAAAGTATATATTTGTTAATTTCGTTAATTTACTATCAGTCAAGTAAACAGCATTTACAATATGTCGTTCTAGGGAAGTAGCTTAAATTTACACAATCTTTATAAGTTGGCATGACAACAGGCATATAATATTATTTCCATAGGGAAGTAAATGTTGATATTATTAAAAAGTGATTAATTAAATTATTTATTAATATTAATTTTAAACGTACAATATGTACAATTGTTTATACTTAATAATCTATTAGCAGCAATATTTACAGAGATTTGCACATTATTCGACACGTTATTTAAATCAAACATTTTATGTTTTTCATCAAATGACAAACGGTTACTATAGTGCCAATGCAAATACCACCACTTAATTTATTTATTTGTAAAATCATAAAATAATTTTTTATAGACCATAAATATGACGTGTTGATAGTGAAAAAAATAATGTACTTTACACAGGAAGTAAGGATTTACTCTACCTCGCCTTGTCAAATAATGCTCGGTAGAGTAAATCCTACTTACGTCCCTTGTACAGTTATATACTATTTCGTGTTGCTTAGGTTATAAAACACAAAAAAATTGAAAATTTAAACCGATTACATAGCTTTCTCTTTGTATATAAGTAAAACACATTTGTCCTCTAAAATGGGAAAACTTGAAAGTAAACGTGAAACTAGAGTTCAGCGTATGTATTTTTTATCTTTTCATATTATTACATGTATTAAAGAAAATCAAATGCGAAAAATATGCTCTAAATATATGAATACTTAAATATGGAACATACATTTTGCATTGAATTCTAATTGAAATAAAGAAATAAAAAAGATTGTATACATTAAAACTTTGTTAAAAATATGAGAGGAATTATATTTTTTATTTTATCAAGACGGAGATTTAAATTTATCCAAATTTAAAAATTAGATTAGTTTAACATAATTTTCACACGTTTTTAGGCCAAATTTATAAAAATATATAATTTGTCATTGACTTAAATCGGATGCATTTTTGATTGTATTTGTGAGATTTCCTGTGGAATAAAACACTAAAAACTTAAAGGTTAAATACCAAATGACGTACGAATAAATCTAAATATATGTAAATCGCACAATTAAAATGTGTACATAATATATTAATGGGACAGAGTCCTTAAATTACAAATCCGATTAATTTGACAGGATATCCACTTTTTTGTAATTTTCGATGTACTATTGTAATTATAAAGGACTAGTTGTACCAGTATAAGTTTAGGTTTAATTTAAACGCCAATCTTAACCTTACAATTTATTCATTTAACTTACATCCAAGAAATATTTTATTCAAAATATAATTATGGTAAAAGCTCTAACTGGCGACAAAGATATGGTGGAGTTGTTGATGTTGTTGGCCGTCGCAGCAGAGCAAAAAAAGGTTATAATATAGAGAAAATCATTTTTAGAAATGGAGCGATACGGAATTTATACAAAGATTTCGATTGTCCAAGAATGGGGTGCGTTTCTTATTAGACAACGTTGTAGACCAAATATCATTACAAACAATAAGGTGTCGTGTTTTACATTTGTTAAAGGGGCAGGTATTGCACATGGTCTTTGTTACGCTCCGGTTTTATGTAACTGATAGCTTTCCGTTGATCGTTGGAAATTTTATTGGAATTGACAAAAGCACTGGTAACCGTATCATACATAAAGTTCAGGTTCAGATGCCAAATTACAAATCGCTTCATTACCGAATAAGAAAGGCAAACTAATAATCCATAGTTTTATAACATAAGTTGCTTTCCAAGATGTATTACTGCTTTAGATTACACTCATATAACAATTATAGCGCCAGGAGGGAAGAACTTGACACTTATAAATCGAAAAGGATTTTTTTCCTTCAATGAACAATCTGCGTGTGGCGTAAATGACAGTTTCATCTCATGACTCTACTATTTGTAATTATAGTGCTATAAGAGCACCTTTTTGAAAATAGAAAACCTTGTGGGTGATTTTGAAATGAAGATTTTGTATGCTTTCTTTTGAAATCAGACTTGCAGTAGAGAGTTGAATGTGTTGTAATGACAGCTGCAGTGTTAGGTGCATAACATTACATGCTTATTGAATGACCCACTACCAGAGCCAAACGAAGACGAAGAATCATTTCAATTAGTAAAGAGTGTTTACGGTGAACAAATAATGTTCAGATAGGGACTGAACAATGCAATTAGACAACAATTAATTTTAAAGCATTTTCAACATGTATTGTAGTTATTAAATCTTACTTAAATCTGTTCCTAAAGATGTAATATAAAATAAGAACTGGTTCAAAGATTTGCGCTTACTAATAAATATATTTTTTTTCTAACTCTAAATTTTCATTTTTTGTTATGATATTGTTTTTCCAGTAACGAGCTTGGTACTGCAACAATTTTATTTCTAATTGTGCTTTTCTTCCATAAACATAAGCTTTAAACTATTTTCCGATTCCATGAATTATTTTTTACTGTCATCGATGTCTGTTTTTGCAGCAACCGTTGTGAAACTTTACTGCTGCAATCATTTGAAGTACTACAAAAGAATTTGGGAACGTGTATTGTTGTTTTATTTGAATCATTCTTTTATGTTTAACTGCTCTAAGTTTTTTGCTTTGTTAGTTGGAATATATATTGACCAATCACCGTTGGGTAAATTCTCTGTAACTACTTTTTAGTTATTTATGAATTATAATTAATGCATCGTAGGTAGTTATGTATCTTTATTTTCGGTTTGTGTTAAATCTGGTACAGAACTGCATAGATTGCGTTTTCAAAATTCTGACGATAATAAAAGTCATCAATTTCTAAAAAAATCAATACGCATTATTTACTAGGACTTGCACTTGTAAAAAGCAATCAATACTTTGTAATTATTAGTTTACAAGGATGTCTGTAAAGAAACATTTAAGGAACACATAGTGGAGACCTGTGCGTACTTACCCCAAAATTCTGATGGTAATCCTTCAATCCGCACTCCTAAAATTTTCTTTATGTCAGTAGTTTTTAATTCTTTGCTGGTTTACCCCCAATGTCCCAGTACCTTTTACACGACTCGTCTGCATATTTTTCTTTATCCCTTCTTTTCAACTTTTCGTATTCTGACGTAGAACCTTGTGGTTCCTATATGTATCGCTGCTGGTTCTTGTATTTCTTTATCATGTTCGTTCATTACAGCGCATTCCTCTTTTGTTGAAAAAATTCGCGGACATTATGTCGCTAAACCCATTTCATTAATTAAAAATAACCTAACAATTTTAGTCAAAACTACCCAATATGCATACGGACATCTATCTATGGTACCATATAAGTTCAAAATATCTTAAATTTTTCCTCAATTAGTTTTTTAGTAAACTATCGTTTATACAACACAATCTCAACCTAAGTTCAGGTTTAGCCTTATTAAACCAGTTTAGATTTCATTTGTATAACCGGTCCTGAGTGTAACTATTCAAAATGAAAAACAAACATATTAATTAGGTCAAAACAAAGATAGAGGATTATGTAAAAAAAATGTTTTAGTATAAAGCATTAATTAACAGACGTAACGGATATTTACATTCATTGCTTAATTCAAGATACTTATTTTGAATTATAATTGTTATTTTAAAAAAAAATATAAACTTTCGCCATTATTACACATAATTAAAAGACATACCATTTTTTGTTTTTTTAACGGTGTATTTTTTGTATTTATGTTTTAGACAAATCATTACGTTTCCGTAACACTTACAGTTACCGCCTCCATCTAAAATATTCTCAAGATTACAGCACTTCTGGTTATGCCCGAAGTGGATGTTAGCTTGCTTATTTTAAATGGGATACCCTGTATATTATTGAATTTTTGGATTTTACGTTCAATTCTAGGCATACTTTATGTTTAATGTCATATACCTAACTCTAGTCGTTTTTGTGGTATTCTAAGTTTTCAATTTGTGCCTACACTGTCCAAACGGCAAATTATTTTGTAGTGTAACTCTGAACTATTGGAAACAAAGGATAGTTTTAGTTTACAAACGCGCAATGACGTATTTCTGTACAGGATAATTGAAAAACAATAATGAATTTGGCACTTAAAAACATAGAAAAAGTCATTTTTTTTAAATTGGAATCCATACTTTTTGCATCGGATTTGGGTTTAGCACCAGCAATAACTATGTTTTTCAATTTACATTTTCATTTTATTGGAGAAAAAGCGTTTTCACTTGCCCATATTCGGTGGCGTTGTAGAACTTATTTTTAATCTTAGCTGGTAATGCTTTTGCCAACCAGTCATCATGGAAACTATGGAGATATGCCAAAGACATTAGATTTAACAACTGAAAATATACCGTCCCGACTCGGATATTCAAACGAAGATTATTTAAATTTGTTTATTATTTACGCAGAATGTGATTATCTGGTAAATAGAACATGTGTGACTTTTACTGCTGGTTATCCAGAAAAAAACAATCCATCGCCGAAATTCGTGAAGCAAATTGTTGAAAATTTAAAAAATACCGGTTCCTTTAAAAGAAAAATTGTTAAAGCTAAACCTATTCTTAACAAAGAAAATGTGGAAATTGCAATTTTGGGTTACTTTGTTGCAAATCCAATGATGTCAATTAGACAGGTTTCGATAGAGTCAGGAGTTCAATTACTAGGATTCAGAAAAAGAACAATTTTAATCCTTTCGCATTTTCCCTAGTGCAACATTTAAAAGAAGATTATTTTCCGAGAAGAGTACTTTTTAGTGAGTTTATACTTACTAATCACTACGAAAACGAACGACTTTTGAATAAAATAATTTAGAGCGACCAAGCGAAATTCATTAAAAATGGCATGTTTAATCGACATAATTCGCAGTAATTCGCACTACTACTCTTAGGGAAACGATCAAATTGTTATGATACGTTTGTATGACGAAAATTTGAATGGTAAGTTCTATCAAAATGTAAATGTTCAGAAATGAATATGTCCTATTTTCCTACAGGTGAATGATATTTAACAATACTGCAAGAGTTGGAAATGGAGTATCTGAATAATTCACCTGTGGCCGACAGAAATCAAGTGCTATACCAACATGATGGTGAACCGCCTCACAATGGCCATATTGTGAACACTTTCCTACAGCATATGCTTGAGGACCATTTGATAGCTAATAACGGACATTTTCAATCGTCATCGCATTCACTTGACATGTCGGTTTTAGATTTTTTGTACGGGGTGCCGTTAAGGGTGAAGTATACAACACTTCTTTAACAACGAAAGAAAACTGTATGGAGAGAGTTCAAAACGCATTTCGCTCTTTGAATCCAGATTCAAGAAAAGCGGCAACCCACGAGCAACTGATCCGAAGTTGTGAAAAGTGTCACGAAGGTCAAGGGCGCAATTTTGAACCTTTAATGAAATGATTTTTTTTTAATTTCTAGTTTTTATTAAGTTCACATTGTAAACGATATTTTAATTGTTAAGAATAGGTTTAGCTGTAGCTTTAACAATTTTTCTTTTAACGGAACCGGTATTTTTTAAAATTCTCAACAATTTGCTTCACGGCTTTTGGTGATGGCTTTTTTTTTTGGATAACGAGCAGCATTACTAGCTAAGATTAAAAATAAAAAGCTCAACAACGCAACTGAATATGGGCAAGTGAAAACGCCTTTTCTCCAATAAAATGAATAGGGTTAGACTTAGGTATAGGTATTTAAAGTGAAAATCATAGTTATCTCTGGTGCTAAACCCAAATCCGATGCAAAAAGTATGAGTTCCAATTTAAAAAAATGATCTTTTTCTATTTTTTTTTTGAGTGCCAAATTTATTATTGCTTTTCAATCACCTTGTATAGAAATACGTCACTGCGCGCTGTTAGTGAACTAAAACAGTCCTTTGTTTACAACAGTTCAGAGTTTCACTGCAAACTAATTTGCCGTTTGGACAGTATAGGCACAAATGTAGTGTGTACATCTGTGGTATAGATAACTTTGTTGTGATGCAACAGTCATTTTTTATTGAAAACTTGGAATATCTCGAAAACGGTTAGAGTTAGGTATATGACATTAAAAAGTATGCCTAGAATTGGACGTAGAATCCAAACAAAAAAACAAAAAAAAATACAGAGTATCCCATTTAAAATAAGCAAGCTAATGTCCACTTCCGGTATAACCGGAAGTGCTGTAATCTTAAGACTATTTTAGATGAATGTCCCCCATCGACTTTAGTAAGTAGCCAAATTTTCAGATTTTTCCTATTCTATTTATACTTTTTCCATAATCGATTGATGCTGTTCGTCGGGGACACCCTATATATATATATATATATATATATATATATATATATATATATATATATATATATGATGTGTGTGTGTGCGCGCGCGTGTGTGTGTGTGTGTAATTATACATATTATATACTTTCAACATTAAAAAACCAAAAGGGTATTTTATAAAATCATCCGCCAATATTGCAGACCGATTTCTATTTACAAGTCCCTACATTAAATATACCGGGTATCCTGTCTCAAACCCGAACATAGGGATTTAACATTGGAATGAACGTTTTTGTAGATTCCTGCTCGGCAGTTCAACTGACAGAAAAGCTAACGGTATCAACCAAAAGGTAAAGTGATTGAATATCCATAGGTACTTATTACAAGACTAAAAGATGAAATGTTTAGTTTAAAACACTAAACAAGTAATTGACGTTTTTAAAATATGATTTATCTTGATTTCCAATTTGTTTCAACTGTGTCAAATAACCTTAAAAAGTATTTAGGGTTGATCAATATTGTCGTCCATGTTATTAACTTTAAAATCGATAACTACTGCAATGAAGAAAGAATTTTCAAAAAGTTAAATGGTATGCATAAAAAAATTGAAACTAATTAAGACAGAAGACGCAATTATGTAGTTTAAAATACTAAATTATAAAATTAGAGTTTTAAAACTTTATTGTAAACTCTAAAGAAAGACAAATGAGCTAAATCAGGTGATCTGATCGGCCAATTAATAGCACCACATCTACCTATCCAACGATTTGGAGACGAATCATTTAAAAAATTTCTAATATCTAAACCAAAATGTGCAGGAGAGCCGTCTTGTTGAAACCAAATCTCCTGATGTTCTCTTGCAATTTGTTCAAATGCAGGCTCAACTTTTAGTTACTAATAATTCTAAATAAGCTGCTGAATTTAAGTTTCCTTCGATTTCAAACGGACTAATAATGTTATTGTCAAAAATCTCATTAATTTTTTGAGGATACTGAGTTCGTGTACTAATATTCTTTCGAGGATATTCTTGGGCTCAATAACGAGTGTTTTGAACTTTGGATTACCGTCGCCAAAACACGTTCATCAGTATGATCAACTAATATATTTGTTTATTTCTTTGCGATGTAATTATTTTTAATTTTAGTGTTTCAACGATAAAAAAATGTTATTTAACACCTCTAGATTCTGACTCGACAGAAATATTTTTGCAGATCTTTCAAATTTCTGTACATAATGGTGTAAGGTACTTAAAGACGGTATAGGTCTGTTTCCAAAATTAACGGCAAACAAATATTTAACCCTCCGTAAGCTAACACCACTGCAAAAAGGTTTTTACCATGAAAATTCTTTCTTCATTGCTGTAGTGATTCATCAAGTTAATAACATGGACGACAATATTAAACAACGCTAAATACTTTTTAGAATTATCACATTTGAAATAGATTGGAAATCAAGATATATTATATTTAAAAAATGCCAATTACTTACTTAATTACTTATTTAGTGTTTTAAATACCATTACCCTTTCTGTCCTGTGAATTCGCCAGCAGGAATCTGCAAAAACGTTCCCTGCTGTAGGCTTCTAAAATAGTTTAACTAGAAGACCAAGTGTAGCAACAGGAAGATAATATACCAATCCAAAGCCAGCACTAAAGGCACAAAGCAATCTAAGTCGATCGTAAAGATTATAACAACTGTCTCGCTTATACTAATGTCTGTATTTAATGATGAAGCACCACATCAATCAACAAGTTCAACTGATCAAGGAAGATCGACTATCACATATGTACTCCGTCAATTGTAATATTATAGTATTTCATTATAGTTAGCTGATTAATGGAAATATTTTTTCCTATTGTATAAGGATATAAAAATCCTACTTAATAATTATTTCTGTTACGGACGGTATAAAAAAATATCTGTTAAGTTGCGTAAATTGCCAAACTGTCGTCAAACTCCACACTTGTTACTAGTATTTAGAAAGGTCAGCATTATGTACAATATAAATACTACTTTTGGCGCAAAATACAAGGTAACCTAAATTACTCATTACGTATTTTATATAAGTTACTAAAAAGCACCTTAGGTATTCAGGACCAAACGGTTTCCTATTCTAATCATCCATGTTTGCATTATCCACTCCAGTTTCTCAAAATTTAATTTTTTTCACCATTAAATTTACACGGAATCACAATACCTATGATTTTTCTGATAAACCAAAGTTTAATAAGTATACTTTCACTGCCCGTCTGGTAATAGGAAAAGATAGAAAACTATTTTACGTGCTTTTAAAGGGATTCTAGCATGAACGGGGTTATTAAATGTAAAGTGGATAATCTTAAACATATCTAACATCTAAAATTAACTACCAATGCTATTCGAAACTTTATTAACAGAAATCGTATACATACTTTATAAATACAGATAGACTGACGCAACCACCTTGCGCTCATAATCCTAGCAGCTGTAGATTATCAACGCTGACGTTTTATTTGGATTTAGTATAAGAGATTCATTACTATGCAGTACCCTGAATAAATGCTTTTATGGAAATTACGTTGTGTATTGTAGTTATATGCAGTATTAATTTACGTATGCGCGCTAACAAACGCGCGAAAGACAGAATCGATGGTTAACAGCGAAAGAGTGAAGGCTGGTCAATCTTAAAAGCACAAATAAGTGATACAAGGAACCCGTAATAACGGCCATTGAAGGGTTACAGTGAATTAAAACGCTGTAAAATATTAAAGTTATAAAAATTCGTAAGTGCGATATTTATATTAGTGAGTGTTATTTCTCCTGGAGAAGTCAACTGTAATCTATATCTGTTACAAGAAGCTTTTGTCGTTAATTCGCCTAGCTTTTGTAGTATTAATTGGCTTTTGTTTGTTGGAATCCAAGAATCGCATCCAAGCAACGATAAGGTAGCGGCCACTAATTGTAGAACGGATTTACTTAAGCCAAGAAAGAAGATCGCGAACGTAGACAGGTTTTGATTAGTGCTTAATTAATTAAATAGGCGACTTAATAATCTTTTCAACGTATCTCCATTATTGAATTGAATTGATACCTAGAGGATTATTACGTCAGTCTCCGATTGCTTGTTTAATAGTAGATTTAAACAGGCGTACTCTTAGTTCACGCATCTTTGTAACGAGGAAGGTTTTATTGCTATCATCAATGCATTAAAAACACCCCAGAAGTCTTGTAAAGAGTTTTCTCATGTCGCTGAGTTATAGTCGAGGCATATAAGGAATTAATTATCATTTCAATAAAAAAATTAGCGAGATCAATCTAACAAATAAGAATTTAACAATAAACAAGGAAACGGGTCGGTTACAGTAGCTCGTCACAAGCCGATAACGATTACAATACCTTTTTTGATAGCTTTCATTATTACCCTTGCTTGAAATTAAAAAAAAAAAGGAATTATTGGTTATTTAGGCAATACTGGAGCCGTAATTTGCCGCTCAGTAACCTAGGGATTTCCTTCCATTTCTATATTGAGCACTGCCATCCTTGATCTGGAACTGTAACTGACGGTATTTTCCTAATGGAAAAGCCGTCTTCTTCATTCTAAGATTAAATAATATTGCTATAATTTACACCGGTGGACAGTGTAGCTATTTTCCTCGGAAAATTTTGTCAGATTTCATACATAACAACCGCGGTATCGAACTTTAGTAGCATAATTTATTTCTTGGCACGTTTTTTTTTAATAGTTTCTACTAAAGAAGCCTGTAGCAATTTTACAAAGATTCATTAATTTTAGTCCTGAATTACTGTGGAAAAGCTGTTTGAGCCTTTTGTCGGCATGTTATATGGCCTTACAGCTTCCAATAACTTTTTTTTTTATTTGGACGCTATTAAATACTAAGCCATAATTAAAAGTAATCAAAACCCATTGGTCTATTAATGAATTATAATGTACGGCATTTATGTTGTCAAATTTCATATATTTATTTGAGATATTAAATAATTTTCAAAAATAGTTACCATTTACTGAATAATATAACTGTAATTGTTATTAAATGTTTAAATTTATAAAAAAAATTAATTACACGATTTCATACTTAAAAACTAAGTGTAATTGTGAGTGATAAATCGTGAAAGTTTAGAGATTTACAAAACTGAACTTTTCTAAAATTTTATTTGTACCAATTAAAAGAATTGAGTCTTATTACGGTACAGTATGAACGTTGTAAATGGCAAATTTAATATTAAAACGATTGTTTGTGTTTCTAATTAAATTAGGTATTGAGCATTAATATGGAACTTTCTATTATGTTTTTTTCGTGTCGTAAATACTGTCTGATGACTATAACTAATTGCATGGACGTTATGCAACTGTCTCTTTAATTGCAAATGTTAATTAAACAAATATAATTCATTGTAATAGCGTTACATTTTTTTCATGAACTGTGCCGTAACCATCTAGACAATGTGAAATTCCAATCTTTGAATTTAAAATAATTATAATAGGAAAACAAGCACATCTTAATGAATGTAATTTTTTACAAGCTTCTGATGAGAACACCTACATGCATGTAGTTGAAGAACATGTCATATAATAATTCCGGGGTTAAATTTGATTTATATCAAGAATGGTCATAGGAATTTATAAACGAGATGAGAATATCATCAAATGATGTTACTCGGTAGGAGGTTTGTTTTTTTGCAACAAAGCTTTAAAGGATTCTTGGAACCACCAACAACCATTTACCATTGAAAGTTTGCGAACAGGTTTTCTATATGCACAATAGCAGTCGAGTCTCCCATTAGATTATAAAATACCGATACTGAAATTAATTAAATTTTGTTAATTTACACCTCTTTTGGAGGTTATTAATTAATTAAAATTTACACTACAACTTCTCTTTAAAAAATCCGCTACCTTTAAAATGAAGACAATAAAGAATGTAGTAATGAAATACGTCGTTTGCCCTAAATAATGGAGAAAGTGCGTTTATTACCTAAACTGATTTAATTATTAAATATTTCATGTTTTATCAAGTTATCTTTCATAAAAGGATATTGTATAAAACAAGTTGGTAAATGGAGTTTTGCATAAGTGATTTTTTTTAGTTTAACTGGTTTTGCACATAAGTGGTAGGAAGGTTTACTTGATGACCTTCTCTCTGTATAATGAAAACCTTTGGAATTTTGATATATCTCAAAGAGGTGTATACACACCTACCGATTTTTTATATTTCATAATAAATGTGTGTTTGTATTTATTTATATTGCATTATTAATAATGATTGTGTAACTAAAATTGCTTAGAAAACGTTAAGAATATAACATGAGCATAATATTAATTTTCGTCATAGTTATTTGGGTGTAACAATTACAAGCTAATGACTGCAGGTCAAGATTTTATCTAAAAATAGTACTAATAGATTTTATTGCTAATTTTATACAAACATTTAATTAACATTTAAGATAGTGGGAAGACCACGCTGTATGCGCTGCCATATGTTAGTGTTAACCTACTATGACGATTGAATATGTAAAAATGTTAATTTAGTTTCTTTCAATATTAGTAATTTTTATTGGACGATGTTTAAAACAAACACAATATGATTAAAGATAAGTTGGGGCACACATTTATTGTAATGGGCCTCACATTTGGCACCATTTTGTAATAGTTATCTTTGTTCCTCCTTCTGTTGGGGGCTATTTTGTGATGGTTCGCACGTTGGGGATTGTTTTGTAACGGGCATATTACCTTCAATTATTACCTTTTGCGTACACCTGGCTACAAAGAATAATGTTTGGGTTCTATTTGAATCCTTTACAGTTTCCAAAATCATTGAGTAAAAATTTTATATTGTTTTTATGAAACTGTGAAATGATTCAGCATTAATTAAATGATTTTAATTTATAACGATAACGTTCATTAACTACACTTTACTTTTATTATTATCACATTTCGGTTTGTGTAAATGAACATTAATAATTACTCAACAAATTCCCTTTTTCCCCTTATCGGGACGCTCCAGCTGCTCAATAAAGTGATATAAGTTTATTTTTATCATTCATTAACGTTATTCTCAACCTGATGTTGTTAACTACCTGTACTTTGCAATTAATTAAACTTGCTTTCTTCAGTATTTCCACACGCAGTGTTTGTATAAGCTTTTAAGATTTGTAACAGTCGGTAATAAAACGAATCGAAAGTGATAATATTTACTGAAGTCAAATTCTAAATGCAGACTGTTTTGTTTACAGCATTATATAAAAATGATTATAATTCAATGCTAGTATTTTTCTTAATATTAACATGCAAAAATAATCCTTTACAAATGTTTAACGAAATATATTTTCGTTCAGCATTTGTATTTAAACAAATTTAAAAATAAAAAAACACCAATTTTCGTTTATTTATACTATCAAAAGGTTCTTACTTGGTATTACTTTGTTCGAACTGGTGACGTAATGCTTGCGTTCCTTGGATCGGTGAAAAGGCCTCAACTAGGTTGTAGACTGCTGGCGCCTTGATCCCTTTGTTCTTTGCAATATCTTCTTTGGATCTTTATTGGGGATGAATACGATTCCAATTTTCTTTCATCAGTTAATGACTTTAGTAAATAATTGCTCGATATATTTACAATACAGTTTTTACTTAATTGTTCAGCTTTAATCACAAATAGCTTGCGCAACAAAATGCACGCGAGCTACGAAAAGCTATGCTTTAATTATCAATGTTTTTAAGTTAAGTTTTTTTTTTTTATGATTGTGGACCTGAACAGGCTAAATAAGGCCTATCGTGCTAAAGCACTCAGGAACACTTAGGAGGATGGATAGAGTGCTAATGAATTGCCAATAGATGCCTATGAACAGCTACCTTAAATTTTCTCATATCATAAGTGAGAGGAAAACAGGAACTAGGGAGATCATTCCAGAGTTTAGAAGCCGTGTAGAAAAATGTGGATTGCGCCCGTTTGGTACGACAAGTGGAGATTTGTACTGCATACTGATGATGTGAATGAGCGAACCGAGTGTTTCTCGCAAAGATAGCCGGAAATGGTATCAAAGAATGTAATTCACCAGCACAATAGCCGTTGTAATAACGATAATACAAAGAAAGAACTGAAACCATCCTTCTATGCTCAAGGGACTGTATGTGAGAAGTTAAGGACGAGCCTAATCGCTCTCTTTTGAATACGATCAACGATATCGAGAGCGTATTGGGGAGCACTAACCCAAAGGTGAGTATTATATTCCAGATGAGGCCGAATTTGGGCCTTATACAGCAGAAGGAGTTATCGAGAGGTAAAGTACTGCTTAGATCTGTACAAAAAGCCTATTTTACGAGCAGCTGTTTTGGTAGCTGACAGAGAAGATGGTCAACCTATGAGAGATTTGAAGATACAGTCATACCCAACAGAGTAATAGAGTCTGAAAACTTAAGAACTGAGCCATTCATACTTACAACAGGAAATGATCGATCGGACATAAGGCAACACTGAGTTTTGTTAGCATTAAATTTAACTAGATTATTGCTTCCCAATTCGAGAATACGTTGAATGTCATTGTTGATTGAAGTATAACTTAATCGATCTGTTAACTGGGCCGATTGTCTTATTGTATATTTAACACTCGCTATCAAAACATTAACTTGGAATACTTTCAATACGCACTTAAAACGCTATTGTAAACTATCTCTTACATTTCTTTATCACTATATCAACTGCATTTTCGTTTTAATTTCACAATTTAAATTGCAGCTTAAATCAAACTCCAGCAATCGCTTTTCAACCAACTCTGATCGCTTACTAAAGGTCACTGACTAACAAATACACCTCATTATGATAGCGTTTCTACTTGCTCCCTTTTACAAAACAGTCATACCCGCCAATTACCGCGTATATTTAAAAACTTTCCAATTTAATATGCAAATACTCGTCGAAACAAGCTCAAGCTTTTCATCTTAATATTAATTATGTTCAAATACAAATAACTAATAACCATTAACGTCATATAACGGCGCCAAATTCCTAATGCCTTCATTACATGATTTAAGGGGTAGCACAACTGTAACGGCTTAAAAAAAGCGTTTATTTTTTGATAATTTTTTTTGGACAGAAGGAAAAGTGATAGGGAAATAATACTGGGGGTAGTTATTGAGTATATATTTAAGTATGTTATAAAAAAATTTTGTAAGAAAATATTACAAAATGGCGACACTGCAGCAATTCTCCCGAGGCATGTTGAATTTGAGGCGATCTGCGGCACGCACTATAACTGGTGCCAAATTGAATCTAGAAAATAGAAAAAAATGTATGTAATCTACGTGAGTATAACTAGCTAACCACGTGCCCGATTTTAGAAATATTGTGTAATTGGCGAGTGTTTGAATAAAGTCGTTCAAATTCCACCCCCCCCCCCCCTCCAAAAGGACGGTCATTTGTTAATAAATATTGTTTCAATTAACTAATAGAAAATCCCCTATGTGGTTCACTTTGAAACGTTATTTCAAAGTAGTGGTTAAATATTCAAATAAAGAGATTGCAAATTGGTGGAGTTATGCTGCGTGCCGTTTTGAGAAATCATATTTCGAGAAACACGCGTTTGAAGTTTTGAAATGTGTTATAAACATGAACAAATGAAAAATTTTACTTTTAGAAAACTCTTACCATTAATTGAACCATAAAGTTGCCCTTTCAAGTTCAAATTTTCCTCCTCAGGTTGTTTCTTGGCCTATTTTAAGTTGGAACGTGTCGCATCTGACAAGCACAGCTCAACGTACTTTATACGGTTAGCATCGGCTTACATGCAAAAATTGAATGACTGGATACCAATGTCAATCTCCAAAACTTTCATAATCTGTAGAATATCCGTCAGACCATCATTAAAAATACACAGTGTTCAAAACTTTTTTGCCGCTGGAATGCGATTTTGGAGCATTGAAACTGTCGTTGCTATTTTGCGTATAACCTCCTAATCTTTAATAACTCTTCTCGGCTCAGCTCCTCATAAATCGGTTTAATTGCCTTGAAAACTCCTTGAGAAAGTGGCGATTTATTGTGGAAGATAACCAATGAATTCGCCGCCTTCTTCCAATTGCACCAAGACTCTGAGCACTATTCGTGCTACGGATTCTCGTCGGTTGACAATTTATGAAATAAGGTCGCCCAGATTTTCAGTTTTCATTTTTTCAACACTATTCGGATTACGAAGTATCAATTAATTTGACAGTTAATTTACCTTTTCCACCAAGGCCTTTTACTTTTTTTTTAATTTCTCAATCGGGTTCACATTCTTTTCTGCACGTGATCAATGCATTCTTTCTTTTGCACTTCAAAATTATCATATGGTTTTGTATCCATTATACCTTTGAAAGTTTTGCTATCTCCGTCTCCAATGTAGGTTGCATATTTCAGACTGTGCAAAGTTTCAGAGCGCTCGAACATCTCAACAATAGCGTCAACCTCCATTTTATCGGATGAGCCTTCATGATTTGCTTGACATTCATCGGTGTGAGTTATATGCCGCTTCTCACATTCAGTTGTTCCTATTTTACTTTTTCAGTGATCGCATCGACGAGTTTGCCTGTTAACCATCCAATCAGTAATTTTGAAGAGCAACAAAAATCCGTGTTTCCTCCGCGAACCTTCACCGGGGACAGTAATTCCTTCAAAGTGACCATTCTCTTCGCTTTTCTCTTTCTGCTTTTTGTGTTGCTTCATTCATACTGACATTCCACACTGCTGCCGTTGCGATAGAAATAATATCTACTAGTTTATTATAGAACGATTGAAATATCGGTCGTGGCAATTCCATGAACGCACAAAACCTTACCATTCCGTTTAGCCCTACTCCAAGCAGGCACATTGCTAGGATGATTCTACGGTTGATTTCGTATGCGTTCCTTATAAACCTACTACTTGGTATAACAACTTCTGGGCAGTTTGAACAAGCAATAACTATTTTGAAGCCTAAGCCTCGAGGACCTCGTTCTCGTTCTCTGCAATGTACGTTTTACATTTCACGTGTTGAGAAATAACAGAGAAAACGGCAAGAAAATTTATAATCCTATAGCTCCATCTGTAGTTCACATCACAATCCTGGCCACTGTCTTTGAATTTCTTAGCAGAGGCAGTGATTCCTTCCGAACTGCTCTCAGCCTCGTATCTATTCTTTGGACCCTTTGATCACATACTGCTTCGACGATACGATGTTTTCGTACTTCTGCCCCCTACTCAAAAGACAAATCTGTATACTATAAGATCACAAATAAACTATCGAAAGTCAGTACTGCACATAAAAATCAAGATTCGAAGCGAAGGAATGGTCTATTCGACACGTACTGACGTATTATTGTTTTGAAATGCTTCGAACTATACCCAGACACTACACTATCGACATCTATGGAGGTTTTGAAGTTACAATTCAAAAAGTGGAGATTTCTGAGCGGGTATCGAGTTGGCGCAGATAGGTCGTGTCGGGTCATCCGAGGCCCTAGGGGAGGAGCTCGGAATTCCATACAACAAAGTTTTTTTAGGGATTAGACTAGTTTCCTCATATTTTAGAATGTTCATAGTATGTTTTAAGCTATTCAAAAAAATACATTTTTTGAAAACTCTACAGTGTTATTACCCCTTAAGCGCTAGAGCGACAAGTTTAAAACTAAATAAAGAGTCATTCGTTATAGATGGTGACACAACGCAATTTACACCCGACGGCTAAATGTCTAATAAACAATAAACATAAAACAAGAAAAAATCTGTCGCTATACAGATGTTTTTAACATATTGATATTTGCTCTTATATTAAATGTACAAAACACATTTAATCAATTTGACATATACACCTATGCAAATGTTTGTATTGTACTATGTACATATTTCGTCAATCCCGACGTCCATGTATGTGTATAATTAAACAACATTTTATTCGTTACCTATGTTTACAGTTTGGGTTTCGACACGTGGAGCTGTTGGCAAATCTGCTGCTTCTAGTAAATTAATGGTACCAACATTCCTTTGTTCCTGTGATAGTAGTTCAACTGCTTTCCGTATCTTGGTAGGTGGTGGATCTGTTTCATCAAAGTCACTGTTATTGTAAGCTTGTGTTTGGTTTTGAGCACTGCAAACATTATGCATTATTTTTATCTTCTCTAAGTTTGAACTGAAAGGCACCCTTATCTTCTTTCTTCAGAGCGGCATCTGTTTTTAAACTAACCTTGGAAAATACGTTGTTCGCAATCATTCCTGTTCCAGACATCTTTGTTGTAGTAAAGACGTGCCTGGGAAGTATTTGTCAAAGTAGAGGTTGGTTCCTGGTTGACAAGTTTCGGCCAAACGCATGACTGCTCGGCCACCGTTTACTAACTTCAAATTTCCATCAACTTCGGCTGGTAATCTGGTAGTGGCACTTTGATAAATTTCAAAATCAAGTGCTTGGCTGAATCATCTGCTAGAATGTGAAGTTTTATGCCAATAGGATTTGGTTTTCATGGTGCGTATTGGCGTATGCCTACTGCTCCAGTAATGGGGATAATTTGCTTATCAATGCATATATTTTCTTCACGGGGCAAGGTGAGAATCAATCTACGAAATTTATCAAATAGAGGTCTCATTTTCCAAACTCCATATACGCTCCTTCGTGTTTCCGTGACCTCGAGATTCTTTGTTCATTAACTTAGCAATCAGAGGTACTCTAAAATGTGCTTGTCAATACATACAAATATGATGGGAGCCCAAAGCACTCATTATTAAAGCAAATCCAACATACTTCTTCATCTCTGAACAAACAGTACATAATAACTTGCCTTTTTCCTGTAAATGATGATGAATATTTATAGTACTGGCTAACAAAAAAAAACGATCATAGTAATTTAAGAAATAATCAATTGCGCGGACCAACTTCTACGTTGGCCCACAGCGTAATTACTTTCCACAGAAGTAGGGAATTAAGGTGATAATTTCCAATTGCCCCAATTTAATCTTATTTCTTTTTGTTTCATTTTTGCAGCTTTCAGTGGTATTTTTTCTGGTGTTCGGGACTTCATCGTTATTTTCTTCAACATTTTGAATGTCTCCCCTCTTCATTTTCTTCTTGTTACGTCTTCTTCCTCCTCATTCCTTTCAGTATCTGAAAGGTCACTGAACCGTCATCAAAGTCTTCGAGGTCGCTATTATGTAGTGCCTGAAGCATTTCAGCTTCTGTTAAACGGCGTTTTCTCTTTGTAAGTAATAAATAAATAATATAGACAAAAATAATCTGAACAGCAGTTGAGCCTACAATACCTCACATATGCACTAATCGTGAAAGCGTAATAATGTTACGCAGACCCCAGCTGCACGTTAGTGCACAAAATATTTTAGGCTACATATGTTAGTAAGTGCCCTAGTCCACATATGTGCACAAAAATATTCTAACCTAATCTGTGACTTGATTTTTATAAATAACCACCTTGCATAGTTTTTAGCACTAAATTAAACAGATGCCAGAGATTTTCATGGTCCTTGGCATACATACGCTTGAAACGACAAACAACACCTGTACTAGTTGACGTCCTTTTTAACACTCATGTTTACTTTTAAACTAGGCAACTCGCCTACCGACAGTTTTGCTACTCTCTACGACAGTTGGCTAGAAAAAAAATACTATTATTATCGACACAGGCAACGCAACTGACGACGAGGACTGACGACGAGGAGCATATTGCTGTTGTTCCTCCGTGTTTCTTCCCACGTTGGCTGCTCTGGTTGGTTCTCCTCCATCACGATGTGTCGGCTGTACCACAGTAGCCACCTTTAGGTGCTCCATGCTCGACTTCTGGTGATTTGAACCGAACTTTTGGTTCATATATATATATATATATATATATATATATATATATATATATATATATATATATATATATCACACACACAGGAGGGGGGAATATTACGCCTATACTGTTGATTTAAACAAATCTTTTAACAGATTATTGTAGGCAATAACGAGGAGCATCTCTGTATATACTGGACGGCCCATTTCCGAGCACTACAAAAAACTTGTTTTTTTCATGTAACACCCTATATATTTTTATATATTTGAATAAGTAATGCTTCAAAAAGTTATTCAAAATTTCTCCAATCGAAAATTTCCATGTTGTTATTAAAACTACTCTAATTAATTTAAAATATATTAAATAATATTAAAATTAGTTTAATTTGGCTAAACAATCATTAATGTTAAAAAGATAGTTACGCAAAAACCAATTCTTTTATGAATTGTTTGCTGTAAATATTATATTTTCTTATATGATAATGAATAATGTGAGAATTAATAGATTGTAAACATATTAAATGTAAATTAGCAACATTATGACACGAAAAACTACAATGTTCCATGATTTGAATACAAGATTTGCTTAGAATTAATTTTACCGTTTTAAAAATTTTTAATTTTTATACCTGCAGCCGTACATGTTGTACAAATACACATATATAAAAAGTTTTACACCCTTCGTTTGTTGACTTACAGAATCGGCCCGTTCAAACACGAATAAGACAATTATTCATTTTCATTATCTAATATATATGTGCTATGCACATATTTGTACAAATGCTATTAAGCAGCACAAATATTAAAAACGCTCAGCTATTTTTGTATATCCATCATACGAGGATGTTTTAACTATTCTCGATATTGAATTGGTAGCACTTTCCCATGTTCAACATGTTTAAGTTAATGGTAAATAACGTATAAGTTGAGTCAAACAGAAAGATGAGTGAACGTGCGTTAAAGAATTTAAATCTTAATATTAAGTTGATAATATGCACATTTGGCAAAAAAAAGTATTGTTACATTCGTTTACAACTATTTGAAGTTATTTGGAATTTGTATACTTCAGTAGCTTCTAGTTTTAAACGAACTTAATAATGAATTTGGCTTAGTTAAATTTCCATATCTTCAAATTGAAGGTCATCGTTTAAATTATTTAAGGCATGTTCAGCTACCTTCAGACTTCTATGGTTGACAACCTATAAAATCTTAGATGTTCCTTACGTCTAAGAGCAAAACTACGTTTTGTGGTTCCACTACATGCGTTTCCACAGAAACACGACAAATTATACACTCCCTAAGTTTAAAGACGATTTTAAGTATCTCTAGATGATTTTAAATCTTAATCTAAATGTGGGTTTATATGTTCTGCTCCCATGATTAACTAACATTTTTTCAATTTTATTCGTAACCTTAGTTATAAAAGGTTAAGAGGTAAATTGTTCCTTATTGCTACCCTTAACAAGTTTTAATTTAATTGTTAACGTCTATAAAAGAATTACCAACTAGTTTGCAGTGCCAAATTCACCTTCCAATAATTCAGGGGCACAAATTTGCTTAACACGATTCACTAGAGCCTTAATTATACTAATCTTTAATGATTTGATAGTTTATGAAGATAGTTTTCAGTATGTATGGACTTTCTGTAATGGAAAGAGACAAATATGTTCTAGCAACCAATATGTTTAAAAATGGTCAACTGCTTGGATGGTAAAGATATACATTAGAGTTACTGATTCCGAATTTTGAATGAGCGCGGTTTATTTATTATTCTACAGTTGGAAATGATAACGAGACATCCCATCGCAAAGATAGAGAATGCCCTCGTGAGGCAAATACACAGATGATAGAGAAAGATCAATTAAAACACATAGATAGTTAGGCACTCAGATACTCAAACAGCCGCAATCTCATATACACGCTCAAACTCTCACACACACTCACACACACACACACACACACACGCGCGCGCACACACATACTCATACACTCAAACACGCACACACTCAAACATGCACACACTCACACACACTCTCATACATACACACACGCTCATACGCTCACACACTCACACATTCACACACACACACTCACACTCACACACTCACACACTCACACACTCACACTCACACACACTAACACACACACACACACTCACACACACACACACACACACACACACACACACACACACACACATTCACACACATACACATACATACACACACATACACACACATACACACACATACACACACATACACACACACACACACACACACACACACAAACTCACACATTCACACAGTCACTCACTCACACACTAACACACCCACACTAACACACCCACACTAACACATCACACACTCACACATCACACACCACACACCACACACTCACACACTACACACACACGTACACACACGTACACACGTACACACACGACACACACGTACACACACGTACACACACACCACACACACACACACACACACACACACACACACACACACACACACACACACACACACACACACACACACACACACACACACACACACACACACACACACACACATCACACACACACACACCACGCTCACTCACTCACACACTCACGCACGCACATACACATACACTCAAACACGCACACACTCACACACACTCATACACACACACGCGCGCTCTCACACGCTCATACTCTCACACACTCACACATTCACACACTAACACACTCACACTCACACACACTCACACACTCACACACTCACACACACAACACACACACACACACACACACACACACACACACACACACACACACACACACACACACACACACACACACACACACACACACACTCACACATTCACACAGTCACTGACTCACACACTAACACACCCACACTAACACACTCACACACACACTCACACACTCACACACACGCACGCACGCACGCACGCACTCACACACTCACTCACTCACATACTCACATACTCACACACTTACACACTCATATTCACACTCACACACTCACACTCACACACTCACACTCACACACTCACACACTCACACACTCACACACCACACACGACACGACACACACACACACACACACACACACACACACACACACACACACACACACACACACATCACGCTCACTCACTCACCCACTCACGCACGCACCCACTTACTCACGCACGCACGCACACACACACCCACACACGCACCCACACACGCACCCACACACGCGTATACACGAACAACACGCAACACGCAACTCGCAACACTCAACACCCAACACCCAAACACAAACACAGAAACACACAAACACAGAAATACACAAACACACAAACACACAAACACACAAACACACAAACACACAAACACACAAACACACAAACACACAAACACACAAACGCACAAACTCTCAGACACACAGACACACGGACACACGGACGCACGGACGCACGGACGCAAGGACGCATGCACACACGCACACACGCACACACGCACATACGCACACACGCACACACGCACACACGCGCTTATGCACACACGCACACACGCACACACGTACATACGCACACACGCACATACGCACACACGCACACACGCACATACGCACACACTCACACACGCACACACCCGGTCACTCGCACATTCTCTTATCCACGGACTCACACGCACACGCTTACGCGCTCACGCGCGCTCCCACACGCATACACATGCGCTCGAACACACACATATACACATCACGTTGATAATGGTTTAGATGGTTTTCAAAATGCTGAAAACGTATAAATCTGTGGATCAATTGTTTTCATAAAAACAATACTTTACTTATCGATGCTTGGCGCATTTAGAAGCGCGATTAGAAGGTTAAAATGTGTAGTAAACAGCTACTTTCAAGAAAAAGAAAGGGCTTTGTATTAATAATTAACCAAACGTCATTAGCTACTGGCCAACAAGGTCGTTGTAAGATTTGGTGCATTAAATTTTTAACATATATATTCGCTGATTGTCGCATTTGATATGTGAAAACGAATTAAAATAATGACATTTATTAATATAATTGTTTGTCAAGATTAAAATTTTGGAGATACTAAGAACATAAAAAGTAACTACTTAAACATATGTAAGAATCTATGCAGAAATATTAGCTTCATTTAATATTACGGCAATGATTAACTTATACAATCGGGCCTCGTCTTTCTTATTTGTATGAATGTGAATTAATACAAAAACCAACAAGCATTACGTGTTTTATTAGAGCTTAGAGTCAATATGTAGGTATATTTGCTGAAAAAGATTCATAATTAGCCATTATTAATCTTTTTAGAAAATACAAAGCATTGGAATGTTAAACGAAAGATTTTCATGTTAATAGGTTGTGACGATATTATAATTTTTCACTTTTTATAAAGGAGCTAGAATATTGAACTTGTATGTAAAATAGAAAAATGAAAACACATTATAGTTGCATACCATTACATCAATTTACTAGAACACTACTTTCTCATTTTCTGGACTTTGCTTAAATTGCGTGTAGGTATCTAATGATTTGATGCACAGAAATTTTTCACTCGTGCTCGAGTATATAATTTTACTACTATGCAGTTGCTGTCTTTGAAATTAAGTGCCACGGTACCGTTATTATTGATAGTAGTGTATAAAATAGAGCAAATTACGAAAAAAAAATGAAAGTTATGACACGGAATTGTTTATACAACATAAAGAGATTTAAATACATTAACATTTCGTCTTAATGTCTCAAAATAAACTTGCCGTTAATGCGTATCACTATGAATATTTAAACAGTAACAACGAAATGTGGAAACTTTGAATTATATATGGTAATTATAATTCAATTCAATTAGGTAATTTGAAATAATAAATTGTTAATTACATTTCCATTCCAACAATAATATCATACTTCGTTATAATATAATTTTCGTGAAAGTGTAAAAATAAAAAATATACCAAATTGTAGTAATTTGATAAACGTAAAAAGTATTGCCCGACGTCAACATAATTATATTATGCAATTATTTTAAACGGAAAAAACTTACTAGATTAATCGCAATTTCAAAATGTGGATTACGTTTACCCTAAATTACTTTTGTTTTAAGCGTGTCAGTTATAAGATTTCGTTCGTTTTTGAAATTGTTACTATTTAGTAATGGGAAAAGTTAATGACCATTAAAATAAAACATGCAATAATACTAATAATGTAAAATTACCAAAAATTAGGTTCTTAACCCCATAAGTATATTTTTTAGAGGTTAATAAGCAAAAACAGTTAAGCTGTATTACAATAGTTCTATTGGTTAGTATGTCACAATTTAAATTATGTATAAAATAAAATTAAAATATTAATTTCAAATAATTTCATTCTACGAATCATAAAATTATGTTAATTAATTTTAGAAAAATTAGATTTTTACCTTCTCGTCAGTAGAAAAATATTTAACCACATTAATTAATCAAGGATGTTTATAAAGCGTTCAATCTATTTGGATATTCCCATATGGTATTTAAATTTTTTTTTTAATAATAAAATTAGGTTAGTTGAGTTGATCGGCCTATTTCCACAGTTTTCGCTTTTTGAGCGCGACGTTTCGGAAGCGGACTCTGCTTCTGTCATCAGGCTTAATCCTGAGAAGAACTGCTTTCGCACTTGAGTGGAATCATATGTTAGATAATTTTTTCCCAAGCACTCGACCACTCTCAGATTCGAACTTTGTACCTTTCACTTACTAGTCTGACATCTTTACCGCTGAGCCACTGAGTAATCTAATCTAATATATATATATATATATATATATATATATATATATATATATATATATATATATATATATATATAGGGTTACTGCTGAACCACTGAGTAATCCAATACATATTTTTTAGAACTAGCTTGGCTTATTGGATTTTCTGTTAGTACGATGTGTGTGGCTTCTTTGAGTTTCCGACGAGTTGTTTTCTCGTTCTTTGTCACTATATGCATGTTATCCCATTAGATGCGGTGGTCATCGTTTCAGACATGTTGGGGATTCTTGATTTTCTGTTTCGCCCTAGCGGACGTTGTTCTTATGTTCCTGCGTTCTCACTTTGAGTGGTCTACTGCTCTCTCCTATGTATGCTCTGCCGCATTCGCACGGTAGGTTGTATACACAATTCTTGGAATTCTGATCTTCATTGTGTGGTTTGGTTTTGCTTAGTATTCCCCTGAGCGTTCTGGTCGATTTGACGGCAGCGCGTATCTTGTATTTGCTGCCTATCCTTCGTATTTTGTCTGAGGTACCTTGTATATATGGTATTATCGCTGTATATTTAGGTTCTTCTTTTTCGGAAATAGGCCGATCAACTCAACTAATATGAAACCACAGTTACAAAAAACTTATAATGCAGAATAAAATTAGTTGTTTGGTGATGTATTTTATGAATAGTGTAATCATTAGAGACGCACCTCAAATATCACTTGCGCCACCCGGTATTATTCATGTAACGCCACAGGTCTTCTTTGAGAGAGAAACAAATCAATTTTGGGATAGAATAGCAAAATATCTTAAGATCAAAAGTACTGTAGCACTATTTCTCAACACTGAAAAACTTTTTTTTGGTTTCGATTTAAATTTAGTGTATAATAAAAAAATCTAATGTGGCCAGTACATGCCTTCTTATGCTTGTGTCCATGTTGCGTTAGCAAAAACTATATAGGGTAAAGCGGAAGGAGTGTTCTTAATTTGTTCATATTCTCGTATAGTCTAATTTTTTTCTTACATCGAGCTAGATAAACAATTGAAAAATGATAAAAATGCATTTAAGTTAAAAAGTAACTTTCTGTTTAACATTGTAATCAAGTTCTTTAGTATAATATCACACAATGCAAAGTACTAAATCTGTATTCTTATCAATGTAAATTAACTAAATTTTAACGTAATAAATGCACGTAACGTTCGATACAAATGAGCAAAATGCAGAAATCCACAGTTACTTGAGAGATATAAAGCTGAAATATTTTTATAAGCAATGACTGAATAATCCAAAATTTAAAAAATTATGTCAACCGTCGAGTAGCACAAACCCTTTGGCACACAATTTGGCACATGTTAAGAAATAAATAATAGTCACATACTTAAAATTTTTCATACAAGTAGTTTATTTTATAAACAATTAAAAGATCATTATCAGCCGGTTCGGAAGTGACGATAAAGGGTTGGTAGCCAAGCTTGAAAACCGTAACTATTTGGCATTTACCAGAACATCTACTCACTACCGATTTTATATTCAAAAATATACATAAAAATCGGTATACATATTTTTATGTGCAATAGTATATTTATAATTCTAAAGCATTAAAAATCAATTTTGTATTATTTTTGGTTTATTTAATTTTAATTAACATAATTATTTATGCTAATTTTTATTACTTACTTCATTAACCACATTTGTTATTTTCTCATTTGCGAGCAGAAATTTTTTTAATAATAAAGTTTAATTCAATACCTCCCGCGCTGATTTAAAAAAACCATAATAATTTATTATGGTAATAATTTAAATAATATTTTATGAGTAAAAAATAAACTAGTCTGTAGTGGGTAAGCGCGATCGTAAAAGCCGAATAGTCACGTTCTGCATGCTTGCTGCCAAGCCTCTATCCCCACTGGCAGACAATGATGTTTTGATTGTTTATAAAATAAACTATTTGTATGCAAACTTTCAGCTTTGTGGCGATTACGTAAATATAATTATTTTCTTAACATGTTCAAATTTGTCTGCCAAACGATCTGCCTCATTAGACTGCTTGCAGATATTTTTATGGGTTTTTCATTCATTACATTGTTGATAAAAAAAATTCAGCTTTGTATTGTCAAATCTCCAAGCACCCGAATGGCAGGATGTAAAGAACATTTTTTTAAATTTGGTACCCCCTCCCCCATCTCCCGGTTATTTTGAATGTTATAGAAAATGTAAAAATTGGTGTAGATATAACTATTTACGTAGATTTCGATGGTCTAATCATTTTCAAATTTTTTGAAATCGATCGCTGTATATTTTCAACTGGTTGAATGCGAATGTTTCAAAGCATTTTTTGGTAATATACAGGGTGCCCCATTAGTGTGTCCCATATCTCCGTTTGTAAACTAGATATCGAAAAAATGTTTATAGAAAACTTGTAGCCAGCTATGAGGTTTACATTTTAAAATTAATGAGGCATATGCAAGGTTGTTTATAACACCGTGGTCAACCAAAGTTATGTTTTTTTTTAATGGAACACCCTGTATACTATTATGAATTTGAATTGCACTTACATTACCCATCACGCCAATATAAGGTTTTGGTGTGATAGATGTGATACATAAAAAAACGTTATTTCAACGTCATCTACAGTGTACACACCAAGATAATTAATAAAAAAAATTACTTTTAGCAAAACTGTGGAAATAGGCCGATCAACTCAACTAATATGAAACCACAGTTACAAAACACTTGTAATACAGAATATATGAATGAAATCACACCCGTTTTTTTTTGTTTATGGTAACTATTAGATAAGAAAATACATGTATGTTAATAGTGTTGGAGTTGTGAAATGTAATAATTTGTTGTTAAAATTTTAATCGCCAAAATGGCGGACGTCTTTGAATTCAAAGGTAATTTTAATTTTAATAATGACAATGTTTTCATGCGAATTTCTCAGTTGTTTATACAGGGTTCCTCATTAGTGTGTAACAGTCCCATATCTCCGTTTGTAGACTAGATATCATCGATTATAGCAAAATTGTAGCCAGCTATGAGCTTCACATTTTAAAATTAATAAGGAATATACAGGGTGCTTTATAAGACCGTGGTCAACCAGAGTTATGTTTTGTTCAATGGAACACCCTGTGTATTATTATGAATTTGAATTGCACTTACATTACCCATCACGCCAATCTAAAGTTTTGATATGTTATACTGGGTATTTTAAAAGTTATGACCAATTTTAGATAAAAAAACATTATTATTTCAACGCCCTGTATAGTCCAAGATAATTAATAAAAAACATTACTTTTACCATTCTGGATTTCTTATTATGATGTACATTCATACAAAAAATTATTTTTGTAATTATTGATTAATTTGTATACAGGGTGAGTCAGAACACGCTTATAAAATTTTCTTCATTATTTTAAATGAACCACCCTATATTTTATATGGTGTTTGAATATACCTTTATTAACTTCGGTTTCCGTTTTTTAGATATTTTCAATTTTAAGAAAAAATACTCACTTTTTATTCTTTTAATAATTTCAATTTAAATAATAACCTAAATAATTACGTGAAAAATTAATGACAAAACATTATTTAACATAAATAGTAATTAACAAATCGAAAGAAATAAATGAGAATAGGAGAATGGTGAAAACCTGATGTGAAAAATTTAACTAACACTAACGCAATTAATAAATTTAACTAGGAATAACGAAACTCAACATTTTATTTCTGAAGAAAATGTTCAAAATCACCTCTTCCAACATTAACCTAATGTTGTAATCTATTCTTAAAGGATCTTTGAACTAATCTTAAGGTGTATACAGTGATGTTACTAAATACTCTTCTAATTTCTCCTTCATACCTTGCCGTGTTGTCGGCGGCTGCTTGGTAACTTCGTCTCTTACGTGCCCCTATAAATAAAAATCTATCTTACTTACATCTGGTGAACTTGAATCATCTGTTTGGGTATTCTGCGTTTAGGTAGTTTCGGACCATTTGAGAATGATGCACAAGAGCGTCATCGTGAAAAATCCACATCCGATGTCTTATCTTGAAAGGAACATGTTGCATTAATCCAGGGAGATGATTGCTCAAAAAATTTAAATATACTTCACCAGTTACACGCGCTTCAAAGAAATGGGATCCCATACCGCAATCTCCGATGTTTCCACCCCAAATCTTAACGGACCATCGGGTTTGGCTGTGTGTTCTTATCACGTAAGCGTTAGTATTTGAATTTTTTTTTGATGATTGTGGACCTGAACAGGCTAAACTTGGCCTATCGTGCTAAAGCACTCAGGAACACTGAGGAGGGATAATGAATTGCCAACCGATGCCTATGAACAGCTACCTTAAATTTTCTCATATCATAAGTGAGAGGAAAGCAGGAACTTGGGAGATCATTCCAGAGTTTAGAAGCCGTGTAGAAAAATGTGGATTGCACCCGTTTGGTACGACAAGTGGAGATTTGTACTGCATACTGATGATGTGAATGAGCGAACCGAGTGTTTCTCGCAAAGATAGTATCAAAGAACATAATTCAGCAGCACAATAGCCGTTGTAATAACGATAATACAAAGAAAGAACTGAAACCATCCTTCTATGCTCAAGGGACTGTATGTGAGAAGTTAAGGACGGGTCATTTATAAGCCTAATCGCTCTCTTTTGAATACGGTCAACGATATCGAGAGCGGATTGGGGAGCACTAACCCAGAGGTGAGAATTATATTCCAGATGAGGCCAAATTTGGGCCTTATACAGTACTTTACCACAAGAGGTAAAGTACTGCTTAGATCTGTACAAAAAGCCTATTTTACGAGCAGCTGTTTTGGTAGCTGACAGAAGATGGTCAGCCCATAAGAGATTTGAAGATACAGTCATACCCAACAGAGTAATAGAGTCTGAAAACTTAAGAACGGAGCAATTCATACTTACAACAGGAAATGATCGATCTTTTTTGGCGGACACAAGGCAACACTGAGTTTTGTTAGCATTAAATTTAACTAGATTATTGCTTCCCCCTTCGAGAATACGCTTAATGTCCTTGTTGATTGAATTTGCCATTTCAGCTTTAATTTCTTGATTTGACATAGAAGGTGGATTATCACTATGAGTAGACTGAGATGAACTACAGTGAAGAGTTCTATCGTCAGCAAAGCAATGGATGGGGTTAGTTGTTGAAGAAATAAGGTCATTTATGTACAGCAGAAAAAGTGTAGGCGCTATAACGGATCCCTGTGGTACGGCCGCGTTAATGATAACTTCTTTTGAAAAAAAGCCATCAACTGCGACACGTATTCGTCTTTTATCAAGGAAACTAGAAACCCAGTTGATGAGCGTATGAGCGTACTACAACTGTTTCACCGGACTGCTCTACTGTATTGTTCCAAACTTGGGTCACATATGAAAGAAGATCACCTGTTGAACGACTTTGCCTAAACCCATATTGGTGGTCACTAAGGAGTTTGTTAGTTTCAAGGAACGTGAGCAGTTGCTGATTGATGGCTTTTTCCATCAATAATGCTGGTAATTGCGTCTGTTTACAAATCTATTCTTATTTATTGTCGCCAACAAAATCGAAAATATTATTTTGATTGTTAATTCTATCTAAGGCCCATTAACTAAAATTTACTCTCATTTGATAATCATTTTCGAGCAACTCCTGGTGCCTTTGTAAGTGATAAGGGTACATTTTATGTTTTAATAAAATTTTATTTACTGATGTTTTGCTGATACCTCTTTGAGTAGACACAGCACGTGTACTAATGTGTGGATCTTTTGTAACACTTAATAGTACATTAAATCCAATTTGTTCATTCAAGGTTCGTTTTTCTCTTTCATGTTTTTCATACGCTACACTACCTGTACATTTAAATCTTTCGAACAAATTTTCCAATGTTTTTCGTTGAGGTTGCCTGTGCTCCGGAAATTTTTGTGTATAAATTCTAGCTGCTAGCAGATAATTTTCGTCACTACTAAAAATTGTAATTCGTTTCTATCAAAATTCATTTTAGAGTTGGTTTTTGCAACAATACTAAACACAGTTTCAAACACAAATAACTTCTATAATTGTTACTGACAAATGTCAAAATAAAGAAAATTTATTTATTTTTTCATGGATGACTAGATTCAAAAATTGAGATCATTAGTAATACTCAAACTTAGTTTTTTGCATGGTTATGACTAAAGGTTTATTCACCATCATACGACGTTTTGACTAAATTTGAAACTTCACAATGTACAGATCATTCGTATTCATGATTTATAACTTAGTGTAAAACAAGATAATAATCGCAAAGGCCACTTGATCCCATTAAAAAATAATGAAACATGAGTATTTCATTATTTAATTGGAAATATCTAAAAACGGAAAGCGGTAGGTATAGGGAATGATTCACAAAAATGAATGAGTTAATAAAGGTCTATTCAAACACCATACAAAATATAGGGTGGTCCATTTAAAATAATGAAGAAAATTCTATAAGCGTGTTCTGACTCACCCTGTATACAAATGAATTAATAATCACAAAATTAATTTTTTGTATGAATGTAAATTATAATAAGAAATCCTGAATGGTAAAAGTAAATTTTTTATTAATTATCTTGGGCTATACAGGGCGTTGAAATAATAATATTTTTTTAAATCTAAAATTGGTCATAGCTTCTAAAATACCCAGTATAACATATCAAAGATTGACGTTTGAAAATTACTGAATTGAATGTTTCAATAACTAAAATTTGTTGTTTGTTACACATCTCTCTGTAATTATAGTTTTCTTATTTAACAATAACTTGATGAATATATCGTACCTTTAAATATCTGCATAAGTTATTATTCATAACATTGTACCTTAAACATTTAAATACCTTAGTCGTATGCTTATTAGAATTTGCTCTTATTTTATATTCTGTCATTTGTCTAAATCATTCATTACACAGTGTGAATTATCATAACTTGATTAAATGTCTTATCGTTAGCTACAGTTATTATTACTTGTTTACTCCTAACATAGCTTACGATTCACTATTTAATTGTCTGAGTTGACCTCAACTACTGAAATAGTTTCAATTTGTTTACAGTTTTATTGTTTTCTAAAGAATTTTATGGTATGTAATGAATAACTGTTTTATTAACATTTCTCATTAATGTGTACTTAGGGTTAAGCATAACTTTGGATATATATTTAAAGAGTGGAAATTCAAAAGGGACTAATTGCCATTTTTAGCAAATTTCAAGTAACACGTGTTTAGGGGTCTATGTGCCACTGCCAATAACATACAAAACAGCAAAAGCTGCGCGCGATCTATGAGCTATTAAATCTATTAAACATTAAAAGGGTTTAAGCGCCAAAGTAATAACATTGTTAGTATACCAAATGGAAACAAGTGGTAACGTTCAACTGAACAATACACTTGGAATAAAACGCCCAAAGGTGTCGAAAGTGTAAGAAAGAAAAAAAAGATGTAGAAATAGTGGTGTGCAATACACAAATTACAAAAATGTGATTGTGTCTGCTAAAAAACTACCTGTAGTTGAGGTAAGCAATCTTAACCTTCAAATACGGGAGGAAACTAAAGTCATATTTCGTGCTTGGTGTAGATAACATGCTCTTGCAGATATGCCTGTAAATTTTTAACATTTGACCAAAGAAACTCATTATTTCGTCAATATTATGTAGCTTCCGACTACAATCAGCAGAGTATTTTTCTTTTGGGGTTGATTCAAGTTATACCCGTAAGCCTGAGGAGGCACGGGACATATGATGCACCAGAACAAAGTCATCGACAAAGTACCACTACTTATACTGTTCCTAATGGTAGTGGACTGCATGTGCAGGTTTGTCGAAGGACGTTTTTTAATATATTTGCGCTAAGCCATAAGAAAGTACAAGTATTTAGCGAGAAAAAGAAGTTGGGACAAACTACGTTCACAGATCAGCGTGGTAAAAAAACGAAAACGTATTTGTCAGAGCTCCGCCAGCAAGTTCGAGATCACATTAAAAGTTTTCCTCCCGAGGAAAATCAATATAGTCGCAATAGATCAATAAAATAAAATATTACGCACTAGTATTTAAGAAGGACTCTCCAAATCTTAGATTTGGGCGACTTAAGTCAGATACATGTTCGACATGTGATAGTTATCAAAATAAGATCAAATCTATTCCGCCTAATGACCCGCGAGAACAGTAGAGACACAATAACTGGAATTACACCATCGCAAAGCTGAAAAAGCTAACTGGCGACATTAAAAAATCATAACGTATAGATAGTGAAGATAATACTATTTCGATCGATTTGGAACAAGTACTTTTTATTCCAAGCCTAACTCATTCGGATATGTTTTACAGTCGACAGTTGTCCTGTTTTAAACTTCGGGATTCATTTATTCGATGGAATGAGTCTACAGGGAGGGGTGGCAACGAAATATCCTCTTGGTCATATGGAGTGATAACTGCATTGGGCAGAACAAAAATAAGATTATTTGGATGTTGCTCATTTACATCGTCTCTAAGGGTATCTACAAGAAAGTCGAGCAAACATTTTTGCAGAGTGGTATTTCGTACCTTACCTGCGGCCGAGATTTTGCTGTTATCGAAAAAAGAAAACGCGTCGTAAAAATTTACACCCTGGAAAACATAGGAAAGATGATAGCAGAAACGCATCATCAAAGACCTTTTAACGTACTCCACATGATTTTAAAGATGTTCAGAGTATGGCAGAGGGGTATCTAAATACGTCTAAACTGCAAATTTCTCAAGTAGCCTGGGTTAAAATTGAACAAGGTCAAGAAAACCTTTACCGATATCGAACCGTGGATTACTTGTAACGTCCTGAAGAAAGGAAACAGATTGACTGATATTTCACTAGCGGTCGTTTCTGAGCTCAACTGCACAAACCGCATTTTCGCCGAGAAATTACACAATCTAAAGGACATGATGAAATACATTCTTTCACAATACTGTCATTTCTGTAAAGATTGTAACGTTATTTTGACGCATCATGTATGTGCAGTAGTTTGATAACGTATGTAACGTATTTTGAGTGCAGCTGAAGTAGTTTGCATGAAAAGAATTTTTTTTGTGTATGCGTAATGTAAGTTGGTGTAAATGATATGCCACTGGATTTTAATGAAACCTTAGTTATCGTATGAAGGAATATTTGAATGTTATTGAAAGATTCTCGTTCTGAAAGCGTTAAATTCGGTTGAGAAATAATGTTTTGAGTACATTGATACGGCACTGGTAAAACTACTGGTCTTCTTGCTACGAAGGAATTTGAACTAAAGAAATGGTTGTAGACGTACGAATAAGTGAGTTTGTGGTATATTGAAATTGTATTAACGTATAGTAAGGAATATAGATGCGTGTTTTTGATTGTGGAAATTCTTGGTAATGTTGTGCAATATTGGTAAATTGAATGCGTATGTCTACGTAAAGGGACATTAGAATGGGATGATTTCGTGAAAATGATGCGGAAATAAAATTCGCGCACATGCAAGATATGTATGAAAAGACGAAGAGCGACCTGGTGAATATAATGAATGAATGTGGTGATGATAGATGATTTACTCGAGGAGATTTTATAAATTTTCACGTAAAATAAAGATGGCGGCGGGTGTCGTACAGGGTAGTGTGGTTGAGTTCATGTTGGATATTGTGACGCGATGTAGAGACGCAGTAAATACGCGATTACGATTGGTAGATTTTGAATTTAGCGGGAGATGCATTTGGAAAGAAGGGCTAAAGGCATATAAGGGAGTGCCCGTCTTAAGATAAGGGAGAAGCTTAAGCGTTGACGAGAGTAGACATCGCGCACGCTGCGTTATGATTACGATTAGAATGTTGTAGTACGGGCGTTTTGTTTATGAAAATAATAATGTGTTCAGTGTATAAGTAGAACGACTGCAATAACCCTTAGTGGGATTGGTAATAAGTAGACATTCATAGATAAACCAAGTAGTAAATTGAGGGTTGAAGGAAAAACTATTTTATATTATTTTTCTTCAATAAATTAAAAGTGCTTATGCAGATCTTAAAATTAAACAAGTATTTTGTTAAAAGTGTTTAGTACAGCGCGTGACATTACAAAGTTTTACAAGCTCAAGGTAACCAAGTGGTGGTTTTATGAACGTTCGAAGTATATTCGTACAATCATCACCAAATAAAATTCGATTGTATAAAAAAACAAACAAGTACGAGATTCGATATCCAAAGGGGAAGCAAATATACCCCTTGCGTTAAACCTGTATGTAGTAAAGAGCTAATATCTATACATAAATACGCTGTTATGCTAAATTAAAGGAAAACAAAAGGACCATGAAAACATGTGAATGAAGAACTGTTCGCGGGTGCGTTGAAGGAATACGGTTGTTGTGTGTGTACCCAAAGTGCTGGCCAATTTAAAAGCCGTTAGCAAATAACGGATTACATCTCACCGATTAAGTGGACTACATATCATACCGGCAGTTAAATGACCTTTATTGTAAGAATTAGCTATAAGACTTATGGACGAATACGAGCACGACCACCTTTTTAAGATAATTTTCTTTCTTTGCTTTGACGATTCTTCATTTAAGTTAAAATAAAAAAAAAAGGTAATCGAGCTGTATCGATATTTTTGTATATGTTTAGTTCTAAGATTAAAGGATCTTTTTTAAATTAGGGCTATTTGGTGGTTTCGACCACGGTTGTGTAAATATTTATCCACAATGTATGTACAGAGTGTTTAAATTATTTCGTTGTTTATTTATGATATTGACTTGACTGGTTACATATTTTTAATAATTGAAAGTAGTCTTTACCTTATTTTATTTTGAAGATTAAGGGTCGATATGACATCTTGTATTGGCCAGGTCGTTCACAAAATTTCAGTCAAAATTTGAAAAGTAAAGCAGAACATTAGTAACAAAATACTCAATTTTGATTTAGTATTTGCATAAAGCAGAACGTTTATATTTGAAGTGTTAAAGCATAAATATATTTATGAAATGTCTAACTACGATCACTAAAGTTGGTACTTTAATAAAATATAAAGAGATCATTAATTAGGAAAGCAGTAATCATTCTAGCGTTTAGTTATTTAGCACTTAGCGAGTAATTTTCATTGAGATTACGAATATCATTAAATCATTTCGTTTATTCATTTTGTGTTAGAGGTTTTTCTAAATTGGGCGTTGACTATTTGTTTAATTTTAAAGCTCATTAACTGTTGCAGATTTAAAATGGGTAGATATATGAGGGACACTTTAAAAACTCCATAATTTAATGTTTTATTTTTACGAATTAGAGTTTCCATTTATATAGGGTATGTTCAGTAAGTTATAACGACCCGTGTATCACTAAATTTTCTGAAGTTTTGAGTTGATTTGTTTGGAAGTGTGTTTGACAGAAGTTAGTGTATGAGTTTACTGAGTAGGCTTCAATCCTATGTTCCACAATCAAACAGGATTAATTTACCATTTCGTGTAAGACGATTTATTTCAGCAAAATTTAAGATTGTGGTGGCACCAAGAGACATCTTTCCTGAGCTGTATAAGTTGTGAATTTATGGCAAGTGTAAGGTATTTGAGCTTGTTATTCAATCATTTTACTCCTTATCTCCACCCCGCCCATTTCTACAATAGCTGGTTTGGCAACCCGCTTACTAATGTAAACATACGCGACGCCTAGTGCGGATTGAACGTGTAACAAAATGTCATAGAACGAACACAACCAGAGTAAAAGGTCTTTTAGGACATAAATCCTTTTTAAGTTTTCTCTTACTATGCACTTAAAGACCTTTTAGTAATTGTTAACTTTAGGTTGGTTTTTTTGGCAGTTGTTTTGTTGTGATGTATAACAATGTACTGAATGTACTTAGATATGTTGCCTTTATTTAATAAAAATATTTCTAAAACAAGTTTACGTTTATTGGATGTTTTAAACATATTTTGTGCAATTTCTCTGTTTTAGTTTTTTGGCACTTAGACCCTTTTGAATTTCCACTCTTCATTTATTGACTTCAATTTCATGTCGAAAGTTAGCTAACCAAGATACTTGGAAACTATAGCTTTTGCTTTTATAGCAGTAACTGTTTACTTCTTTTAATATTATATAATTTATGTGTTTACATATTTCTAAATATCATTGCTATTATTTCATTATTGAACTTTTGTTTTTGTTACTACCACTTGTTGTTCTGTTTCTTGGTAAGAAATGTTTGGTGTCGCTTCCATTATTCCCAACACGCAGATTTCTATTATTACCTTTTGCTATCTTTCCGGCTTGGGCTTAAACGACGATCCACAATTCAATCAATTTGATTTCAGTCTTTTAAATATTCATTTGCCAGGTTGAATTCTTTCATGATATGTAGATAAATTGATAACTAACTATTGAAATACTCAGTTAATCATTAATTAATAACGATTTATGAAAATCAAACCAAAATACAATACTTGTTACAATATATTTCAGAACAGTCATCCTTATCTTCCCATGCTTGTATAAAATCTGCTTAGCATGTCATATTTCCCATTATTACTGAAAACAGGCATGCCAATTAAATTGCGCTAACACAACAATAGGTATATATGATATTTTATACCATTATAATATGGCCGTTGCCTTGAAATTCGAAGGCAACTTGATAAAAGTGATAATATTTTCAGAAAAATACGAATACGAATACAGGTATGGAAAAACATCATTGCGGGTCTGATTTATAATAAGCTGGAAAGAAACCCAATTAGCATTATATGAGTGTGAGAGAGACATAACTTTACCGATGTTGCCACTTGTACATATTTGCATATAGTCTCCTTCAATCTAGTTTCAACATTTCTAACCAAACCAAAAGCAATTAAGATGATGTTGAAGAGTCGCGTTTTCTTTGAAATTATTAAGTAAATATTTTACACTTAAACATTAAATGATAATACCTCAAACATCGAAATTTATTGTAATTGCGAATTTATGACATGATTCGATTACTACTCAGAAGAACAACCAAAAAGAAACTTACGAGAGCTACATACAAGAACATTAACATTTACATTGATAGTATAAGTTAAGTTTAAGGTTTAACTTTACCATTATAATTCTTATTGAAAAACCAACTATTTTTAAAAATGAACAGAATGCACTTTTTTCAAAACTCTATGAGATTTTCGAAAAGACCTCCACTCTCCGCAAGGCAGTAACGTGATAAAATTCAGTTCAGGTGTTTTCTAACATTTCTTGGGTGATGCCGTTTAAAGTGTCTGTAATTTTGACACGAAGTTCGTCAAAATTGTTAACACGTTCATGCCTGTGCCCATAAATTTGCTGGGATACGTATCCTCAAACGAAAAAGTCGTTTAGCGCGATATCGGGTGAGCGAGGACGATATTTAATAGTACCTTTTCCACTAATAATACGTTTAGGGAACATAGTTTCCAAAAACTGTTGAACTCTTATTGCAGTATGAGCAGGACAGCCATTTTCTTGACACCAAATGTCATAAAAATTTATACTGAGGCGTTGTACAGATGGAACTATCTGGTTTCTCAACAGTTCTAAATATTTGTCCGCATTCAAGTTTCCTTTGATAAAAAATGGACCAATTATGGAATTACCTAAAATTCCTGCCCACACAATAACTTTTTGGGGATATTGTGTCCGGCAAGGAATACTACTACTATTTTGTGTTCACGAGAGTAACCAACAGCAACAGACGGATTGTGATGGCCGTGTAAGTTAAAAGAACACTCGCCGGTAAACGAAATGTTTTCAGTAAATCTTTCGTTTTCATTAGCCTGATTAATCATATCTTCACATAATGTCATACGCTTTTGATGATCTTCTGGAAAAATTTATTGTGTTGTTTGCAACTTATAGCAACGGTATTTATTCCTTTTCAAGATACTGCGAACTGTTCTTGGTTCAATATTCATTTCTTCAGCAATTTTTGTACTATTGCACGGGCAATTATCATGATGATTTGTGTTTGGCGATTTTGCTAATTTGTGAAATTTTATAATGGCTGAAAGATTTTTTCAGAACATCGCAAAGTATGATATCATACAATGTTTCAATCAATGCCATGAAAATGTTGACGAAGCATTAGAATTATATTTAAACAGGTAAACTAGTAACTTACAATAAGACATTATATGACATATTGTTTTTATAACGTTAGATATCCAGAGAGCCGTCAACCTAGTTGAGCAACGATATTTCGACTAAAGAATAATCTACTAAATTATGGTGGGTATTCTAAACCCCGACCGAAGACGTATAACAAGGAAAATAGTGAAGTGGTTGAAATAAATGTCTTAGCCAGCGTCCGTGTCTCTCCTCAGACTTCTTGTACGAAGTTAGAAAATGACACTGGCGTTCCCCGTTCACGGGTACAAAGGATTTAAACAAAAACACAAATTGAAACCTTACAAAGTGAATATTGTCCAGCATTTATACCCTGGTGATGCAGCGAGGCGTATGAATTTCTGTAGTTGGTTTTTGAACCAAACTCGAAGGGACAATAATTTTGCGAGTAAAGTCATATGGTCAGACGAAGCCCATATAAGCAGTGTCGGTTTATTTAACAGGCAAAATACAAGGCACTGGTATGATGAAAACCAACACCTAATATTTGAGCTGTAACAACAGGGTCGATTTGGTTTTAATGTAGCCTGTTTCTTATTGGGGACATCAATAAAATACCGCATTTTTGAAGGGGCTCTCAACGCGAATAGGTACTTGGCAATTTTAGAAGAAGTAATAGCAGAATTCCTGGAGAATGTTCCCCTCGCCTATCTTAATGCCATTTAATTCCAACAAGACGGTGCCCCTGCCCACAATTCGAGGTTGATTGTGCCGTTTTTAGAAGAAACTTTCAAGGATCCTTAGATTGGAACAAATTGACCCATTAGGTGGCCTGCAAGGTCACCTGATTTGTCAGTGTTGAACTTTTTTTTGTGGGGTTTTTTAAAAAATAGAATATACGGTAAGAGGCACAATAATATTGAAGAACAACAGAGGCAGTTTTCCAGAATTTACAAAATCGTCCTTTCATAACTTTAAATGCATTAAGACGTATTAATAAATTGTGTCAATTGTGTGTTAGGGAAAATGGACATCAATTTGAACAATTCAATGAATAAGTTACCGAATAATTCGAAATGAAATAGTATGAGTAAATATTTAATTAGTTGCTTATTCTACATTATGAACTTTTTATTACTATTTATTTGTTGCTATTAGTTACCTACGTTTTGTGTTTTGTTAGTGACTTAGTGTTAGTGTTGTTCTTGTTCCTTTCATGGAAAAATCACAAGTAGTATTTCTTCAATTTGAACTTTTTTTGGATGAAAAATCCATAGCCTACTATTAAAAATCAATGCTTTAGTGATTTTGGAGCATTTTTGAAAAATTTATGTTTATATATTATATATCATTTTGATGGAAATAAAATAAGGAATTTAATGAGGTGATAATATACAGGGTGTTCCATTGAAAAATCATAAGTTTGAGTCGTATCTCCATAACCATACCCCGAAAAAAAATTGAGTGCGCCACTGAATTCTACATAAAATTCTCTATGGGATAAGTTTTCTATTTGACATTATCGCTGAGAAACTTCAGAAGGGGTCCAAAAAGTGTGAATTTTCAAAAAAAAAAAATTTTCATGAACGAAATAAGTTAGGAAAAATCCGTTCAGGACATCTTGAGTTTCACAAAAAAGTGGCACAGGACCGCGAAAACCGCAAGGTTCTATCTTCAACAACAACCGAGATACTTGGCTGTCTCAAACAAAATGGGATGCACTGTACACCAAGTATTAACGAACGAATATTGTTTAAATAATTAATTGGGCGTATTAAGTTTTGTTTAGATCCGGATATTTTTAAGGTTCGATTTAATTACATATTACTGAAAGTGCAAGTGCGCACTAGTAATATTTGTCCATTTCTCTTATTTTAATTACGGTTTTGTATTTAAAGTTGATGTTTAACGGTGGTCGTTTTTGCACTGCACCCTACGAAGCACGTTTTTCATAACTGCCATAATTGTTATTTCTTTAGTACTATTATATTTATGTATTACTACAGTTATAAATATTAAAATAACAAATGGTTATGAACATCATTATAATATATTGTATCGTTAGTAATTTAATGATCAATATAACTTGCTTTAACTCACTTTACAAGTAGTAGCAACAAAGGTGTGATTGCTAAAGATTATATGCAATTCACCTTAAGAGCTTAAAAATTTCCAAAAAAATTATGCATACTATATTGAGCTTTTATTTATTTATGCCGCGTCACTGTTCACCTTCAAAGAGCAATGAAATGGTGGCAATATCTATAATTACGATTTCAAATGAACAATTGATGTTCTCATGACATTTGATATATTACTCTGTGCGTGTTGTTTATAATTAGTTTGTAAAGATACAGCTATTACCAATAGGTCAAATCTCACAGATTCAATTCTTAATTAAATAGACTATGTTCATTTGCATCCCAAGAAAACTTCGTACATAATATGACTAAAGGTATTTTAATGATAAATTGCGTTTCTATTTATTAGAACATGAATAAAACAAAAGTTAGAGAAGGTTGATGAATTGTGATGAAATCCGGAAATCCGCTTAACAAACCTAACACATAATCTTTAATTGTCTATTTCTCATTCAGAAAATGAATTTGCACAATTTTCATGATACATTTTGTTTCAGGGTAACACGCAACTAATAGACACGGATTTTTCACCACAAGTTACAGCGACATGTAAAACAGGACACATGAATATACGGGTAGCTTTTAATAGTAGTTTTGTTGGAGCTGTTCATGCAAGAGAATATAGGACACCAGCGTGTATGGTCCAAGGAGATGGAAGTAAATTAGTTACGTTAGATATTAATTTATTTGCAAGTGCAAACTCTCCAGAATATTGTGGACTACTAATCAATAATGTAAGTATTATTTACATTTTTCCACAGTGTGAAATTTAATTTGAAGAATAATTATTATATATGTTAGTTACACATGTTATGCAAGTTTTAAACAACCGCCAAATATATTTTTTTGTAATTTAGCTTTACTTAACTTACAGCCTAGAACAGAACGGTTACACCCCGGTTCAGCGGTTCTCGATTCAGAGGTCCCCGTTTTACCGTCCCGTTTCAGCAGATTCTGTTCCAGCGGAGACCCGTTGCAGCGGTTCCCGTTTTAGCGGTGACCCGCTTCAGCGGCCCGCGTTTCGGCGGTATACCTTTTCCCCAGCCCCTGTGTACTATTTGGTTTTTCACGTTTTCCATAATTTACCTTAAGTTGGTAGTGAAATAGATACATAGCGCTTGGAATTGTTGATTTTTTAAAGACGCGGATGATCCCTTCAAAAAGTTGACCTCAATCAATTCATTATTAGCAATTTGAAAATATTAAAATGTGAACTATTAATTAAAATTAATTTATTCATATTGAATATAACCAATAATTACTTTTTGTGACAACTGTATTTTTTATTCTTTTTTTCTGAACAACCAAAGTACTTGATAAGTTAATTCATTTTTTGGTCGACGTTATGCTAACGCATTTTCCTACAAAAACGGGAACCGCTGGAACAGGGGCCGCTGAAACGGGGCACCGCCGAAACGGGAACCGCTGAAACGGGACCGTTGAAGCGGGGGCCGCTGAATAGGGGATATGCCGAATAAAACATTGTATATGTCACGTGTGTAAAAGTATGCTCAATGACATTAAAAACGCAACTCGAAGGAATTGGAACTGGTAGATAAAGTTTTACTGAAATCGTGTCTATGTTAAAGGGAATACACTGGTTAAAAATAGAAGACGAAAGAGTAGCCATAGAAACCAAGGCTTGACATAGTGTGGAGAAGTTGCTTAAATCGAATCCAATCGTTTGTTATGATCGCCTACCAAGGATGGTTCGAGGATGGCCATGAAATGCGTCGAATATGTAGAAGAGAAACAGTACCTACCAATGGACGACAAAGGTTTCTCCACCTTAAAAGTCATTTAGAGATCTTTGCATAATGGAATAAAGCTTACGCCAAAACGAAGCTTTGGCCTTATTTGTTATAGATGAGATTTTGCCGTTAGTCAGTGTTTGAACTGGAGCATAGGAAGACTTCATTGATCCAATCAATGGTATCAGGACATCTTCACTTATGAACGATGGCTGTACTAGGAAAACCTGCTGAAAGGCGTAAAATGCAATTTTTTGCATGTCTACCCCTAAGTAGTTGTTATAGTATGAGATGCTGTTGCTTATGGAAATAAGTTCTTGTGCTCTTCATTTAAGGCAATATGAATACCTGCAGGTGCGTTCTCATCTACTTCCACACGTTTAGCAGCTAGAAGATTTTCTAGCAGGATAATGCTCTGCTCGATTTACTCCCTATTGAACATGTATGGGGCATGATGGGTAGAACTGAGGGCTCTACTGAATCCCCCATTAATATTCGATGATTTTGGAATTGAGCTACATGTTGTTCCCCCAGTTCCAAGACTTTGTTGATATTGCGTTTTCAATGTCATTGAGTGTATATTACAAGTTTCGTAAAGCAGATGTCTATTGGAACAATCAAAAGTCAGCAATTTTTAAAGTGAAGAAAAGTTATTTGAAATCTTCATTTTAGTAAGATTAAGAAAATTTTTTTGTACTTAGTAATTCTGTTAGTAACATTGTTATTGTGATAAAACGTATCAAATGTGATAGTTATCCACAATGACTAACATTACAAAAAATCTTGCATAAAACAAGATGCAAAATTGCTTATTTTTTCCACACGATGTGTTTGACACTGGCTACGCTCGTTGTCTAATAAAAATGCACTTCTTTTGCAACTTGATGTACAAATGGCTATATTTCAATAAACAGTACTATTATTTTATTTATTAATAATACGAATAATAATTAATAATACGACACGGGATGTAAAGGAGGCTACGAAGAAGAAGATGAGAGTACGATTTATTAAAAAAATACTAATACTAAAACAGTAATACGTCCATTACATTCGAGAATTCTAGAATCACATGCGGTTGGATATTTAGTTCGGGAAAAAGTAATGAAACAAAGCCTACGTGGTCTGCTTTGTTTAAGGTATTCATTGTATCTCATATTATGTCTCTAGAGTTTTTAATTAGTAAAACGTAAAGTAAGTTTTAGGCAGTGGTCCAAAATAGTACTGTATGTATTGGAATCTAGAATATTACTGAAGATAGAAAGTTGGTAGAATAGAGAAGGATTTCAGTGGTGTACTGGAATTTCACTTATGTTTGAGTTTTCGAAATAACAATAACCCAAAATTGTGCATTTTTAAAAACCGCTTATAATTTATTATAAATATTTTTTTAAATCTTTTTTACTTTCTTTTTTAAAATTTTTGCTCCAAACACTATGTAACTATATACTTTATATAAATTGCAATACTATGACGATTATACACAGTATTTTCATATTTTATAAATTTGTTTGACACTAACATTAAAAATTTCATTACTGAGGACGATTCCTGCAATTGCTATCGAAATGTATAACATTTGTATAGTTTATATAAAATGTGCCAACATAAATATCTATAATTGCTTGTAATAGAATTGAGAGATCTAAAAATTTGATCGAAAATGAAAAGAATCAATCTTTTGTAGATAACCAGCCAACTAGAAAAGTGATTTCTTGAATAACAGTAGTGCTAACTAACTGCTGCTGGGGGGATTGTCCTTTTGTGGATTTTTTGCCTCGTCCTAGTGTAGCAATTCCATTATGTGACATGACATTTTCATAAAAATCACTCAACAACGATATTTTAAATTTAACTTCATAAAGACCTACATTGCTAAAATGTAGTGCGCAGACCTTCGTAAATAGTACTCTCTCGTAGTGCAGTTGAGCGGCACATTCTTCGTAGTTCTTAAAATCCTGTTTGTTCATTAGCAGTGTTACGGATGAATTTTTTTAGTGGCTTTTTTAACTCTCTCAAAAAGGTTAAAGGTGAACAAAATTCTACTTTTGACATATGCCATTCTATTTGGCCGTGCTTGTTGTCTATTTCTTGGATGGTACCATGCCCAGGAATCAAAAATATTTCATGGTGTCGTAGCAGGTCTAATGTGCAAAAAGCAATATAAGAATGCCTGTTATGGGGGACACAACGGCCACTCCGCGTAATTAATTCTTCAATGTCATTGTCTGCTAACACCCTGTCCACTATTTTTCGGAAGTGACTAGCAAGACAGTTACCAGATCTACCCGCAACAGACTCCATCCATACATCACAATAAGTAGTGTTTGTGGTTGAGAGGTAGGCAGTCAAATTGTATGTTGTCAACTTTGGCAAATAAAAATTGTTTCCAACAAATGTTTTACGGCATGTAATGACATTTTCTAAAACAAGAGATAGTACTAGGATTCCACTACGTTTGTTTTGTTCTTTTTCCTGCCTTAAAGCAACTTTTTCTGCCACGTGGTGCTGCATTTGTTCTTTCTCTTCTTCACTTAGAGTCTTTTCTTTCTTTAAATAATATGACGTACATGTTTCGCACACATCTTTTTTCGGCATGTGGAATGTGTAGTTAAATTTGGTATAACAAATGTGCCTGTATTATTTTGGTCATAAGTAATGTCCTGGCATGTGGTAGGCAACACGCATTCCACTTAGCCGATTCCACTCGAAAATATTTAGATGGAGAGAATCCAAGTAGTCGTCGACCATATTAAATAATTTGTTACTGTACAGTCACAATATTGCAGGCTTAATAGCAAAAGAAAATATCTAGAATCTACACTTAACATACCTAAATGTATATATTATTTTGGTCAGAAGTAATGTCCCGGCATGTAGGCAACACACATTCAACTTTGCTGATTCCACTCGAAAATATTTAGATGGAGAAGGGGTATGGTCATTCAATATTTTGTAAAGGTAGGGTGGTAATTGATAATTGCAAAGACATATAATAGTATTGTATGTTCTTTTAGTAGTTATACAAAAATTGGAAAAACCTAATCACACTTTGTATCAATTCAAACACGCAAATTGCTAATAAGGTTTTAAACTTGCTTTTCTACCAAAATAATATTTAAATACTCCAAAATGTTAAAATCTAACTGTAATTGTTAAAATCTCCATACCTTTAAGAAATATTTGAAATACTAATTTTGAATACTAACAGTTTTAATTATTTATATTGTAGTAATAGAATTAAATTAGCTGCAAGCAATTTAAAGCTAAGGGAATTGGTGCGTTCTGATAAATGGTTTGAATAACAGTTTCAACGTCAAAATGGAGAACCGCGGATTGGTGTAGCGGTACAGTAGTTGCCTGACACGCCGTTGAGGCAGGTTCGGTTCCCGGATCATGCAATTTTTTTTCTGCTATGTTGCAGTAGTATCGTTTATGTAATGTACTTTTGTTAGGTTGCAGTAGTTTTGTTTGTTTTTTTTCCTATTATATCGTTACATTTTTATACTAGTCCAGTCAGTCACCGTTCCCGTATAATTTTTCCAATAATGGATAGATAGACTAATTCTAAGCAACTTTTGTTCTATAGAGTTTTTTCTAAAAGTCTATACTTTTCGACTTATTCGCGAGTGAAAGTGTCAAATGTTTCAACCAAAAAAGCCACGTTTTCAGGCGGTTTTTCGTCAATAACTCAAAAAGTAAGTATTTTACCCAAAAAATCATTTTTATTAAAAATGTAGCTTATAAAAAAATAAAAAGAATGGTAGGTTTATGGTGTCTATAGACCCAATACAAGCGAGCAATAGCTTGTTGAAGGTTGATTCTTATTAGTTTAGTCAAACGCCAAAATTGAAAGTTTCAACGTGAAATAATAAAAACCAATGCATTTTCGGGGAAAACTTGTGGAACCTTTTTTAAAGTGCTTGAAAAAGCCTTTATTTTTGTTTTTTATCAAAGTCCCTAGCTTCAAACCTAAGCGAGTTATGACGAAAATAAAGTTGGTCTCAATTTTTTTCGGCGATAGAAAAATGTAAAAATTACCACCCCAATTGAAAATAATCGTTACCACTTTAAAATTCACTTTTTGACCGGTTTAAAGTGCTTAGTTTTAAAAAAAATTGAGATTGAAGTGAAAAGAGCATTTTTGTAATTTTGCAAAATTACCTTTTCTTCAAAATAACTCAAAAACTATTAATGATATGCAAAATTTTGTAGAGTACAAAATCGTAGGTTTTGCTTTTCCGAAATTTTTCGTTTTTTTTCCTATAAGATAAAAATTGACTGTTTAAATGGTGCATATATTCGTAAATGGTAACTTGTTGCATTTAACTTGTAACTAGTAACTTGTTGTATGTAAGCACTTTAAACCGGTCAAACTTCTAGAGCATATTACAAGCTACATAAATAGAATTGAATTTTAAAGTGGTAACGATTATTTTCAATTGGAGTGGTAATTAGGGTTTTTTTGTCGCCGAAAAAAAATGGGGACCAACTTTATTTTGATCATAACTCGCTTAGTTTTGAAGCCAGGGACTTTTATAACAAACAAAGATAAAGGTTTTTTTCCAGCACTTTAAAAAAGGTTTCATATGTTTTCACCGAAAAATGCATTGTTTTTTTAGTTATTTCACGTTGAACCTTTCAATTTTGGCGTTTGACTCAGAACCAACCTTTAACAAGCTATTACTCGCTTGTATTGGGTCTATAGATACCATAAACCTACCATTATTTTTATTTTTTTTATAAGCTACACTTTAATAAGATTTATTGTTTCGCTAAAATACTTACTTTTTGAGTTATATACGAAAAACTGCCTGAAAACGCGGTGTTTTTGATTGAAAAATTTGACACTTTCACTGGCGAATAAGTCGAAAAGTACTGACTTTCAGAAAAAACCTTATAGAACAAAAGTTGCTTAGAATTAGTCAATTTATCCATTAATGGCAAAATTATTTGCAACGATTATTTTCAATTGGGGTGGTAATTAGGGTTTTTTTTTGTCGCCTAAAAAAATAGGGACCAACCTTATTTTCATCATAACTCGCTTAGTTTTGATGCCAGGGACTTTTATAACTAACACAAATGAAGGTCTTTTCAAGAACTTTAAAAAAGTTTCCATAAGTTTTCACCGAAAAATGTATTGTTTTTTAGTTATTTCACGTTGAAACTTTCAATTTTGGCGTTTGACTAATAAGAACCAACCTTCAACAAGATATTACTCGTTTGTATTGGTCTACAGACACCATAAACCTACCATTCTTTTTATTTTTTTATAAGCTACATTTTTAATAAGAATGATTTTTTGGGTAAAATACTTGCTTTTTGAGTTATTGACGAAAAACCGCCTGAAAACGTGGCTTTTTTGGTTGAAAGATATGACACCTTCACTCGTGAATAGGTCGAAAACTACTGACTTTCAGAAAAAAACCTTATAGAATAAAAATTGCTTATAATTAGTTCATCTATCCATTATTGGCAAAATTAAACGGGAAACGGTCATTGACTGGACTAGTATAAAAATCTAACATCTATGGTATGATAGAAAAAAAAACATAAACAAAACTGCTGTAACCTAACAAAAGTAAATTACATAAACGAAACTACTGTAACATAGCAGAAAAAAAAATTGCATGAGCCGGGAATCTAACCTGCCTCAACCGCGTGTCGGGCAACTACTGTACCGCTACACCAACCCGCGGTTCTCCATTTGGACGTTTATACTGTTATTTAAACCATTTATCAGAACGCATCAACTCCCGTAGGTTTCATTTGATTGAAACTAATTTAACTCTATTACTACAATATAAATAATTAAAACTGTTAGTATTTAAAATTAGTATTTCAAATATTTCTTAAAGGTATGGAGATTTTAAGAATTACAGTTAGATTTTAACATTTTGGAGTACTTGATTATTATTTTGGTAGAAAAGTAAGTTCAAAACCTTATTAGTAATTTGCGTGTTTGAATTGAAAGAAATTGTGATTAGGTTTTTCCAATTTTTGTATAACTACTAAAACGAGTTATCCTTAGAACATATAATACTATTATATGTCTTTGTAATTATCAATTAACACCCTACCTTTACAAAATATTGAATAACTATACCCCTTCTCCATCTAAATATTTTCGAGTGGAATCAGCAAAGTTCAATGTGTGTTGCATACCACATGCCGGGACATTACTTCTGACCAAAATAGTACATACATTTAGGTATGTTAAGTGTAGATTCTAGATATTTTCTTTTGTTATTAAGCCTGCAATACTGACTGTACAGTATCAAATTGTTTAATATGGTCGACGACTACTTGGCTTCTCTCATCACAAATTTTCCTACTGTTTACCTTGCGTCTAAAATTTGTTCGAGGTATATTAGCTTCCCTGGTTTGTATGGTATATATTGGCTTTTGTGAAATATTGAAAGTGCCTAGGAAGAATTGTTTACAAACTTGAAACTTTTCTTCTCAAATTTTACAAAAATATTTGAAAGGGAATTGTCTACGTGAGATTCCGTCTACAGTTTTACGGTTTTTTTTTATAAATTTTTGGGTATTCTCTTGTAAAAACAAATACATTTCATTTTGGAACGGGCAGTAGTTTTTCTGTCATGTGTGCCAATATTTCTTGCACATTTAAATTTACAGTTACTTAAACAGTCCTTTGTAGTTTTAATCTGTTTGGGTTCGACGTTTTTCAGTCAGTACAGGAGTTGTCCCAGTATTACATGTGGTCCTTTTGCCATCAAAATAGGTGCGTTATCTTCGTTACGTAATTACTTGTTGAATTTCGCGTTTCTACCAGTTCATCTGTTTGCTTTTCATCAAATTGTTCATTTTCGTCAACACCTTGAGCCAAATGTAGTAACTCTGGAAACAAAGAAAACATTTATATAGTTATAATATACTTTTTGAAAGTTTTATTGAATGTAGCAGAAAACAAAACGTCGGCCTAATTCTAAAACCTTATAAGTCAAGTGACTTTCATTTTACAGGAAAGCATTAAAAACGTCTTAAAACGTTATAAAACAATTGACTGAAAAGGTTTTTTTACACAAATATATTAGATACGGCGATATTCAACAGCAGATTATAAATTTTAGAAAAAAAATTATTTTTTCCTTTAACAATAGGACGAGATTTTAAAATGAAATGTTTCAAATTTTTTGTGACTTAGAAGCTTCAATATTTCGAAGACGTTTCAAAGTATTGTAGGGCAAATAAATACATTAGTTTTATTTTTAGATTATTTATTCTTTGAAACAGTAAAGCACATTCTAATATAACACAAAATTTTATCAAGAAGAACATCACCAAAACACATCAGATGCAAAAGGAAAAAAACCAAGTACTTAATCTTTATGTGGTAAATTATCATAAAAAGAATAGAATGCTTTTTCGATTACTCCTTTCAATACATGCAAATTATCAAACTTCTTTTTTTCAATTTTTAGACCCTCCGTATATAAGCATGGTATGTTAGATGCATTTACATTATTACCTTCCCCTTTCATTCTTTGGGGCAAAATTTGTCAGTCTTCATTATACACAAGCTTAATTAATCTAGATGGATCGTATCTAAGAAAATGGTTTAAAAAATTTTAAAAACTTATTTCCCTTCTTTTCCTTTTGATTTTTCATCTCTTGTAAAACATTTCATCTACAAATGTTTCCTGAGATTGATTCATCAACATTTCCAGTGTTATATCGAAGGCATATGTCGCATTGATCCTTTTTGGGTTTATATAAACTATACTGGATATTCGAGAATGTATTACTAAAAAAAGCAGAGGACAGGGCTGCAATACCTTTTTCCTGGCATTATTTCTTGTAGCAGAGATATAATTGTTGTTTTTACGTCCAGTGTGGTTCTAGGCATTTTTTATTGGATGATGATCGACAATAGTGCGACTCCATATTCGGAAGGTTCTTCAAAAAGGCTGTCAAAAGCTGACGTGCTTCCTTTTTATAATTTGTTGCACGTGTCTTTCTTATAGTGTTATTTTGGTTTTCTATATGGTTATCTTCGTCTTCTGCCTCGCTGCTTTTACCATCGATAATTTCACCTTTAACCCAGCTGATCAATGTCCATTCACCTATATTAAGAGAGTTTAAGAATTGTTTTTTACCTACTTTTAGTCTTGACCCTTCTGGTGTTTTTAAATGGCAATATAAAGAACGATTTCTGCGGGAACTTGCTGAACTACCTTTTCTTTGCATTACGGCTTTAATTCTACCAAGTTTCTTGTTTGTGACCAAGACTGTCCAAAGCTTTGTAAATATAGCTTCTCTTTGTTTCTGTGTTAGATTATTACATTGAAGCTTCGATTTTATTTGCTTTGTACACAGAAACAAGCAGATTTAAGCTGCCTGGTTTTTTTAGCCTTGCTAAACGTCATTTTCTGTTACCTTTCTGTAGTCATTTATATTCCAAGCCTTTACATCTCTTCTTTTCTTGTAGACTACATTCCCATTCTTCTATATTAATATACATATTTCACTGGAGCTGGTTGAACAGATGTATTTTATGCAGTTATTGTGCCTAGCTCTGCTTCATTTTCATCAGTTGATGATAAACTGTTATCAGAACCTGCTCCCCATTCTGCATCTTCTGCTGTTCAACATCTAAAAATTTTTCAGTTATCATGGATAGTTCTTTCCTTCTTTTGTTTGCATACTAGCATCAGAAGTTTCTCCCCATCGTGCTTCCAAATTACTTTCACTTTATTCGCAGTACTCGATAAGACCATGCACAACTTCTAGGGCGTATTTAAGTGATTCATCGGTTGAGTCTTTTCCACACCTTAGACTTTCAAAAACACCATTACTTATAATTATTTATTAAAATTATTTCGGGATTTATAGTCTTTTACCATTATAATTTTCAGGACTATTGTCATTTTTGCACTTTCCGTTTGAAGTGCTACGCTTGATGATATCTTTTTCACGTGGACTAGCTAATTCTTTCGATAAAGACGTCTTTATTACAACCAAATTCATAATTTTACCTGTTCTTGAGGATATCGTTCTACAAATGATGTAAAATTATAAGCTTGTAAGTCAAGCGTTTACTACATATTTTTAAAATAAAAAACCCGCAACTCTAGTGTTCAAACAAACTGAATAAATCTGTGAAGTTTCGTGAATTGAGGCGTGTAATATGAAGTGTAATAATAATATCTTTGAAATAAGTGAAAATTATAATAATTCTAACACCGTTCTTACCTTAATCCAGAGGAATTTGAGCACACACCGTTTGAGCTGTTTTCAGTCATTGAAATTTGTGACTTACGCGCTCTTAATATTGTGATAACTGTCAAATACATACGAGTTTTTAAAAATAGCCCACAGATGCCGCTGGAATCGAAAACGACTTACGGCGTTTTAATATATTGTAGGTGTCAAAATTTTTTATACACTGATATGCGTAACTCCATTATCGGACTTACGAGGTTCTGAAATTAGGCGGACGAAAAGTATCTGTTTCTACTTGCAAAGCCGCAACTAAAAGCATTCTCAATATTTACTGGAGGACTTGTTGCTGCGCTTTTGAACTCTTCAACTTTCAACAAAATGTGTATTTTCTTCAATATATTCTGTAGTTTCCATCGTATCTTCATTTAACGCCATTAAAACATCTAAAGCAAAAAATATTTCAGTGGCATGTCTTCCTACTTTATATTTTGTTATTATGCTATATCGTGAACGGTACTACAACGTGATCAATCTCAAGTGTACTGTAGTGGTATGACAAAAATCCCTAGTTGTCAATATTGTCGTGTTTTGCAGTTGGCTGTTTTGGATTTTTAGTTTATGTCATATTATACCTTCGTTTTTCACTTTTGTATTTTTTTGGTGCCGAAATGTTACAAAATGTATTTGCGAATATGCAACGTAGGGTGAACTTATGTATACAATTTAATGGCGGTCATTTTGAACATATGCTGTAAAGCAAAGTGTGATAACTAATGTGTACCTAAGGAGTTAAAAAAAATTTGTAAAAGACATTGTCATTCCATAAACATGTACTGTAAATTTTATTTAATTATAATGAAATTATAACATTTAAATACTTGAGATTCATTATTTTGTAATGATTTAATCCAATCATTAAATAATATTTTATTTATTTTATTGTATTTTATAGGAATGCAGTCTAATCAAATACAAAATAGTCATTATTTAAATTAAGATAATATTTTATAATATGTGCAAGTTAATGACCTTCATACAGATTTGAAACTGATCGTAGTTTTTACTCGAACCATGCTCTAGAGTAGCTAGAGCAATACAGCTTCTTACCAACCTATCAGTGGTACCAACTTAAATATTTTGATCACGTGGTATACACTTGAGATTGATCACTCTGTATAATATAACCAATTCTCACCCGTTTCCTCAGCCACGTGATTCAAGTTGTTGGTAGAAGCTGCACCAATTTCCATGTTGTTTCCCCGTTCAATCATAATAACTACTCAAAATAAAACAATAATTAACCATCAATATAAAGTAATAACATGAAAATACATAACCATATTTAATATTTTAAAAGCTCTGGAACTCATTTCCGTGGCTCATATAATCTATTTGTTTTGCCCCCTAGATTTGGGGTGTTTTATTATTACACCAATATTATGCTGGTATTTGTCGGTTACCACTAACCACAAATCTGGTTATACCGGATGCCCACGAGATCACTTTTCGGCTGCCATTTTTTTATTTATCTATTGATTTAAATGAAACTTGGCAGGGTTGTTACTCTAACCAAACGTCATTTTTAGGAATTTTTGACAAGCATTTCCGACTTCCGGTTTCACCGGAAATGACCTTAACTTTTAATTTTTAAATGACACCCCTTGTATATTTTTTGTTTTTCGGATTATGGAGGTCATTTTACGGCCGATTGCGTAATATTTAAATCGATTTTTTTCCAAATGTAATGTTAAAATTGAATTTTATTTTCTCATCCAGAGTGCCATGACCATCTTAAAATCATTCTACATACTTAACTCACTTCCAGAAAAATGCAAACTCATTTTTATCTTTGTTAACTTTTTTACTAGAACGTTCTAAACTTTATTTTTGCCGTAGCTCAAAAAAATTAAATGGAAACATACCACTTTCATAAAACTACTAAATGCAGTATTTTAAAACGAATTTAATGTTTTGTCATTTTTACCCATTTTCGATTTAAAACATTTTTATTTTTATATTTACGTCTTATTCATTAATAAAATACACTTCCTATGTCACAGTACATCAAAGTTGCCATGAAAACAATAGGTGGCTAGGTTGCCATGGAAACACTATTCTAAATTTAAAAGTTTGACAGGTAATAATAAAGGTTGTTGTTTATTAACATAAATCTAATATTTTACTTAAAAATTAAATTAAAGTTTGTACTTAGTTTAATTATAAAATTAACAAAAATGTTTACCAAGAGTGAGCAGGTTGATATACTTATTATGTATGGACATTGTGCCAAAAATGCAGCGGAAACCGAACGAGTTTATCGGCAAGAATATCCTGAGCGTCTTCATCATCCTACAAGACAATACATTATCTACCTTATAAGAAAAATGCGCCAAGAACCAGATAATTTGCAAACATTTTATTATTAATGAACAAATGGAAGAAAATGTAATAGCATATGTCATTGAAAACCCCACAGCATCCACAAGGGAAATTGCTTTTGAATTTGACATTGGCGTAGAATCAGCAAGAAAGATCTTGAAGAAACATGGATACAAATCATTTAAGTACCAGCTTCACCAACATTTGTACGAGGGAGATTTTGTTAGAAGACTGGAATATTGCAACTGGTTCTTGGAACATAACGATGCCGATAATAGCCTAGCCAATTCTATTTTGTATTCTGACGAGTCGAGATTTACCAATAATGAAATGTTCAACCGGCAAAATACAAGATATTGGTCAACGATAAATGAACACCGAATGATGGAAGGTAATTTTCAAGAGATATTTGGAGTAAATGTATGGGCTGAAATAATTGGTACTCGTATTGTGGGACCGATTCTTTTCAAGCGCATTTAAATGCAGAACGATATTTGGGTTTTTTACAACATGAAATTGAAAATTTTTTGGAGGAATTACCGTTGGAAATAAATAATCAACACCTTTATTATCAACAAGATGGTGCGCCGGCTCACAACGCTATTGTTGTGAGAAATTACTTAGAAGAACGATTTGGAGAACATGTTATCTCTACCCGTGGGCCGATCCGGTGGCCTCCTCGTTCGCCTGACCTTACACCTCTTGACTTTTTTTGTGGGGCCATATTAAGGAGATTGTTTACCGAACACCGCCAACAACACTTAACATCTTAGAAAACCGTATACGAGCGGCATTTGCTAGCATTACCCCCGACATGCTTAGGAATGTCGTAGAAAACAACGTTTTTCGTGTTAGGAAATGTCAAGAGGTGGAAGGGCAGCACTTTGAAAATTTAATTGGTGGTTAAAAGGTCCGAAAGTTATAATCTAATACCTATTGTTAATGTTATATTATTGTTAATGTTATTAATTTTTTTAAATTATTTTTAATACTGTTTAAAATTATTACACTCTATTTTAAAATAAATTTTGTTCAATCGTTGTCTGAAAAAATTGGGGAAATACGCAAAGCAATGCATTAAAATTGTGCTGCTTTAAAAACAACTCTCAGACGCGCCCATAATGTGTCTGTCCTTTTCTTTCTTTTTTGCTACGGCAAAAATAAAGTTTAGAACGTTCTAGTAAAAAAGTTAACAAAGATAAAAGTGAGTTTGCATTTTTCTGGAAGTGAGTTAAGTATGTAGAATGATTTTAAGATGGTCATGGCACTCTGGATGAGAAAATAAAATTCAATTTTAAAATTACATTTGGAAAAAAATCGATTTAAATATTACACAATCGGCCGTAAAATGACCTCCATAATCCGAAAAACAAAAAATATACAGCGGGTGTCATTTAAAAATCAAAAGTTAAGATCATTTCCGGTGAAACCGGAAGTCGGAAATGCTTGTCAAAAATTCCTAAAAATGACGTTTGGTTAGAGTAACAACCCTGCCAAGTTTCATTTAAATCGATAGATAAATAAAAAAATGTCAGCCGGAAAGTGATCTCGTGGGCATCCGGTATATGTCAAAATTAATTTAACAGGTGCCACATTTTTTAGGCGTTTTGAAGTTTTTAAACTGACAATATAATCAATTGCTCACTTTCAAACTGCTCTGTAGTTGCTATGAAAACGGATATTTAAAAAAATCTTGATTTTTAATAATTACAAAAAAATGCAACATATATTAATCATGTGAAAATAAATTAAGCAAATTTGACATTAGTAAAAAATATACCAACTTTGTAAAAATAAATCCCAAATCTACGGAGCAAATAAAAAAAAATTATACACACATTCACTAAAATATTGAAGATTTGGTTACTAACGCTGCTATGGGAAAACCGAGTTCTAAGTACCAAAGAGTAATTATATATTATTTGTAAGTACTATCCCTCAAGTATCGACGTTCTAAGTGCATCCAGATAGAACTTTGTTCATAATTTTAGTTGAACTGCTACCTGAGTTAGGACGTTGAACCAGTACTATTTCACCTATAGAGCGCGAGATGGCGGCAATAGTTACTGAAACCAAAGAGTACCTACAAATTACCCTTTGTGCAAACTAATAAATTTGATCCTTTAATAATCGGATATACTAATATCTCATTTTTGTTAAAGTTTGCAATTACAACCGTGTCATTCTAAGGTGAAGAAATATGAATAATTTTTTATAGTTGTAACCAGTTCATTAGCCTCTATTTTAAAGTATACATCTTGGAAAGATATTGAGCATTTGTATTACTTCGAAAACAATATAACTTAGAAGTAAAAAACTTTCGGGACACCCTGTACATTATCGTACGTCCAAAGCAAGTGTCCAATATAGTGGAACATAGAATAAACACAAATGTAAATAACGTTATCGTATTCCTATACATAATCAATGAATGTTTGCAAGATTTATTGTAAGTGTTCACCCACAACCGATTATCCCTGAATTGTTTTATAATTTACTTTCGACTTTAACAATAAACACACAGCGCGGTGTATATAAACAATACAAGATTAGAATCGCTGTTATGCTATTTTTATTCGTCTAGATAAATGTATTGTAGGTATACATCTTTATTATAAATTGAATTAAAAATAGTTTTTTATGAGCTGTGAATTATAATAAAATTGCCATAAAACTATTTTATTGTGGTCTAGGGATCCTAATTCTCATGCTTTGAAAGTATTAAATATCGCTTAAATTTGTATAATAACTTAAAATTGACCTATAAAGATTAAAGTAGTTTTATGTGCAATAGATAGATAATTCAGTAATGCAACAACAATTTCTTCTTCTTATCTAAACTTTCGTTATTTGCTATTATACATAGTTTTGTGATGTGCTTATTTATAAGATACCTAAACTATTTTACAGCATAGAATAGATTCATACTCGAATTTGGAACTTAATAATAATAATAATAATATTAATCCAAAGATCAAAACATTTGGTATAGGACAGGTCACAGAAGTAACTTAAGAAAAAGCAATAAAATGAAACAAATAGAATTTTATATTTAGATTTAAAATTTGTAGTTTGTAACGAGGCATAGTTTATTCGAAATAGAAATTAAAAATTGATAGAAAGGTATTCTTCTAAAGAGTAAAGACAATTTTGTATTACGTATTTAACTTTTACTGTTTTAATACTCGTAGATTTTTATCATTAGGTAATTTGTTGTAAAACGTACTTCCTGTATAATAAGGATTATTTTCAAAAAGTGAGTCTATTAACTTCATACTGTAAAAGATGTCCGAAGCGAGTATTATAAGTGTTTCTTGTTTAAAGTATGATATTCGTGGATATTGGTGGGGAGAGCATAAAGAGTGATGTTTAGGAATTTTTCTCTTCGGAGAGGTCGTGAAGAAGTTGTGTTAAAATTGATGGAGGGAGAGGAGGGGGAAATTCCGTTTGGGTTTTTCACGTGAGTATAGTGGTCAGTGAGGATATCTCGTGTAGGGATTGCGTCACCGAAGACCGTACGGTGTGCAAAGTTTCATTGTAGTACATACGTGTTGGTGGTTTAGTGAGGTTATTAGAGCATTCGAAAGAAATTCTGTACATTCGTCTTAGCATGCGACGTTCGACGTGGTGTAGTATAGTGTTGGGGTGGCAACCTCTGACTCGACACCAAAGGACGCTCACTGGGGTATACGTCGGGGAGCTAGTCCAGACTTTTTGTGAAAAGATCCTTAAGCATGTGGCTGCTTGTTGAAGTATAAGTCTTTCATTATTGAGGGATATTGAGACATTACAGTCAACCAGATTGGGGAATATGTTGTCGATGTAGTTGAGGTGTCGGATGAGTATCGCTTGTATTTTGTTTGGGTTGACGGAGACTCTCCTCGGAATTTCCCAGTTAGAGACGTTCCGGGGAGTTCTGCTGTTGCTCAAAAAGCAGTGTCGTCCGGAAACAGCGCAACAGAAACTCCGAGAAACAGTGGGAATATCATAAGTACAGGATGGAAGCCAAGACAGAACCTTTCGGTACGACCGCTGTGGGTTTAAATGGATTGGAAAATGTGTTCCCTACTTTGACTCGTACCGACTGATTGGTCAAGTACCAGAGGAGGAGTTTGGGAAGTTGCCTGGGATACCTAGGTCCAGAGTCCCATACTCAAATGTTTTCTTAATGTTCAGAAAATCTGCCAAATTGCATTTCTTGTGATTTAGTACTCTGTTGATCACCTTAAGGAGGGGAGAATGGAAGTTCTGATTGCGACCCGTCGAAAAGTAGGTGTAATGCATTTATTGTAAATTTCAGTCCGTAATTTGAGAGCTCGGTCAGGTAATGGTTTGCTGTTTAGGTCGTTTTAACCTGGGGTAGCATTGTGTCCTTTTTCGAAGTATGTGCTGACTTGGTTGGGGGTGATGGGGCATAGAAATGATTCTCATGGATTTAACAGTCCGCGTTACAATGTCAATTGTATTTGTAATTATAATCTGGGATAACGACGACTTTGGTACGCTTTCCTGCCATCCAAGCGAACTTTCGCCGTTGGACGTAGGAGAGTGATGTGGCGTGAACGATCCTACTGACACTATTACACTGGCCTAGGAAGATCTGAAGCAGGGCATGTTAGCCTATGTAGAACGTATTTAATGGTGAGCGGGCGGTGTCTGGTGGTGTGTGGCGTCTTCGAAATCGGTTTATTTGGTTGCTAGGATAGGGTTTTGGATTGTCATCTTCGACAGGAAACTGGCAGGATTTCACTGCTTCTGGAATTGTAAGGAATACCTATTCCTTACAACTCCAGAAGCAGTGAAATCCTGCCAGTTTAGGGTGCGCTCTGCCGCAGTTGTTACAGTTTGGCTGAGCAGCGGATTTTCGGATCGATCTTTGGTTTTCACAACAGTTCGGGAAGCGAATGGTACGGGTTGCACGGTACACCTTGGTATGTCCGACCTGTGTGCCGGTGGTACAATACGTGGGGAGTGGTGCAGGAATTTTGTAAAATTCACAAGGGTGATGTCTGCCAAACATGGTAGCCTTCGAGACGAATCGTATTGATTGATTGCCGGACGGCAGAGCAATCAAATCAAGGACCTCGTTAGCAACGATATTCTTATGTTCATGACAGACTACGCAGGAAAGGAGAGTGGAGCAAAGACGGGGACCGGGTAGCCAGGTAAAGGTTATTGGTGCCGCAACTAAAGGTGCGTACTATCAGGTAACGGGGAGAGGTCTTTACGATACAAGTTGTTCAACGTGACGTTTTTTAGCCTTTGAGACGAATCGTATTGATTGGTTACCCGACGGCAGAGCAATTGAACCAAGGACCTCGTTAGAAACGTTATGTGCATGACAGACTACGCAGGCAAGGGGAGTGGAGCAAAGACGGGGACCGGATAGTCACGTGAAGGTTATTGATGCCGCAACTAAAGGTGTACTATCAGGGAACGGGGAGAGGTCGTTACGAGACTAGTTATTCAACATAACGTTTTTTATGGAAGGTTTAGGGATTTCAGGAAGTTGAATGGGGTTTTTGGTAGGTGGTGGATTTCTGCATATTGCGGATGCAATACCTTGAAAGACGAGTTAATGTAACTGATGTAGGAAGCAAAGGTGAATATGTTTGGTTTGTGTAGAGCGGTTGTTGAGGTGAGTGAAAGTGTAAGATGACGAGGGGATTGTAGGTGTGGTGAAGTTTTTGTGCGCACGTCGGTTGTTGGAGTACCCGAGGGATGGGAAAACAACTTTAACCTTAACGCAGTGGCTTAATCATCATGCTTAATGATATTATTTGGAGTTGGGGACGTAGAAAATTAGTGTAACAGAAGGAAGGGTCTCCGCCGAGACCTCGAGAAAAAAGGAAATCGGAGACCCAATAAAAAATTGAGGAAAACAGTGTTAAAATAAAACTAAAAGAAAAATAATACATTAGTTCTCTATTAAGTTGCTGCTGTAGTCCTGGTGGTATATATATATATATATATATATATATATATATATATATATATGTATATGTATATGTATATGTATATGGCCAAACGATGAAAGGGTGGAAGATTGTACAAAGACGAAATAAGTTAGAGAAATGATTTTTGGACCACGGATAGATATCAATATGGAAGGTACATTTTAAATATATTTTTGATCATACAGGGTGTTTCATGTTGGAGCAAACTAAACTTATGTTTTTTTTTCATGAAACACCCTGTATATGATTACATTTTTGGAAAGCCCATAAAATACGATTTTATTTGCTACCAAATTGTATGGGTCTATCTCCTTTAGTTTTAGAGATATTCAATTGTCTTTCGAAAACATTATCCCACTTGAGGTCGCCGCCACTGAATTGTTAGGCGACTTTAAAAAAAATCGGTTTATAAATTAAAAATGTACAATTTTGCACCCTAAAAACGGTACGTTGCTGGTTATCCATTTTTAATCATATAAAAAGTATTAGTTTGGTTTTTTAATTTTTTAACTTTAAAATTTGAAGCAATGAATTTTGTTAATGTTTTACGCCCCTAAAAATGCCCCGTCAGTTATTGGATTTGTTCATTAACGAACTTGATCTAGATTTGATGGCAAAGAGTTTTTGTACCAAATTTCATATCGATGGCTTTAATGGTTCAAAAGATATCGCGCGCATACACATGCACAGACACACAAACAGACACGAAATTTTGTTTTCTGAAAATGTGTTTTTTTCACTATCAATATGTCGTTCTAGGGAAGTAGGTTATATTTACACAACCTTTTTAAGTTGACATGACAACAGGGATATAATGTCATAATAAATATAATATAAATCATAGAAGAATTGTTAACACATTGCGAGCCACGTCTGGTATATATACCAGACAGCAGTGTTTCTTAAGGGGCCACGTCTGGCATATATGTCAGACGGACAATTGCCACTATCAGACCGCGTCTTGCAAATATGCCAGACGCTACACGCTTTTTCTTATGAGATTTTATTCGGTGGCTTCCCACGAACCGTTAGGTATACTTGGTTTTAGCAGATTCGAATATTTTGCTATTCGTTTCGATAATTTCAATAAAACATCATAATTATTCAAAAATATTTATTTTTTAGTTACAACATAAAAAACAAAATATTTATAATATAAACAAAAAAAATGTACTAAGGCATTTAGGCGAAAAAAAAAATAATACAAGCTGAAAATAAAACCTGTCAAAATAGTTACACGTATAAAAACAAAACTAAACAAAACTACTTTATAAAAAATTTAAAGCATAAAACTACTGATGATTCGAATTAAAACAGTCCAAGCATAGTTGAGGTTCATCTGGGCATTTGTCACAATAGGTATAGACCATTTTTGCTTGATTTTTAGCAACCTTTCTACCCTTAGAAACCTTGAGTTTGGCATAACAAACACTGCAACACCTTCTAATTTTTTTTCCTTGGTCATTCAGTCTTGTTTTCAAAAGGTGAGCATTTCCAGACTTCTTTTCTACTTTTCTGCGTTTTCTACCTTCTATTCCTAGTAACTGTTCTACTAATTTTTCGCGAAAAGTGCAAATTGAGATTTTTTTTCGCTAACTTTTTTATAAATTATCCAAGAGTTCACTATAGCTATACCTAGTAGAAGCTCCATGGCTAACTTTCGGTACCATTTTATTCCTTTACGTAGACTGGATACATACGATGTCATCTGGTCCGACAAGTCTATGCCTCCTTTCCCCTTATTATACGCAAGAATTGCCAAAGGTTTGGTCGTAGCTTTACGTTTCTTGCGAGTATTATTTTTGGCACTAATCCTGGGAACATCAATTTGCTGGTCTTCATTTCCTGCTGACGTAGTAGCGTTTGAATTTTGGATAGCAGAAGAAACCTGACTGGTATTATCGGCTCGGCTCGTCGATGGTTGAGGTCTTGCCAAATCTCTGCTGGTCGAAGGCTTTGGTGATGAACACAAATCTCTGCTGGTCGAAGGTTGTGGCTCATCAGTGTCTGCAGTTCTCAACATTGGTTTAGACTTTGGTAGTACGTCAATCATAATGGGTGCATGCTTGGTAGATATCATCCTGACGTCTCTGGTGTCTCGCCATTTTAGTACCACTATCCCATTTTCATCTTCTCTGAAAACTATATCTCCTCGTTTCAATTTTGCCAACACAACTTCTTTTGGAAAATGTTTTTTGTTAGACCGTAATGTACCAACTACATGGGTACCGTTTTTCAACATCAACTCGGCAAGCTCGTAGCTGGTATAAAAATTATCAATAAACAAAGTTCTATCATCGTTTAGTAATGGTCTACTCAATTCCATGCAGATGTTTGTTGCCAAGCCGACTTCTCGCTGACCATCTTGTGATTTTCCGGCATAAATTTTCATAGCCCATGTATACCCATCTGTTGAACACAGTTTGAAAAGTTTAACACCATAACGATGACACTTATTGGGAATATATTGCCTAAAGATAAGTCGTCCCCTCTAAGGAACGAGTGTCTCATCGATGACGATGTCTTGATCAGGGTAATATAATTGCTGGAAATTTCTTTCCAATATGGCGAGAAGAGGTTGAATTTTAGCTAATCTATCCCCTTTTTGGATAGTCTCGTTATTTCTAAAATTCACCATACTGAGCAACATTTGAACCCGATTTCTAGACACAATGGATGGAGGAATGTGCTGCTTATAAATTCCATCACATGCCGAGTAATCGGGAAGAGACGAAATCTTGACCAGTCCCATCCAAATTATGAGCCCAAAACATTTTTGAATCTCCTCGGGATTGGTTTTAGTCCATTCTTTAAACCAGGAAAATTTCCCTTTTCTGGACGACAAAGATTGCTCTGCAAAACGGTTAGTTTCCTCTACAATTAGACTTATAACATCTTCGTCAACCAAAAGCTTGAACACTTCGAGAGGGGTGATGTCTCTTGGAATATCTTTTTGCACTCCAGACCTTCCAGTAAATGCAAAATACTTTTGTCGACCAACATAATCCGTCCAAGTAGGAGAATGCTCTGCAACATAATTTCCGTTGGCTTCGGCTTCTGCTTCGGCTTCCGCTTCGTCTTCACCTTCCCATTCTGCTTCTTCTTCCTCTCTGTCTCTTTGTATTAATTCACCCACGCTTTCTTCAGATGAACTGTCATGGTCGGAGGTGGTTTCAGTATTATATAGTGGATCTGCAACTGAATCATCCGAACTAAAATCCTCTGGGCCAATACTAGTCTCATTTGCTAAAGGTTCAAGTTCCAAGTCTGTCAAGGCCATGCGTTTACTCATTTTTTTCACTTATCACTTTCACTATTATCCACTGTTCTTTTTTAGTTCACTTTCAACACTTATTTACCTGCAAAAAAACAATAATCAGTATCAATAACTGGCTTACAACAAAAAAAATGTGTCTGTCTGATATGTCAGACGTGGCCCCCTACGTTAAAATTTCCGAAAAATTAACGTGGGGGGCCACGTCTGGCATATATGACAGACACAATAAAAATGGCGGAAAAGGACTGAAAAGGAAAAAAATACGATTAAGAACCCAAAAAAAATAAATTTTACCAATTTTCAACAAAAATCACTCAAAATCACATGTTGGCCCACTGGGAAATTTTCCAAATACTTGCGTGGCACGCAATGTGTTAATAGACGATATATCATGTTGATATTGAAAAAAATAATATACTTTACACAGGAAGTAAGGACTTACTGTACCTCGTCTTGTTAAATCGTTCGCTTACGCTCGGGTTTCAAATAATGCAAATAATCCTACTTACTTCCCTTGTAAAGTAATATACTATTTTGTGTTGTTTAGGTCATAAAACGTTGAGAAATACCAAAAAAAATTGAAAATTTAAACCGATTACTTAGCTTTCTCTTTGTACCTAAGTAAAACACCTTCTTTGTTCTCTAAAAGAGGAGAAATTGAAAGTAAACGTGTAACTAGAGTTCAGCGTATGTATTTGTATCTTCTTTATGGTAAAGGTATCCTACAATATTTCCACAGTCAATTTTACTTTTATTTCATTTTTTAAGATGACGTTTAACATAATATTTTATACCACAATAAGAAATGTTCCATTTCAATCAAGAAACTCGTTACCTGCTAATGGTCAAATGGAATATTTAAATATTGCATCTCGTGGTTCAGCTGTCTAATTGTGTGGCTTAGAGTCTAATTAATTAATGATTAAAACGTTTTTCTAAACATTGCTTAGTTCAACTAAGACTTCAAGTATCTAATTTATACCACCTATAGTAAAATTATTTATGCGCGTCATTTTTTATTTGTAATGAAGTACCAGTAGTTTCAACTTTTTATACCAACTTTTAATGAGAAAAGTGTGTTATTAATGTGTAAGATTTAATAAATAACTTAGGTACAAATGAAAAACTTTTTATGGTAGCTGCCATATTAGCATATAAATTGACTATTAACTGATTCTAGTCAGAATCAATAGACACTTAAGGTAATAATTATTGCTGTTCTTTGTGTGGTAGCGTAAATTATGTGTGCCCTAAGGAAATAACATTCACTTTTGATTTAATTTGGCACTACATGAATGAATAAAATAATTTCAATTTCCTAGTCTCATTACGTGGAATGTGGTTAGTAAACGGTTGGCGTTCACAGCAAATCCGAATAATTCTGTAATACCACACTTATGGTAAATTATATAAATCTTCTGAAAAATTGTAATTTACTGTTTCAATGTTATAATGTTATATCTAACAGCGTACCGTAAAACGGGGTTACTTTGCACCATACTTTGCCCTTTAATATCTGTAAAATCGGCTTAAAAATTATTTAAAATTTTTCTGAATGTTGGAGGCTCTTATACAGGCTAAAATTTAATATTAGTTTATCAACCAATTTATTTTATAGATTCGCTGTATTTGTGATGCAAAGTATACTGCATTATGGGTATACTTTGCACCAGTTGTATTTTAAGTTGTTTTCACCCATAAAACTGCCGCTACTGCATAGTTAGACTGCATAGCTGCAAAATTTGGGCCACCACGTTTGTGTATAGTAGACTTTTTTTCAATTTTCCATCACATTTGGTTACAAAAATACATATTTCTAATATTCAAATATTTTATTGGTTATCGAAAACGAATTTGAACAAACAACAATACTTGGTATTAACTTAAAACATAAACTGAACTTAAACGAGCATATAAACATAAACTGAAACGTAAAAAATCCTTTGTATATTAATATTTGTCTCACAGGAATTATGAAAATAAAATCACTCCATCATAATCTATCTCCTTCAGGAACAACCTACAAACCACGCTTTGACTCTGGTTTCGGGGGATTTATTGAACCAATAACTTTATCCCAAGCGTACCATATTTCGTCCCGCTTCTCTGGCCACTTCCAAAATTTTAACGATTTGCTCATAGCGCTAATTAAGGCCCCATCTGATTCTGTAGATGTTATAACTCCTGGATATATTTGGCTATCATACAAAACTATTACGTGCTCGCCAACCACCTTTTTAACATTTTTTAACCCATAATCTTGAACTTTTTCTACAGAAGTATTCCCAAAGTACCAGACTGCAGCTTTTTATTAAATTTGATTTCCTTCTCCATTTCATGTGGTTCATCGATTTCATTATCCGTATCATCCGAGCCTGAAAAGTGACCATCAGCCACTCTTTCCGGATCGGAAGAATTTTCTGCAGTTTCTAGTTCAGGAACGTTGTTTTTGTGACTTGATGTGGTGGTAGTAGATCACCAGCTGCATTTCCTGCAATCATGAGAGAAATGCTACTTTTGGATGAGTTACATATTCGCTCTGGATATTTAAGGCCACGCTTAGTTAACACGTTTTTCTTACCCGGGATCGTCCGTCAGGTTAGTGTCGTCGTAATTAAAAATAGCATGTGGCTCTAGATCTGCAAGTGTTTGTCTTAAATTTTCTATATATTCAGTCATTTGATTTACATTGAGTGCTGCCTTACTCCTTTTTATATTCGTAAGATCCGTAAGATCTTTATGAAGTTTTAGAAACGATATTACCCAATCGCGACCGGTAGCGTTGTTCTTAAAACGGGCTATTGTTTTCCTTGACGGTTAAGGTAAGCCTTGATTATTTGACGCAATTCAAGCTCGGTAACAGGAAATCCAAACTCGCTGCGGCTGTGGATGCACCCTACAAAACGTCTTTCTTCATCATTGCTAAAGACGGGGGGATACCCTGGATTATTCAGATGAACCCCTTTTAATTTATAAAAAATTGTTAGCCTAGGTATTTTATAGGTTTCAGAAGCAATTCTCGAACTCATTCCATCTCTTACTGCTACAAGACATTCTTCCAATGCTTCTGGGGTGTAATCAGCATATTTTCGGGAGCCTGCTTTACTTTTATAAACTCGTGGTATTTTCTAAAAGAATATAAAATTAGAAAATGTATACTTTGCACCCAATTTTTTAAACTAATGTGGGGATATATTGCACCAAACCAGTGGTGCATAGTATCTCCATTTTCGACAGAAATGTGCATCTGTTGAAATAAACAAAAAATTCTACCCTTTACTATATTTTTAAGCATTATTTTAATATGTATTCTTAGTAATAAGTAATAGTATGTATTACTGAACATATACTCATTAGTATTTATCTGTTCTGAAATTCCCGAAAACTAGATTTTGCACAGTTCAATAAACGGCAATGTTTTGAGGTTAGCATTTGAGAGTCATCCACGCTGAAAGAAAGAAGAGGGAAGTCGACGCACTAATAAGATTCAATACAGTGTACTTCATGGTCCGAAAGAGTTGAAGTCAACTAGAGGTCAGTGTAAAATAAAAATATAAATTTACTGCAGTGGTGCAAAGTTACTCATCAGAGTGCAAAGTCACCCCGTTTTACGGTATTTGTCATGTTAATGTTATAACAGCTGTAGGTGTCACATCCGTGGTTTGTTCAGTAGTTGGTATTTCAAAATGAATTCCTTATTATTTTTGTATATTAAAAAAACTTTCAGTTTTACTTTACTGTTACTAACCTTTCTACTGACGTGTCGATGATTTAATAAGGCGTTACCATACAGTACTGTCACATTGACCTATCAGCAGGGTACAGACTCAAATACAAGTATTACGTACTAATTTCTCTTCTTTAACAGTATTAAAACTAGTCAAATAATGTTAATATACACCAGTTCACAGGTAGTAAACTAGATATGGTAAGTCTAAACCATATGCACGAGATAATACGATCCAATATTGATTAAACTGGAAAAAAGGCAATTCGATGTGATTTTAAGGCCATCTGAAACCGTGTCTGTAAACCCCGGTATCGTTTATAACAATTTAACTGGGGTCTATCGTGCCACGTTTGTCTACCCCTCGCTCTCTACACGGGCGAAAATATTGGTAAACGGTCAACAATGCGAACTCATACAAGCAGTTAGGGAGGGGACATTGTACTTTCTGCTACGGAGTCTTTTTATTTTAACCGATTCAGGTTAATGAGCGTGCTTGCGTAATTGAATATATACTTCTTGCAAGGCAATGATTAATTTTTGATAGGTTACATAGGCTTGTTGAATTGTTTGCTGCCAGTTTTAATTTACATTAAAATACCTACTTCCATTTGAATATAATCTTTTAATTAATCACTTATTCACCAATATTTAATGGGTTAAGATAGGTCGTTTAAACCCAATCGATTATTTATAGATGTATTGTTTACACGTCCGCTTATTACAACCCGAATATTTAGCGATACATTTATTTACACGACCTTTCAATTTTGTGAAAAACTTACATTAAAAACAACATAGAAAAGAAAAAAACCAAATTCGCGGTTTTAGTTTTAATAAAATGTACACCATAAAATACTTATAGAATGAAGTAAGGGTTTGTAATTAAACAATTAGATCGATCACACCTGAATGGAAACTGTAACTGCAACCAACTATCCTTACTCCCAAATCCATCCCCGTTTTTAAAAGACAAGAACTATTACGTGGAAATATTTTCATATTTATTACTAAAAAAAGTATTAATTTTTAAAATATGCACTCGTACGTAACAAACCCTATATCTAAGTCTCGAATTTCAAAGTATCGAACAAAAATGTCTTTTGATTTGCGGTATGTTCCGATGTAATTAATTACTAACTGCGACGTTTTTACCCCAAAAAGTGAGTATAGAAATTTTCAACGACTCGTTACGGTTTTTCGGTAATGGCAGTTTCAACAGAACACCTATTTTCTACCCCAACATATGTTTTTCTTTTTCTTTTCAAACTTTAGTCGAATACCAGTTACATAAAATACATAAAATAAAATATACCGAGAAGCATTATGAAACTACAACTTATTACCAACATATTAAAACCCCTTAATTATTTTTTCTTTCGCGGCAACAATTGCGATTTGAAAATTTTTGTTACAATAATAAAATTTTCTCGGTCCGCTATCTACAACGTCCCTTTTTTCGAAAGGTCAACACTCTATCTCGAAAATGGCAGGCCTTTTGACCATATGTTCATTTGACAAAATAATGTGACACAGAATACGTTCTGGAAATTTTGGCAGACTTTTTGAAACACCATGTATGTTGCCATTTAAAATATTTTTCGATTTCGTTGTAGAAAATTATGATGCCAAAAAATTAAAGAATATTAAATATCTAGATATTTCAGTTTTTTTAAGTTTTTATGCAAACAAACATAATCGTTTTCGCATCAATTTCCGTGGTTGTTTATTCACGTCGCTTAAATTGGTTACCTGTCCAAATATAATCCAATCCGGAATTGAAAAACATTCTAAAACTATGTTTTATAGGAATTACTTCCCTTTAACCAACGTAACATTAAACATTACGATAAGTTAAAGGAGCTTTTTTGGTTAATCTGTTGTCACGATTAGTTAAACGTAACGGAACGTTAAGAGATTCCATTCTTTTTCAAGAATCAAATAATGAATAAAAGTTGATTATAGGAATGTTGATAGAGTGAGCAATTTGAAATTGATTTAAAGCATATTAACTAGATAAGTAATTATCTTCATAATTTAATTTTTTTGGGAATCTTCATATGGTTAATTATATTGTGACAAAAATTAATCAAAATAAATTTAACCTACTGGTAGTATATTATCCCACACGAGGTAAGACAAGGATGGAATTCGTAATAATTATAAAATAAATTAATATTTACAATTTTTGTATATTTAAAATTCTAAAACTTAATAGACAATGTACGAAAGCTTTTGTAGGAACTCGAAATCCCATTAAATATTAATGTCTAAGGAACCATCAAAAACGTTACTTATTTATATTGTTGTTATTACTTCTATAATTTACTGTTTATAAAACGGTACATAAGTGTGAAAACAAATGAAAGTCTAAATAAATCCTTTTGAGTTATTAACTGTGCCAATCTAAGACTTTCCCCTTCATCATTGCATGAGTAATGCATAAAGAGAATTTTCAATTTAAGTACGTAGTTAAATTTGTTAACATTCTTCAGTAGGAGAAAGTGCGTGTGTACAGTATCTACATACAGGTGCAGTGTGCAAGTTAAATCCAACATTGCTTTAATTAACCTTAGGGGATGTAATTTAGAAACGTACCAGAAAGTAAATAATTTAAATAAAGTAAACTTAATTACTAATTAATTGTAATTATACATTTTTATTACTGATTATTTCCCTTGTTTTATATAAACCAATCAAATTTCATAAATTTTAAAATTCAGGCCAATCGGAATAAAATTTCAGCGACTATTGCACTAGAGAAATAGTCACTTGTGTTCCTGTTTTTTGTATTTCTGTATTCAGTTAATCAAATGTTTTCTAATTTTTATTCTGAAGTTAATTTAATTTACGCGGGAAATAATCTTCCTATATATAACACGACGTTCATTAAGCCTATTTTTGTTGTTGCTAAATTTCTTAATATTTTACAATTTGATTCGACATAATTTTGGCATTAATAATCTTATAGATTTTTTATAACATGTTACAAGATTGGGCCATAGGTGCTAATAAACTTGATACAGTTTTATAATATATTAGTCTAAGATTCCATCGTAACATTCTGCACCTACCTGTTATGTGATTTAAATAAAAGGTTACACATGGCCTTATACAAGTTGCCCAACAAAATCTTGCCGCAAGTACCTTTACTGTAATTATTTTTGATACCTGGTTTTTTAACAATTGGACTCATTTTTTTGTAAAGTAAATGAAGTGCCATAGGAAAGAGACCGATCTAAATAACTGGAAAAGAATAGGTTGCACCTCTTAGTCTGCCGCAGCTCTTGGGTTGCCAGGAATCTAGGACACAACGTCCACTGGTCACAACACCCACTGCCTTCTAAACCGCCATCTTGGTCACAACGCCCACTTTTAAATTTGGTCATAACATCCAGTTTGGTCATAACGCCCACCGCGACTATGCCACGCTGGTCACAACGTCCACTTTTAAATTTGATCATAACCTCCACTTTGGTCACAACCTCTACCGACGCCTTCTGGTCTTATCGCCCACCGACGTTGGTCGTAACGCCCATTTTTCTTTTTCCGGTCACAACGTTCACTTTTAAATTTGGTCATAACCTCAACTCTGGTCACAACCTCCACCGACGTGTACTGTCATATCGCCCACCGACGTTGACCGTAACAACTACTTTTCTTTTCCGGTCACAACCGGATCACTAGATCTACTTGGTCACAACGTCCACCAATGCTCTCGGGCCACATCGGCCGCTGAACAATTGCAGAGGTGCCTAAGACGAATTGCTCTATAGCTCTTCTATCTCAAAAAATCTAAAAAATGATTCGAATGAAAGTCGCCGAATCAAATTGTTCATAATTTAAACATACTTTTGACTGCACAGTGTGTCCCACTTAGTGTGGGAATTTGTTATTTTTTTTTGCATTTTTTAATTTCCTATTGAGTTTAAGGGTGCCCTTAATAACAAGTATTGGGGCTAAATAGCGACGTTAGGTGCTTTTTAATAATTTTCAAAAAAAGATATGATTGTGGCTTCCACCGAAAATTTCAATATCGCCGAAATGAATCAATGTGCGGAGATGCGGTTAAAAGAACACCGTGCTTTATCTTGTCTGAGAACGTCGAAGGATTTCGTTTGAAAACCCATGGATTAAGTATTTTAAACACGTCAATTGTGAATAACTTATCTTTTTAAATAGAACGGTATATCAATTTTGCCACCATGCGCTGCAAATTTTCATTAGCTTTCAATTTTGTTAAAGTATGTTTGCGGCTGGTTCCGATTTAATGAATATTTACCACTAGGGCTGAACTGTTTTATTAGAGCATACGAGGAAAAACGTGCTCTGGGACCCCACCACAAATCGTAACTTTCAGTCGCACTATTCCATTTCTCAATAAAACAAACGTACATTGCTACATATAGTTTGATTACCCAATTAAACAAACACAAGGTTTCTTTTCAAAATAATGATACCAACATTTTATTAAAAAAACAGATGTCGCTCATTAAAGTACATTTTTGGATCGATTTGTAAAGGCGTTTATTATATCAAGTCGAGTCATAAGCAACTTCTGATGCAGCTAAGTAGAATCTATTGTTCGTATCTACCCGCTATGAGTTACCATGACAACAAGGTTTTGTTTTCACTATATAGACTAGGCTTCAGTTAGTCTTTTGTCAACTGTTTTGTGTGATACACGTTACGTTAAACTAATAACTGATCGGGAAGTTAGAAATTGGTTTATAAAATTCCGTTATGGAGATACGACCTTAAAAGACGAACCGAGAGCGGGACATCCTTCCGACTTTGACGACAACCTTTTAAAGGCAATATTGGAGCACCACGTCAATCAACAAGAGGTATAGCAGAACGGTTGAATACATCACAATCAACTGTTAACCGCCACCTGGAGATATTAGGTAAAGTCTGCAAGTTAGGAGTATAGGTACCTCACAGTCTCAGTGAACGGAATAAAGAAGATCGCATATCAATTGCCACAAGTCTGCTCTCACGGGTAAAAATTGAGCCTTTTTTAAACAGGATTGTAACAGGCGATGAAAAATGGGTTACCTATGACAATATAGTCCGCAAAGGACCGTGGCTTGATAAGAATCACCACGAGTTCTTGAAGTCAAATTTAACGATTACTACAGATAGATACGTTTAGCAGTTGCAAAGAGAGCAAGAGAAACTCTATGAAAAGCGTCCTGCACTCGTCAATCGCAAAAACGTCATTCTTTTACACGACAATGAGGCGACCACATACAGCAAGGGTGACTTAAGAAAAAATTCTTGAACCTGGATGGTTTCTTTTACCACATCTACCTCACTCCCCGGATCTTACCCCGACAGACCACCTTTTCTGTTCCTTACAAAACTTTTTGAATGGAAACACCTTCAATTCTGAAGAACAAGTCAGGCAGGCTGTCCAAAACTTCTTCCAGTCCAAACCAACTACATTTTACAAGGAAGGAATTGATAAACTGCCAGCAAGATGAGAGAAGGTTATAGATAATAGTGGTGAATACATAATAAATTAATAGAATTTTGTTATTTAATGAGAGCAAAATAAAAAAACGGAAGTTACTTATGACGCGACCTAAATATTATCGTTGTCTATCCGATTAGCGATGTTACTTTCCACGTCCATGAGGAGTAATGCTTCAAGAAGGTCTTGTGATATAGTGGAACTAACTCTAGTTTTTATTAGTTTTAATAGTGAAAAATTGATTTCACATTTTACTTGAGTCACAGATAATGTCAACAAAAATGTATAAGCTGTATATTATATATTAAAGAACGCTGAAGAATGCATACTAAATCTCTTAAGAGTAAAGGAGCAATAAACGAAACATCCTGGACTTTGAGACTACTCTAATGTATTTTGATAGGTTAAGTTTCCTGCATCATAAAATTCAACAAGGCGGAAAAGAGCCTCATTTTGACACTAAATTACTCTTGTCGATATATAAGAACTCCGATATAACTGAAATTATTTTTTATTTATATGTTCTCTTGAATTTGTTAAAATCTTTCAACTGAACTTTATTATTGTGCCTCACTTAACGTGTGATACATAATGCTACAAGCCAGCTTCCAATTTTTTTCAAAGACTTTTATCTTCCCATTTTAGCTGGCTCAAACAGAAAAGATTCGTCAAAACTGGAAGTAATGCTTTGGGTTCGGGTTATCTTTGCTCACCTGGTAATTTTACCTAAACGTTAATTGGTAATTTAATAGTAACTTGACAACTCAAGTATCTGTAGGTGAATAAGAGATTATCTTATTCCTATGTCAGTAAAATATAGCAATGAAGGACACTAAATTATCTCCTTTGCCGGACCGTAATACGCGAAATGTAATGAGAAATGTATTCAGGAACTGAAGTAAATGCAAGAAGAACAAACGAACCCCGTCTTCGTCGTTTTTTTTTTGTTTTATTGAAAGATCTATACAGGCAAGAGGAAATTCTGTTGTCAGTATTTTTGAAAATTATTTCGTAGCAAAAAATCTGTTATAAGTAAGACGAAAGTAGATGTGTGCAGATGTGTGTAGATAGCTGAATTACAGAAAGGTGAGTGTAATCTTTGGGAATGTTCTTTTTCCCTCGATGGTTTTCTTGATAACCACATTTGAAACGTACACATTTTTCTCCTTCCAAGCTGTTAGGTTGTCCCAAAAAGTTTTGATACTGTCTCTTTCTTCCACCATTCCATTATTCTACTATTACGATTAAGTACATGTATTAATAACTGTCTAAAATAAAATAAAAGCTACTTTTGGGAAATGTTCACTTACCGTAGCGATCTACACCACCTAAATCTCAGGCGCAGGCGGCTTATTTCCATACCACCTCATAGGACAAAGCTATATAAGCGATCGTTCCAATTTAATGTTACTACTTTAGGAATAGTATACCACAAGAATTGAAAGCCCTTGGATTAAAGCAATTAGGTAAGGCGGCAACGCATACAATTCTAAAACAGTAAAAAAGTAAATATATAAATAGAACAAGACTGCAATATTGATAACTAATCCTCAAATTTTTATTTGCAATTTAATGACATCTATTCATAGTCCATTTTCATCATGCAACCATATATATTGATAAATACCCAACATTTCTGCAACAGAGGTTAAGTCGAAGAGCGGAGCCGTTTGGTGCACTGAACTTCGCCTCTGAACCAATGTCATGACGATGTTATGTAATGAAAGCATTTATTATTATTATTATAAAAGTATTTTATTCATGAATAGATCTGTTAATAGGTCTTTTCCGAACAGCACAGCATTCCTTTATTAAGTATGCACAAGTTAAACGTCTCTATAAGAACAAAAATTGCATTGTATATTGTACGGCGAACGATGTGCCTGAGTGCATTGGTTGACGTTTAATCAATTCTAGAAGTGGACCAGCGGAAGTCGGTGGAGGTTGTGACCAAATTTAAGGGTGATCGTTGTGACGGGAAAAAGGAAAATGGACGTTACGACCAACGTCGGTGGGCGACATGACCAGAAGGCGTCGGTGGAGGTTGTGACCAGAGTGGAGGTTATGACCAAATTTAAAAGGGGACGTTGTAACCAGCGTGGCATAGTATGCGGTGGGCGTTATAACCAAAGTGGACGTTATGACCAAATTTAAAAGTGGACGTTGTGACCAAGATGGTGGTTTAGAAGGCGGTAGGCGTTGTTACCAGTGGATGTTGTGTCCAGGACCCGTTGCCAGGTGCTAAGATGTCATTTTTGAACGACTAATGCGTCTATCATGTATCGACTTAAATTTTACATGAAACTATTATCTTTCCCAACACTTATTTGAGAAGTGCTTCTTTATACCTTTTCGTCGTAAAAAAATTTAAATACGGTGATATTCATCCAACAGTCGAGTCACCCACGTCATATGCTATTGTACGTGAAACACTCGTAACTACGAGTAAAGTGGCTGAAATGTGTCAGCAAGAACAAATCATCGCCAAGTATGATTTGGCTACAGCTAAAATGGCCATGCAAATTAAAAAAAATGGCGTTTTTCAAAGCAGTTGGGAAGTGCATAGACGCTGTTGGGTTAGTTGACATTTTAGTTCAAGCTGAGATATTAGCAGGAGGCTCGACGAATAGTTTCTTAGAAAGCAAACATTTCAATCGGTGCAAGCGAATTCATCCATTGACGTCCGCTGCCTTGCAGGAGGTTCTTCATTTCGAAATGTATTTGTCGCAAATTGAATCAGATTCTGAGATGCTGCATAATGATTTGATTGAGATTACAAAAACTCCACGTGATCTGACTTCCTTTAACGTTAACGACAGCATCGTTATAAGCGGTTCTGTAAAGTTAATTTGCAAGGTGATCACGGGAAAACTGCACAATATTATTTACAGTACACTGAGTTCATTAACCTATTCCACCGATTTTCTAGAAGCATACGTAACAGTAATTTTGAGCTCTACCTGGACTCCGTTTACAAAATTTGCGATTTATTCTTTACCTTTAATCAGACAAATTATGCCAGATGGTTTGCTATGTGTCGCATTTGAACAATTTGATCAATTTGAAAATTGAAGATTCACCTCTGGTTTCTAAATTTCCTGGAGGAGCGTTCGGTGTAAGGCGTACAAAAACAAATTTGGCTAGGTCACCAGTAGACCTGACATTGTAACAAACTATAAATGCCGACGCCGGTAACACCTTAACTGATGTTAGTCACTTCACGCACTCTATATCTGTGCGACAAAAATAGGTTCTCAGTCACATCATGAGGACTACGATCTTGTCAGCAGTAAAGGATGAAATCGGTTTACAGCACAAAGATGACACTTCCCGTTCCTTGCAGAGGACTCGGATTGACAGAGACAACAAAAACCTGAATAGTATCATTGAAACAATAAAGAATACAGTCAACTGATTTGATGCAAATGTAAATACAATTGTTTTGTTCAATATTTCAACCGGCGAAGCAGCGTCTGCAGACGTATTTAACTTTCTACTTGAAGTTTGCTCAGTAGGATGTGAACAAAAACTACGTTTCCTTTCGGAATGTGGAATGTGCTGAGTTCCTGAAAGATTCGAAAACCCATTAAGCAAAACAAAATCCACAATTTCGCATCTCAGTGTGCCAAAAAGGCCCAAAAGAATGAGGACAATAGCAAACAGGCCCTTCTTAAAATGAAACGAGACGCGTTTGGCCGATTATTAGCTGTCGCCGTTCAAAAAGAAGTTGATGTTGAGCACTGCTTGACGTATCCTGTCGCGCCAGTTCCTCCTGCTCTTTTCCAGTATTCAGGTGAAATGTTTAAGACTGATGTCTGATTTGGCCACAGAGTTGAAGTCCATTATTAAACCAGCTGAACCTGCTCTAGTTTACATCGAAATAATTGATGGTTTTTACTTCTTACATGCCGTAGGGCCGTGTCTGCCTCAATCATTTGGGAAATTAGTTCAACGAATGCCTGTGAGATACACATTATATTTGACAGGAACTTAACGCCGTCCATCAAAGATTGCGAACGTCAAAGTCGACAAGAATTTGATATTCCGTACACGATTCTGGGCCCCCTTCAGTCCAGACCTAGAGATTTTTCAGGAAGTCTAAAGAATTATCGTTTCAAAGAGACTCTGGTACAATTCTTGGTCGATCACTGGCAGAACGACTCTTTCGTTTCAATATTCAAAAGTAAGAAAGTTTTCATTACAGTTGGGGAGCAGTGTTTTTCGTATCGTTCAGTAGGACACCGTGTTGTTCAATCCGAAGATGTGAAGATGAAGAGGCTGATACGCGAATTATGTTTCACATAAGTAAAGCGCGACTGAAATAAAATATTTTAGTGAAGGCTAAAGACACCGACGTCTTGGTAATTTTACTGGACACTATGCACAAAGTTCCTCAATTACAGATTTGGTTGGTTGGTACCACGTCGAAGAGCGGCAATAATAGAGATCAAATGTGCATAAATTGTACGGAAGTGGCGTCCAAGTTAGGTCACTCTCTATGCCTCCATCTGCCAGCATTTCACGCATTTACGGGATGCGATTATACAGCGGCGTTGTACAGTAAGGGAAAAGTGAGGCCCTTCAAAATCTTTTCAAAAAATATCTTTCAAAACATTTTTGCGTCAATGACTGACGTAATAGATGTTTTAGATGTCCAAAAAATGGCTGCTATCCAAGAGCGTGAATGCAGCGAGGTATTAAATATTTCATAAAATAGGGTTTGAAATACCCAACATTATTTTAAAAAAACCAAGTCGTTTGTTTTTTTTTCCAAATTTTTTGTACATTAGTTTAACAAATAAACAAAAAAAAAACATTTTTTATTTTTCGTAACTTGTACTACAATTTTAAGTAACCGACTATCGTCTTAAAATAAAATTAAATATTTTAGAAGGACCTTATACTTTTTTCATATTCCTTCTTGCTCTCTCTCATATAAATGCTGGCAACCACCATTTGCAGCAGCTTTTACGCAGGCAACCTTATGTCACCGTGTTGGGGAAGACAATAGTTTCAATTTTATGTAAAATTTAAGTCGATACATGATAATCCAAAAATGGAAGATTAGCACCTGGCAACCCAAGAGTTGCGGCAGACTAAGAGCTGCAACCTATTTTTTTCCAGTTATTTAGATCGGTCTCTTTTCTATGATGTAAACAAATGAGTGCAATTGTTAAAAAAACAGGTATCAAAAATAACTGTAGTAAAGGTATGTACTTGCGGCAAGATTTTGCTAGACAACCCTGCGGTGTTGTATGACCCCACATGTAACCTTTTATTTAAATCACATTTCGATCAAACAACACGTAGTGCAGAATTTTACGGTGGGATCTTACACTACACAATTTTAAAGGAAATTAAAAATGTGAAATGAATTCTGAAGGTTTAATGACATTTTTGAATTATGATCAAACCAAATCGTGGAAGACCTCAAATACTTTAAGTGGAATGCATAATTAATTGACATCTTGCAGATTAATCATTCCTTGTGTAAACTAAATTGCCATGTGTGTATGCTATTACTATTCGAATGATTATTTTTAACAATAATGATAGTTTAAATGCGTAGAACAAATATAACGTCATCGCCATGGTCACTTACGTTTAATGTTTACAAATTGTATTCTTAAACAAAATAGGTTTATGGATCTTTATGGTCTGTATTAAATTAGAACCTCACCTCGATATTTTAATCAGGAAGTCAAATTTTGCATTAGTTATTGTGATTTTATGTATGCGTTTATAGTAACACATTCAAGTTCGCCTACTTTAGTTGTATCAAACCAAAACTTTTTAAATGAACTGTGAGAGCGCTTTATTTTACAAATAAATGCAAATGCATTATATTTAAATTGTAATTGCGACAAATCTTATACATTCCTTTGATACAAATTCATTAATAATGGATCCGGGGATTTGTGCGAAGCATGATTCGACAGCAAGGGCCGGTCATCTCGATCGTTTAGGTGTATGCAACAATATCACAACTGTTTATCTGTTAATGACAAACAAAGTGCTCAACGTGTCAACGTGGCAGATACCTTGGTTCGTTCAAGCTCACTTTAAATATCTGTTAATTAATAAATACGTCACTATGTAGTTTAGGATACAAGCCCGACTTATCCCGCGATACGGGACTGGAAAGCCAATGGACCATTGCCTCTTATTGCCCTGCCTGAACATCTAGGCCGAGTTCACCCTAACTAACTGGTCTGTTAGTAATGGGCCTTAGTCTCGTATTAGGTCGACAGCTTGGGCTATCCAAAAGATAGCGCCTTTCAACGGATAGCGGTTGCTATCCGTTACCATGACATTAACCCATTCTAATTAGGAATCGACTGATACAATAAGGGTTCAGGAATATATCCAGATATCGGCCAGGGGTCTTATTAAATTGTAAGAGAGGCTCATAACAAATACAACAATAAATAGGTAGTTATGAAACAATACAAAACATATTCACTTCAATAATCAACTTCAACTTAAAATAAACACTTCAGACCAACCTTTGTCAACTTCTACCACAAAACTGACGTTATTATAGAGCACCCTCAAAAACCCTCGCTTTGACAATGAATTATGACCAGTCGGTTATATTTTAATCTTTTGTTAACCCTTTGTGGCCTGTATTAATTTCAATGTTGAATTTCGTCATTTTTTACCATTTTTTCAGTTTTGTAATATTTCACATATAATTGAAACAACAGTAATTTTTTTATATTTTATTTTCAAATATCTAAGAAAAAATGTGGTTCACAAACATTCCACAAGGTCACTTGGAATTACTTTTTATGGAATTCAAAAAAATTAGATATTGTTAAGGCACAATGCAACATTACGGGTGGTGCAGTGAGACCTAGTACGGTGATGTGCTGTACAGCGCATCTTTTTTCCGTGCACAGGTAAATGCGCAACTTTATCATATCGTCTCAGGAGGTGCTGTACTTTTATATCTATTAGGCAGGCGGTTGTCACTTCTTTCTTTTTTTGGTACTTCTGGGTCTGCTCCTTTCATTCCACAAACTGCTGCCAACTGAAGTCCTTCAGACTCGGAACTTGACAGCCCATTTCTCCTCTTTTCATGCTCTTATCCTCCCCCCTCCCCCTTGGTGGTGTTTTGCCGGTGCATAAGAGTAAATTTTATTTGTCAAGAGGCCCTTCTGCAGCTCAACCTAATTGAACAAGTTTTCATAGTAGAGTCGGTGGTATTTTGCAACCAGTGTCTGCATAAGATCTTTCACAACTCAGGACTTCCAATTGCGTTTGGTTTTGTCTCCTTTTTGGGTGTAAACTTGAAACTGCGCCATCTAGCCTGTTTTATCAGCTCTAATCCATATATGGTAACCTCGCTTTGTCGGTGTTCGAGGCAGGTATTAGATAAAAAGCAATTTTACATTTAAATTTCATTATGGATTTATTTACTGTTTGGTTTTCATGGGGATTGTAGGATTCTAAAATCGTGCGACTCAAGCAATCTACTAAGGATCTTATTTTGAATAATTTGTGATAGTATTCTCCTATTTTGGGTTGTGGAGAGTTGTCGTTGACGTGTAGGTTTCCCAGCAACCAACTAAATCTATCACGGGACATGTAGGACGATATGAACGAATCTATGACTTCTAATTTCGATGACCGGTAGATAGCTAGATTTATACCTAAAATCGCATTTTATTGGAGCTAGTTGGAATAAATTCTGGTCTCCGATTTTGAGTGACATACAAATTAGTTTCAAAAACAAGTTTTTCGATCCAGTCATTAGTGAATAAACACAATAATACTTCAGTCGGAGTTTCAACGTCTTCAAGGATGTTTGAACTGTACGTTTCATTGAAGGCAACCACCTGATCAGCGTGTATTGCGTTCTTGGTCATCTTTGCTGTCCGAGTCGGCCTGTGGTCCGATTAGTATTTCTGGAGAATCACATAAGGACTCGATGTTTTTTACTGCAAAATCAGCATCAGGAAAATCTCTTTTCATCTTCGGACGGCGCTTCAGAAGTAATTGAATCAGAATCTGAAGGAATTTCACTCAGTAACGAGTACACATGACCAGAAATCAATTTCGTAGTCTCAAGTCTATTGCGCCTTAAACCAAGGCAAATTAACGGTATGTACCGACCTTGTGGGACCAAACGGAATCACATAAACTACGTAAAAAATCTATGTAGTATATATTTTGATAATTTTATTGCCGTATGTACGTAGCTACGTTAAAAGAGTATAATAGTAGCAATTGTACGCAAATACTTACTTGACATTATCAATTTCTAAGAGTGATACGATGAACAAAAATTGCATAAAATTTGCTTATCACTACATGAAATGCACGCCTCGAATGTCTACAGTTAGTATTCAGCTGCTGGAACCTATTGGCGAGATCCCTTCCAACGAGGATTCGGTGATGTAATAACAGCCAGCGCTTTTTAGGCCCTTGTTTCAAATTATTTTAATCTGTGGTTCCACTCGATGACCACTAGGTCACAAAGGGTTAAATAAGGGTGTCGATCATAATGACCTTTTCATACTGAGCATTCACAATTTATAATATTTATTTTACAGAACAATACACATTGTCTGTCTTAAAAAAACTGTTTTGACTATCCATTATGGTTTATGACACGTTCCTTTTCTTCTTTTCCATGTTTTTTATTAATCCACTTTCAAAATTAAAAAATCTAAATATATATTCCAACATTAACATGTGACTATACCTGGAATGTAAATATCTAAATACTCTCCATTGCTCTATTATGTGTTCTGGTTGTTGATGCTTTGTGCTTTGTTTATAGGTATAAAATGCAATTTTAATTAATTCCTACTTGGTGATCAAATTTGTAAATGTTTTTTTATTATCAAAATTATGTTGATCTTTTGTCAATAAACATGATAAACTTTTTTTATTATTTAGGGCAAATAATTCAATGCGTTGGGCGTTTGTGGGAATGCTCGGGCGCCAATTCAGATTGTCGGCCGATAACGTTTTTGTGTCCTGAAATTCTGTACTCCCTAGAGAAAGCGGGTTCAAATGACGCAGTTGACATTTATCACTTTGGTTGTTGCGATGCCACTCGGCCAAAAAAGAATACTAGTTAAATATTATTCAAATAAAATTAATTAAATACCGTTTTTATTTCACCTCGATTGAGGGGTTGATCAATTACAGCTGTTATTAGCTCTATACATTTACAAACATCCAAGCCTGGAAATTGTTTAGATTGTCCACTTTGAAATCGAATCCAGAACCGATTTGCATGGTTTTATTGCTGATAGACAGCCGCTAAGTCAAAACAATATTTTGATTCCCATCTCCGAAACACGTTTCCCGCTAAAACCGTGAGCTAGAATTATAAACACCTTATACGTGTCCTGCGAAAACACGATGACTTAAAGATTAGCAATTAGCAAAAGATGGTTGTCAAATGACAAAAGAATAAAAATAGCAAGGCCCGAATATTTACCTACATATATTTGTTCATACTGCGTTTTATTTATACTATAACTATTTTATGCCGTGAGGTGTTTAAAAGATTCATAATTTTAATTCTTGTAATATCACTTTAGGTCGTTAGAGCATTGTTTCGAACATAGGAACGGACTATTAAATGTATTGAACACAAAAACAGCCACTTTTACCGCAAATATTTTAGATTTTTTTTCAAGAAACTATTTGAGTTCCTTTAAAACAGCGGAGCTAAAAATTTTTAAAATGAGAACTGTAAATCGTGACCAGACCAATGGTCTTGATATTATCCCTTAAAAATCTAGAAAGTCTGATTTAGCTATTGGTTGGTTTCTCCAAAATGCGAAAATACTGAACATAAATTTCCGAAACGAAAGTGACATTTCAATAGGTTATAAGAGATCGTGAAAACGCACCACCATAGTGTCAAATTTCAATTCGATCCGTTCAAAAATGTGACCCCTATCGTATTACATAGGAGTGTTACACATAGATACAAACATAAAATATCTGGTGTGAAACAACACACGAACTTCCAACCTACAAAATGGAAATTAATATTAATTCTAATATTTTTTTGTGATAATTACGCATCCCCTTTTTTAATACTTTCATAACGAAAATAGGCAACATTGAAAAGACAAAAACAATAATCTATGTCAGATGGACGTTTATAACTTCATGTCAGGTAGAGATTAGTAGACATATAGATGTTAAAAAATTCCAAAGCCACGCGTTTCTATGAAATATTAAAAAAAAAACCTAATAAACCTCGTGTATCGTGGGTACTAACATACAGGCACGTACGCACGCACGCACGTACGCACACACACACACACACACACACACACACACACACACACACACACACACACAAACGCAAGCACTTGTAGACGCAGGCACAGATATTATGGCCGGTGAAAATTTGCCAAACTCTGTAAAATGAGCTAATAAGTCTATTTAGCGTTCGTCAGAAAAAAAGTCGAGTGCATAACCTTCTATACCTACATATGTATATGTAGGTTGGAAGTTAAAAATGAAATTGGAGCACATTCACAGACGTTTATAGCAATACTTACGAATTTGTGCAAATAAATGGAATTGTCCATTTTAACGATAATGAATTTCCGAAATGGACTCGTAGAAGCAATTGTGAAGATTATTATAAATACACCGACCAGACTGAAATTGAATTTTACTCCCATATTAGTGGTTCTCTTCCATTATTGCAGTTGGTTATAATTAAATTTATTATTTTTTTAAATATTCGTCTTTGGCATCAATTCACTTTTGCATACTTTAAAACCACTTTCTGAAGCAGTTTCTCCATTGTGAAACTGATACGTCAGCTAACGAAAATCTTTCATAGTTGAGTTTATTTTGGATCAATAGGAACTAAATTTTTTAAAGTTAATACAGACAATATGCGACTATTTGGACATTTGTACTGAATAACGTGCTACGTGTGTACTTCCATAGTGAAGAATAATTTGTCCATTTAGATTGTTCCTTGTTATTCTATTCTATTGAAGTTGGAATGTTTAATATATCTCAATAGCTTCACGTTGTAAACGAATATAATAATGAGTTTATCTAGACAATATTTCCATATTTCCAAATTGAATGCCATGATTTATATTATTTAAAGCACGATCAACTACCGCAGATTTCATGATAGACCTAATCTAGAAAAGTTAATATGTTCTTTACGTCTTGTATTAAAGGTATGTTTTGTGATTCCAATGTATACTTTTCCACAAAAACAAGAAAACTCATACACTCCGGAAGGCAATGGGTTTGAAACATCTTTAGGTGGCTTTAAATTTTCTCTAATCGTTCTTTTAGTCTTAGTGCCATGATTAATTAGGATTTTTCAATTCAATCTGTAACATTAGTTATAACAGGAAAAAATCAAAAATTAACCCAGAGCAATATTGTATCTGAGCCAAAGGACTTTTTCAAATTGTTTAGGGATCCTTTGGTGCCGGTACAATCCATTATGCCGATTAATGATAATGTGGTGGTTGTAAATTGGGATAGACCTGAAGGTGAAGGTGAGTCTCTAAAACCTATTAATGTGTCGATAGCAGCGTATACGACAGCTCATGCACGTTTAGAGCTATATAGTTATCTGGAGAAGCTGGACCGTCGCGTTCTGTATTATGATACAGACAGTGTCATATTTGTGGCGAAACCTGACGACTGGAAACCAACTTGCGGAGGTTTCCTTGGTCAAATGACCGATGAGCTGGAGACGTACGGTGAAGGAAGTTATATAGCTGAGTTTTTTAGTGCAGGGCCGAAAAACTACAGTTATAATGTGTTCAACCAGTGAACAGACAATTAAATCAGTGTCTACAGTGAAGGGCATTACGTTAAACTATAAGTACTCTCGTGTTATAAACTTTCAATCGGTGAAAGATATGGTGAGTAGCAATAGTAAACTCTCTCTTTTTGTATATAACGATACGAAAATAGTTATAGATAGGTGTTACAATGTATTAAGTAGGCATGAAGCTAAAGAGTATAGAATAAGTTACTCAAAATGACGAAGGATTGAAAAGTTTTGACACTTTACCGTTTAGATATAGGGAATAAATAAACACAGATAAAGAAGAATTATTTATTTTATATCCTCTAATTCCTTAAGAACAAGATCAAGTTCTGTGCCGTTGTAGGATTCTAGAGGGGGCACGGGTTGTTGGAGGAGGAGAGTCCCCAGTATCGATCCACTGCTCCCTGGCGGTGTGTCCCACTACTTCTGCTTTTTTCTCCTCCTCCTCCACCGCCAGCATCGATGGCGACTGTTGCTTGGGCTTGTGCTCCTCTTTTTCATCATCTGTAATAATGATGACGGCCTTCTCTTAATCATGTGGTCTGACTTTTTTAGAGGTGTACGCTGTGATGAGTCCGGCTTTTTTAGAGGTGCTGGTCGTGATGTCCACCTCGGGCCATGGTGTTCCTCTTTCAGTCTTTAAAATGCGGTGTACCCTCATCTCTTCCAGCTCCAGGGCAACGCATCCTTCCATAAATGTTTGCTCCTTGAGCAGTAGCTGGGCTCGCATTAGCTCCTGGAGCTCCTAAATGCTTCGTTTTCGAAATACAGGGTGTCAAAGTGTTTAGAAAAAAATCATTTTTTGAAGGAAAAAATTGTACACCCCAGCCTTTTTTCTGAAAATTAGTTTTGAAATCTCCATTTAATTTAGAGCAAATTTGATCCCTTGACTTTTTATCGTGCGATGCACCGTTTTCGCGTAAAAAATTAAAAACTATTTGCAAAATTTTTACAAAACTACTCTTTATTAACTAAGTTCGTAGATAATTTTACAAAACCTAGAATTCACAACTTTCATTAACTTAGATCGTGAAATATTTTACTATTAAATTATTTTTTGCACGATTGAGGTTTTTCGATTATTTACCATATCTGTTTCCAAGACAGTAGGATATGTTTACAGGTTGCGAGGCCCAACCCGTCGGTAAGTATTTTACTTACCGGCGTCTTTTACTTACCAACGTAAAATTATATAGGCATACTATATTTCACAACAATAAGAACAAAAAATTTGGACATTTCTATTTAAAACGTCACTTTTGACTTTTCGTTTATTTAGTAGAAATTAAATAATTTCAATTGTGGTAAATTTAATACAATCGTGCAAAAAACAGTATGAGCATCACGAACATTAAGGGTTGTACCGGTCTCCGGCCAAATTGTCGTCGACCGGTAAACGTCCCTTACTGTTTTTGGTACTCAATGTATAAAGAATTTTAATGTGGCTCCTAAAGTTTACAATAATTGCCCAAAATGAGCTCATCCAACTTTTTTAAAATTGTGTTTTGAATCTAATATGTAGGTTTCCGATATTCGTTTCTTGCATCCCGTTGAGTTTATAATTTCTGAACAACGTGTATTCTTCTACTTTCGAATCTTGGTATGCCATTTCCAAATAGAAGATTATCTTGCAAGCAAGTCCTCATTAAAACACATTTAATGTTCAGTAATTTCGGACTCAAAAAGAATCCGAGAAATGAAGGTAGGAGAAATGTTTGTTTCTAAAAATAAGGTTCATCACGTTTTGAGGCAAGATCACTGGAAGCAATTTCAGATGCAGTCAGTTTAAAACTTGCAACCTGGTGATGCCTATGAACGCGTTAGTTTTTGTAATTGGTTTTTACGCAAAGTAGAGAAAGATGAGAATAAAAAAAAAATTGTATGGACTGACCAAACTACATTTACAGTAAATTACCACAATTTGCGAACGTGGAGCCACGAGAATCCACGTGTTGTACGCACCAGAGCATTTCAACACGAATTTTCTGTTAATTTTTGGTGTAATGTAATAAATGGAATTTTTTGTGGGCCCCATATGTTACCACCACGCCTAGATGGACAATTATTTGATGATTTCCGTCGAAATGAGTTGTTTGGATATCTTGAAGATATTTCCCTAAATCTTAGAAACGAAATCTGGATTAAAATGGACGGGGCTCCCGCGCATTCTGCGCTTGTGAATCGTGAGTGGACACCACGTTCCCCTGACCTCACCCCTGTCGACACCAGTTTATTCAAGGCAAGAACTAATTCTAAGGATAGAGCAAACCTGTGAAACTTTACGAGCCAATACGAATTTCATAAGTAACGCCACAGACTCAGTTAAGCGCAGATGCCGAAATTGTATCAGGGTTGAATGAGCTCATTTTGAACAATTATTGTAAACTTTAGGGACCACATTAAAATTTGTTATTCGTTAATGAACAAAATATTTTAATAGTGCTCTGTAAAATTTTTCACGATCTAAGTTAGTGAAAGTTGTGAATTCTAGTTTTTGTAAAATTATTTACGAACTTAGTAAATAAAGAGTAGTTTTGTACCATTTTAGGAATTGAATTAACTCTAATTACCGTTTTACAAGTTTTGCCACTGAATAGTAATTGAAATTTCAGGTTTCAGTTTTTATTTTTTTTACGCGAAAACGGTGCATCGTACGGAAAAATGTCAAGGGATCAAATTTGCTCTAAATTAAATGGAAATTTCAAAAACCATATTTGTTTTCAGAAAAAGCTGTGGCGTACCCTTTTTTCCTTTAATAATATTCAGTTCAAATACCGTACGGACGCCATTGGTAGACATTTTAAAAAATATTTTCCACCAAAAAATGTTCTTTGCTGCTCGAAAGACGTGTATTAAATTTTATAGAGATATCTAGAGTGATATGATAAAAAATGATTTTTTTTTCTTAAAACTTTAACACCCTGTATTTCGAAAATGAAGCCTTTCTCGACATATGTTCATGTAGGAAATTAGGGCTTATTTTGGACGCAGAATACGCTGTTAACGTTTGGACACTGCAATTTGGGACACCCTATATGTATATACAGGGTCCGCCAATGGTGCGTGGACGAAGCTTTATGAGTGTATACAATATCGTTTTCAAAATTATTTATTGCAGGATTGTGTGGGATCTTTCGGGTTACAATTAGAAAATATTTTCAAAATTACTACTGTATACAGGGTATTACAACACAAGTTATATTTTTTAATTGGAACATACCGTATATTATTATAAATTTGGATTCCCTGGTTAATTTTAAGGGCACTTTATTCACTATATGAGGTATCTTAAACGCGCAATTTAGGCATTCCATTTTTTGAAAATTTAGAGGTTGAAAAGAAAAATTGTAACAACCGTATGGAGAAATGTGTAACACAAAAATTTTAATGGTTGATTAGTCATAGACTGTGCTACATAAAATCGTAAAAATAGTACTATTATTTTATTTAATTTTCGAGATATCGTAATGCAAAGTATAAGATTTCAATCATAGATAACTTGATTTTTTTAAATGGAAAGGTATACATTGTTTTACATTGTTAGATAGGACATTTAATTACTTTTTTTTATGATATAACATTGTTGGTATTTATGTTTTGCCGTTTTTTGATAATAAACCTCTAAATTTTCAAAAAATTGAATGCAGCGCCTAAATTGCGCGTTTAAGATACCTCATATAGTGAATAAAGTGTTAAAATTACAGAATAAATTATATAATATACGTATCCATTTAAAAAATATAACTTTGTTTTTAATACCTGTATACGATATAATTTTCAATATTTTCTAATTTAAACGATAATATTGAATTTTTAAAACGATAATTTATAAAAATAAAGTTTCGTACGCAATAATATATATATATATATATATATATATATATATATATTTAATAACCAACAGCGACAGACATTGTGATGCCATTAAGTTAAAACACTCGCCTGTAAACAAAATATTTTCAATAAATTTTCGTTTTCATTAGCCCGATTCATCTATCTTCACAAAATTTCATACGCTTTTGATGATTTTCTGAAAAATTCTTGTGTACTTTGCAACTTATAACAACGGTATTTATTCCTTTTCAAGATATTGCGAACTGTTCTTGGTTAATATTCATTTCTTCAGCAATGTTTGTACTATTCAAATTAGTTTCTGCTAACTCACCTGCAATTTCTTGGAGTTCGCGCTCTTCGTTTAAGTTACGACCAGGATGCTTACCATTATTACCATCAATGCTACTGCATTTTCTACAATTATTTAAACATTCTTTCAAATTTATAAACAGTACGCATAATCGTACTTTCTGATGGAATTGTGTTTTCAAAGGAAAAAGCAAATGTCCATTATTTGTGCAGTGCTTCCTGAATAATACCATAACAATCAGTATTGTTTCTTCAGTGAAATACATAGTATTGTGACTTAAAACACTGATTTTCAATTCTCGTTGACAGTAGCAATTAAATTTGTCATTATATGTTTTCAAAACATGTATCATCTTTTAGTTTTTTTTATTTTTCTATGTACGTGAACTATTGTACTGTCTTTGTTTTACTTATTAAAGTCAAAGCGATAATATTTTTCATACCCGTCAAAGAACTCGTGTGCATGGATGCTCGTGCATTCGGCCGCCTCGTTAACGCAATACACTGAAAGCATTAAACGTCGTGTCGCGTTTTCAATTATTCGTAAAACCACAAGAAATTTTAAAATATGTTATTTATTTGAATTACATATGAACAGTAATAGTTTAAACATTTATAAAATAACTAACATGCCGCGCTTAAGAGACTTGAAGTTGGACGAATGCGCATCCAACGTTCAGGCGTCCTTTGGCCGCGCGGACTGTACTTGTATACGATTAATGGGATTATTTGCTAATTAGATCTAAATGAATTAAATTTTAATAGATTTTAAGCACATTTCAAAGTACAATACTTTAAAAGCAATTAAATTAATACTTAGGTTTAAATTGTTTATACTGTTTTCCTAATTTTCAAATAATTATTCTTTTGTGAATCTTGGCGCACAATATATATATATATATATATATATATATATATATATATATATATACTATAATATTCTAATTTTAGTTGTTAAAAATATTAAAACAAATTAAAATTTAGTCTTTACAATCTGCGGGAATTCGAAAAAAATATAAAAGTTGTAGGTAAACTACACAATGTAAAATGTACATGAACGTTTCAATTATATTTATGTAAATTATCCATTATCCGTTTTATCCCTCAGGGAGTATTGAGCTGTATAGAGGCACCTTAAATAATATTATTCTTAACAATTTAACATAACTGCTATAACAAGTACGCGAAATGATTGCCATGTTTTTCAATGCAGAGTTCTTTTTTCAAGCAAACGTTTTACATTTTGTAACATAACAGCAGTGACTGTTCCAAATGCATTTTTAATTCGGTCTATCATGTCTTCATTTACACGAAGCGGCTCAGACGAGTAGCATACACTAGATTTTTAATATATCCCCATAAAAAGAAATCCATCGGAATGAGGTCTAGAGATCCAGGAGGCCAGTTAATTGAGCCATTATTATTAAACTGATTTAACAGATTTTTTAATTGTGAGTGGTTCTGTGTTCGGCAATACAAAAAATTATGCGGATAAAACGTTAAATGACAAGCTTTTTTATTTATTGACAATCAATCATAATAATAATAAAAATAATAATTTGACAAAACTAATTAACAAAACTCACATCATCTTTTTTTTATTATAAAGCTTCGCTTGATCTAAATCTCAGCAACAATTATGAAAGGTTCCCTCATTGGTAAACAACACGTATTGATGAAAATTACCTTCTTCACCGAATTTTTCGAGGATTGTCAAACAAAAAGCAATTCGCCTTTGAAAATCTTTTCCATATAAATTTTGATGTAGTTAACACGGTATGAGTGGTATTTGTGTTTCCTTAAAATTCTGGAGACACTTGATTAACTAATGCCTGTTCCTCTCGCAATTATTCTGGTACTGGCATTTGGATTATCAACCACGGAACCTAATACCAAAAACTCGTTATTTTCGTTATTGGTAACCACTTTTGTTTTTTCCTGTTTTGGGTAAACGACACTTCCTGTCCCACGAAACGTTTGCAACAATCTTTGTGTTACTTTTTCCATAACATTCACCAATAGTTAAAATCATATCATTTTTTTCTTGATTCGAATACACCATTTTAACTTAAAATAATTGTTTGATATTCACCACACAGTGCAAATAATTAATACCCAATTATATTGACATACTGGTAATTAATAATATTTGTCATTTTGAGAATAGGATACTAGATTAGAATTCAGCTTGGTAACATCGTTTTTTGTCATTACAATATTTGTATTTTCATAAGTATATTTTAGTTAAAAATTACTACATACTAACTTGAAATATGTGGGACACATGCACACAAAAGAAGAAATAGCTTTGCTAATTACTGATTCAAAAAATGATTGACAAACATTATTTGTAAAAATATTTACGTCCTGTAAGTCCCATAAAAAACTTTAAATAAAATACCTTAGTACTTTTTGGATGACCATTGAATTGGTCACATGACAAATCTAAAATATACAGGGTGTTTGTTCTTTTTGAGATAAGGAAGATATTATTGTTTGAATGTATTGATAATACAACCGAAAAATCTGAACACCCAATATAGTATTTTTAGCAATTAAATTTCCAAATAAATCCACGAAACAGTATATTTTCGAGATCCTGAAGCCGTTTTGACAAACTTAGTTTCGTTTGGTAACAATTAGTTTTTTTCTAAAACCTTGCAATTTAAGAAAAATCGGTATAGGGAACCCTAACGAAAGCCTATCTTGTTTTTCATAATTAATTAAAAGATGTGATAAAATATAGGTTATTCCATTTAAAAAACATAACTTTTGTGTGACACTCTTTTGAATATATATATATATATATATATATATATATATATATATATATATATATATATATATATATATATATATATATGTCAATATGCAACATTTTAAAAATAGTTTTAAATATACTGGGTGCTCCAGAAAAAGTGACATATCAAGTTTTTAATGACACCCTGTATATTATTGCAATTTCGAATTTTACAAAAAAAATAAGTAGCACTTTCGTAAGGGTTCCCTATACCTACATACAGAGTGTTTCAAGTTATAGCAATTTTTCTGAAAATGTAAGGTTTTAGGAACAATTAAATATCTCCTAAAAAAATTAACTCCAATAATTTTACTCTTAGGTTTAAGTAAAATACTGTTCCCTTAGTCTATTTATTGACTGAATAGTAAACAGCCTGTATTTTATACGCTTATCGTTTAGCTTACTTAATTACCTTTCAACTTCTATAAGGGTTTCCTATACGTAAACCCTCAAATTTTCAACTTATCTAATAATTTTTGGAATTTGTCTGTTCCTGTATCATTTGTAGATTGAAATATCCTCCCAAAATGCCTAATTAATGTCTTTTTGCTAATGTAGTAGTATTTTTCTTTACCAATAAGTAGAAAGTTCGGTACCAATCGTATGTGTACAAGATAGATTTCAGATATTTGCAATTCAGATATTAACAAATAATGTTAATGTGACTAATCTTGTAAATTTTGTAGTGTACTGTGGAATTGCCGGTAACGCATTTGTTAATGTTAAAATTCTGACATTAGGTGTGACTTTTGTCATTGTGTCAGTCTGTGTGAAATATTTTAAAGGACCCTGCACACCTCTTATGGGTTTTTAGACCACAGTCAAATTTAATGAAATTTTAGTATGTTATAGACTAAAACTATCTGAACAATATTTGTCATTGGATCAACTTAATATAATGGCTAGTTTTTGATATAAAGGGCGTTAAAGTGATAGTGCCTAATCAGCATTATGGCTTTTCAGTGAGTTTTAGCATGGATATACACAAGTGTTACAATTACATATTATACTATTTAGTAATTTTTTCATTATTCTGTACTTTCTATCATTCTATACATGGTGTTTTAATAAAAATTAGTAGTTAATACTATTAAAAATTACAGATATAGCCATAAGCTTGATACATATCTACACTTTCGATTGTTAATAACAATCAGTTACTTAAAATGACAATGTCACCTGTAACTAAGTTTCCTTAAAGTCATTATTTGGGTTTGCATTAAAATGGTTTTTCGATTAAAATTTAAGTGTTATGTATCTGAAATAGTAGGGAATCCCAGACAAATGACCATTTTACGACAAAATGCCGACCAGAAGATAAATATTGCTCAGAAGACGACAGAACTTTCACTTCCGCCAATGGACATAAATGGTAATACCAGGCTATGTACAAATTGCAATCAAGGTATCATAGATGAAATTCAGGTCTATGAAAATGATCCAGATTCAACAATTATGAAGCTTCCTCTAAAATATAGTGCTAATCATTGTTTAATATGCAATAATGCTGCAAATATTCAACATTAATCAGACAGGCAAGGACAAATATTTTTATGCGAAATATACATACCTCGTATTTGTAAGGTTTGTCCTGTCCATCTTGATCGAATGGTTTATTACTTTTTCCATTAGAAAATGGTATAAGGTCCATTAAAAAGCCATACAATTTAAAAGCAGAGTTGGATCAGTTGTTGACAACAATACGAGAAAGTAACACAAAAATGAAACTTTTCGGATGAAAACAATTTCAGTGATGAGGAGCTAAATGCTCTGTCATCCTTAAACAGGATCAATTTCAATTGTTCAACCTTTGTGCGAATGTTAATATTTAAGAAGGAGAAGTTAAAAAAGATTTATTGTGTTTTTATGTAAATTACGTCAATGACTTTCAGACACGTTTTTAGCGCGATGTTTTCTTATGGTAGCAGACAGTATCTCATTGGCAATTCAAAAGTTAAGGAATCATTATCCAATAATTTTGTGCCCAGAATTTAGGACCTCGTCACATAAACCGTAACCAATTTATTGCTGAACACGTTACCAGATTTGCAAATGAGTTATTTAATGAGGAACCTGAAAACCCAAGCCATTATTTGTATCGATGCCGCTTATGTTAACATAGAGCGTAGCAAAAATTTTCAGACTCAGGCAGTCCTATTCAGTTCACAAACATTGCCATCTTGTTAAGCCAGTGCTAGTTGTTGCCAGATGGATATATTTTGGATGTTCATGGTCCATACTTTTACAGAAATAATGATGCGAGTATATTAAGATACCAATATAATCAGGATCAAGAACTAAGACACTGGCTGCAACCTGGCGATGTTGTGATTGTGGATAGAGGCTACCGAGATGCTAAATTTTAAATAATATTGGCATATCTGCAAATTCCACCAGCGCTAGAATAGACGTCAATTGCCAACTGTAGAAGCCAACTAGCAAATTATTACTAAGCAAGGTGGTAAAGCTCAAACGGACACGTTCAGTGAATATTTAAAATTTTTCGTAACTGCTTTTCAATTGCCCAAATACCCAATTTGCGGACATTTTTCCGTGTTGCCTGTGCTAATAAACCGCTACCATCCACCATTACATATGGAAGAAGCAAATGAAGAACCAGCACAAGAAATGCTTCAAATGGTAAACGAACCTACTCATGTACAAGCTAGAGCGGAAAATGAAGGCTTGTTGAGGCGGCATTAGATTACCTTTAGAACAAAACCAGTTAGAAAATTTTCCAGTTCTAAATATAGCTCAATTAAGGCGCATAACGAACTTTCCAAAACTAGCACCTTCTTACATACAGGATAAGAATCACCACGGGCAACCACTTTTCGAAATTGATAGGCGTTGAACGAATTAAATCTCGTTCGGCTTAGAATTAGATCTGAACATAGAAATCAAATTAAATATCAAATAATAATTAGCTATAACCCTGTTCCTGATAATGATGCTGAACAAGAAGATGGTCCTATATTTGGCTACTATTGCCAATGCAAAACAGGAGCGCGAACTATAGGAATGTGTGCACATAGCAGCAGTTATTTGGTTTTGCTATAGCAAGGCACGAAGAAGTTATTAGGCTACCGCAAACCAAAGTGCTACCTATTCAAGATGTTTTAAACAGACATGCCGTCTAAATGTTCCGTTTCTTGATATAAATCATGTAAATATTAGGTTGTTTATTTTATGTATAAGTTGCACTTTTTATCATGTAAATAATCATATTTAATACTAATTTTTGTTGAAACACCCTGCATAAAATGTTAGAAAGTACAGAATAATAAAAAAGTATAATATGTAATGGTAACGCTTGCGTATATCAATGTTAAAACCCACTGAACAGCCGTTATTCTTATTAGGCACTATTACTTTAACACCCTGTATATCAAAAACTAACCATTATATTAAGTTGGTCCAATGACAAATATTGTTCAGATAGTTTTAGTCTATAACATATTAAAATTTCATTAATTTTGACTGTGGTCTAAAAACCCATAAGAGGTGTGCAGGGTCCTTTAATAATGGTTTTGTTCACAACCAGAAAGAATTGATATGATCTTAACAATTGCTGAATGCTATGAAAATTGCTTACTTGCTTCAAGAGTATACTCAGAAAAGTACCCTGAACGGGTATAGCCAAAACAACTAAAAGTGGAGCCTGACACAATTGATGATGATAATGAGTTTTTGGTATTAGGTTCCTTTGTTGACAATCAAAATACTAGTACAAGAGTTATTGCAAGAGAAACAGGAATAACTCAGCCTAGTGTGTGGAGGATCTTAAAAAAACATAAATACCACCTATGAAAATGTAAACTTTCACCATTAACACTCATAATAAAATACTTATCTTTTTTGGGATTTTTTAATGGTGTACTTTAAATTATACAATCTAAACGTTTCGATAACACTTACAGTTATCTTCGTCAGTAGTAATGTTTGTTAAAAATTGTTAAAGATGTAGTAAACAATTTTGTCAAATTTGAAAAATTCAAACATAAACATAAGCCTGCTATTAATATAACAGTTTGAGAAACGTATAAGCCAACTATAAAATTGTAGTAAAGAATAACTAGGTCATTAAAATTAAATATTGTTAAACTGCCTCAAAGATGACAAACCAGAACACTCTCTACGACGAAAGCTAACAATGAAATTTGCCAGCCAAAAAACACATTTAACAAAATTTAATCGAGTTATGATGTAAGTGTAAAGTTGTGAAAAACTTCAATTTTAAAATGATAGAAGCATTCACAAATCCAAACATTACATCAAATAAAACAACCCAGTTAAATCTAACAAAGATTTAGAAATTTCATCTATTTTGAATAAAGAAGATTGGGATAAAATTGATTCTATAACGTTTAAATCTATGAAAATAAATTTTGACATCTCATGTCAACGCCAAAAAGACAAATTTAATAAATTATACAAACAACAAAATAATAGACCATCTATTGATTGTAGAAAAACAGTTATAAACCTTTCTGATAATGTTGTTTCAGATTATGCTATTGAAGCGCTTTCTAAAGGAGGAAATTTTGCGATATAATTTGAAGATATAATTTCCAACATCGAAAACTCCATTAGATTATTACCTTTTGATGCTGCTAATGAAGTTAGATATAACACCGTTAACATATTACGTAAAACAAAACCTCCAAAGAGCAACTTATCCTTTCGTCAACGACATGCTTTACTTGATCTTAAACGCAATGAAAGTATTATAATATTAAAATCAGATAAAGGTAATGCAACTGTTATATTAAATACGAATGATTATAACACTAAGATAGAACAATTGTTGGGACCAGAAACTTATCGTGAAATACCAAAAGATCCAACAAAAAAGTTTCTTTTAAAAACTAAAGAGCTGATTAAATTATCATCTATTCCTGAAGAAATAAAAAGAAACTATCTAACTCTGAAGCTATTTCACCAAAACTATATGGTTTACCAAAATTCATAAACCTAATATTCCTTTAAGGCCTATTGTTAGTGCAATTGGTTCTCCTACATATCACCTTGCAAAACATCTTACATTGTTATTACAACCTCATATAGGAAAAACACCCCATTACATTAAAAATTCTGCCGACTTTGTTGAAAAAATGCATAGTTTCAAAATTGAAGAGGGTGATATAATGGTTAGTTTTGATGTTATTTCACTTTTACAAAAGTACCTCTAAAAGAAACTATTGAATACATAGATCATCTTTTCCAAAGGACATAACCATTCTTTTCAGCACTGTCTTACTACAACTTATTTTCAGTGGAATAGTAAATTTTATGAACAGATTGAAGGTGTAGCAATGGGTAGTCCCCTTAGTCCTGTTATAGCTAATTTTTATATGGAAAAATTTGAAACATTAACGTTACAAAATACACCTAAAAAACCTTCAGTTTGGTATAGATATGTAGATGACACATTTGTTATTTGGAGACATGGAGAAGAAGCACTGCATGAGTTTTGGTTTTATAAATGGTATACATCCTAGTATTCAGTTTACCATGGAAAAGAAACTAATGGAAGTTTACCATTTCTTGACATATTAATATCTAAAAATAATAATTCACTATCTTTTAAGGTTTACAGAAAGCCGACACACACTGATAGATACCTTCATAAATTATCCAACCACCATCCACGTCAAAAATTAGTGTAATTAAATCTTTAGTAGATCGAGCAAAACGAATTTGTGACCCTGAATTTTGAATGATGAATATAAATATTTAAGAAAATCCTTAACAAGATATTTCACTTACAGATATTAATAATGTTATTACACCTTCTAGGCGTAACCTTAAAGAAAAACCAGTTCTTAATGTTGGTACTGCTTTTCTTCCTTTTATAGCTAATGTTACAAATAGAATTGAAAAATCCTAATCAAATATGGCATTAGGACTATTTTTAAACCTACAAGAAAAATTAAAGAACATTTAAGATCACCTAAAGATGTGTCAAACCCTTTATCATCTTCCGGAGTGTATAAGTTATCTTGTTCATGTGGAAAAGTATACATCAGGACCACAAAACGTAGCTTTGATACAAGACGCAAAGAACATATGAGATTTTGTAGATTGGGTCAACCAGAGAGGTCTGCTGTGGCTGACCATGCCCTGAATAATCTAAATCATGACATTCAATTTGACAATATGAAAATATTGTCAAGACAAACCATTATTATGTTCGTTTGCAACGTGAAGCTATTGAAATATATAAACACCGAATAATTTTAATAGACAAGAAGAAAATCTCCGTTTAAATAGGTTTTGGCATCTTATAATTAAAAAAGAGCATAATGATACGCCTTGATTTTAATTTGTTTTCAACTTTTGGTATGTCTAGTTTTTTTGCTGTGTTTTTCCTAGACCTTGAAGCAAATGCTTTACCAATTATATGTTAAATTTCCACAGCACTATAATTTAACATAAGTAGTTGAAATTAAATTACAAAGAACGTTCTGCATTGTGCTTTTCATTGTTAATAACACTTCCAATTATTGATAAAGATATCTCTTTGTTAGATTTAACTGGGTTGTTTTATTTGATGTAATGTTTGGATTTGTGAATGCTTCTATCATTTTAAAATTGAAGTTTTTCACAACTTTACACTTACATCATAACTCGATTAAATTTTGTTAAATGTGTTTTTGGCTGGCAAATTTCATTGTTAGCTTTCGTCGTAGAGAGTGTTCTGGTTTGTCATCTTTGAGGCAGTTTAACAATATTTAATTTTAATGACCTAGTTATTCTTTACTACAATTTTATAGTTGGCTTATACGTTTCTCAAACTGTTATATTAATAGCAGGCTTATGTTTATGTTTGAATTTTTCAAATTTGACAAAATTGTTTACTACATCTTTAACAATTTTTAACAAACATTACTACTGACGAAGATAACTGTAAGTGTTATCGAAACGTTTAGATTGTATAATTTAAAGTACACCATTAAAAAATCCCAAAAAAGGTAAGTATTTTATTATAAATACCACCTTTTTCATACATCAAAAGTTATATGGCACAGACTTTCAAAAACGTATTGATTATTCCTTATGGGTCCTTGATTCAAGTTAGTGACAATGAACATTTTTTTGAAAATGTATTATTTAACGATAATAATGGATTTGTGAATCGGCACAATTTCCATTATTGCGACACTGAAAATAAACATTTAATATTGTTGATCGTCAAAATCGATGGAGTGTTAATGTGTATGGTGGAATTGTTGGCAATCATGTTATGGGTCCATATTTTTTCGACGGTCAAAAATTCCTTAGATTTTTAAAGAGACTTTTGGGAACTTTTAGGAAGTATTCCTTTAAATATTAGGTAAGATATGTGGTTGCAATTAGATGGAACATCTGCATATTTCTTACGTGCCGTTAGAGAATATTTAAATAGGAAGTTTTCTGATAAGTGGATTGGGAGAGGTGGACCAATTGCGTGGCCACCTAGATCTCCTGAACTAACATCCATGGATTTCTTCTTTTGGGGCTATATCAAAAATTTTATTTGTAGCACATCTCCCACCACTGCAGATGATATGAAATGAATTAATGAAGAATCGTTCGTTGGAAAAAAGAATAACACTGTATATTGAAGAAGCTGATCGGTTTCGCTTGGACGAGCCAAGCATCGTCAGAGCTTTGAAAGGCGACAATTTGTTGTTACGATTATCGAGAGTTAAGATAAGTGTATAAAAAGTCTATTGCGATTTTTATTTTAATCTACATAGCGTAGAAATAACTTTATAAACGTTTAAATTAAAGTTACTATGATTTGAATTTGAAAATGTGTTACATTAGCCAAAAATCATTAAGAATAGGCATTGTGGGAGGATATTTCAATCTACAAATGATACATGAACAGACAGATTTCAAAAATTATTAAATAAGTTGAAATTTTGAAGGTTTAGGTATACGAAACCCTTATAGAAGTTGAAATGTAATTAAGTAATCTAAACGATAAGCGTTTAAAATACAGGGTGTTCCATCTAAATAAGCCGAATATTTCAGTATGAATATACTAAGGGAATAGCATTTTACTTAAACCTAAGAGTAAATTTGTTGGTGTTAATTTTATTAGGAGATATTTAATTTTTCCTAAAACCCTACATTTCTAGAAAAATTGATATAACTTGAAACACTCTGTATGTAGGTATAGGGAACCCTTATGAAAGTGCTACTTATTTTTTATGTAAAATTCGAAAATGCAATAATATACGGGGTATGTCATTTAAAAAACATAACTTTGATATGTCACTTTTTTTGGGGCACCCAGTATATTTAAAAATATTTTTAAAACGTTGTTCAAATTGACTTACATTACATCACTGTATTATAAATTAACGATTATATGCCGCTTCGCCGTAGAACTCCGTGGCGACTCGTGATTCATCCTGTATATATATATATATATATATATATATATATATATATATAATATATTATATATATATATATATATATATATATATATATAAATTGTAATTCTGACGACTTACTTTAATTAACGAGGGGAAATAAAATTATTTAAAGTTTAGTTTGAGGTAAATTAAAATTTTTAATTTTAAATGGTTGATAATCTGATTGAAATAATATTTTTAATTTTTATTGCACCGGACTAGCTCAGATCTCAAATGGGGATAGAGTTCAGGGAATTTAGTTTGAAGTTGAAATTTGAATCTGGAAATGTGTATATGAAATACCCTTTATATAATTATATTGAAAGTATAAAAATTATTCTGAATGTAATTTGCTATCAAACGCATGCGTTGTAATGAACTTAAGTGAAATTAAAAACTGTCAAAGATGTCAAATAAATAATTTAGAAAATTAATGTTTAGAACCAAAATGAAAATTTAGAAAAAGAAAATAAATTAATATCTTTACAGGTGTTTCCACAAGTAAATATTTAAAATTCTTATCCAAAAACATATATGTAACAAATATAAATTGCAGGAAATTTTATCAATGAATGTTCACAATACGTAGGGTTATTAAAATTTGTGACTCACATATACTGTCCTCCCGGTAGATTGATGTCTTCGGATACTCCAACTGGATGTAGGCAATGTCCACTCGATTACAGTTGTTACCATCACCCATATACTGCGAACTTTATTCTTGGTTGTCGAAGACACCAACTTCCAAACTTAAAGATGTTTTCTCCAAAATCGGCAAACTCCAACCACTTATTTTATTTAGGTAACTCTTTATTTAAATAATTTTAAAGCTTAATGAGTGATATCGTTTTAAAAATATGTTTAAATAACCAAAATTTTTGTTGATAACACTTTTATTTTTAGCTACCGATTCAATTTTTGTTTAAAAGAAATTGTCCGAAGAAATAAAACAGCATTAACCAAATAAAGTGGGTTTTAATTTGGTAAAACGGAATTAATTTAAGTTGGATAACACAAAAGCAAATCTTTACAAAATCGTGACACAAATTAACACGAACAAAAATATTTTTCGAAAACGACAGGTATCGGAGACCGAATTATTTATTTCAAACCGTCGATATAAAAACAAGTGCTCTCGAACGTATTCTTCATAAAGTATAACTTCTTGACGAATTTAAATTAGGTTACGAACTTACTTTTTAACACAAATTTCACAACACTGTTTTAACCTTTTACACTTTTGAACAAATTCTAGAGAGAGATTGATTTCTGGTTGTTACCAAAAATTCATTTTTTTACAGCCATATTGCAAAAGTAACTAGGGCTATGATTGGTGGATCTAAATTACAAATTGGACACAAATGGAAATTTGGCCGTAACTTTCTTATACATGATCGGAATTGAAAATTAAAAACGGAAATGAAAACTACGTAAAATTTTGAACAAAAAGACACCTAACAAGCTATAATTCCTAACATTAATATACAAAGTAACCTAATCTAACTTAAATAAGCTTATAACTATTTACACTTACAAGCTATACTAAAACTAATTGCAAAAATGGAGAACATTTTACACAAGAATACATATCTTTTGTGTTGGAAATATTTAATTTAAAGAAAATTTTAAGCTTTTGTAATATTATCTAAAATTCACCTCAGAATTAACATAATTTTGCGGAGAAAAGCGCTGTATCCTTATAAAAACTGTGTCATATTAAGAAAGAACATCTAAAAATTATGACCTAACCAAACTTAAATCTAAAAATGAAAATAATTCATATATAAAAATGTTTTTAACACTTAAAATGTTATGTTTAAGGTTTGTACTTCTTGTCTTTATTATTCTCACTTGTTATGTGCAATGCATAATGTCATATAGTGTTGCATTGAAAAAGTCTCATCGTCTAACACTCTTTTGAAATATTTCACTATATAAATGTACGGCACTATAAATGTCTGTATGCCATAATGTTCTATATGTTGTTCTTATTGTTAAACTTGTAATCTAATTTATGTCACTAATTCGCTTCCAAAAATATGTGCGAAAAATGTCTAAACTGTCCATATTATAATCCTTTTATTAAATTTTTGTATTTCCTGCATTCAAAAACTAATCATACATTATCCCTAACATAATCCTAATTATATAGTTCATGTTTAAACACCTGTCAAGTGTTCACTTGCCAAATTATCCTTGTAAAATTGACTTTTATTGCAATAATTGCAATACTGAAATGACTTTACGAAAATGGTTATATTTAACATTCTTGACAATTTTGTTAGCAGCAAATTGCTTTTTATGATAAAACCAAACTAAGTAAATGATATTCAGACTAATTTATACCAAACAATTTTATTTTAATCACATCGTGAACCAGATTTATATAAAATAGTGTCTTGCACAAGTATAGAGCTAGAAATCACCCCTTTTTATTACCCAAATGTTATTTAAGCTGTCCGATACTTCTATTACCTATTTCTGAACATCTCAATATATAGGGAGTTTTATAACTGTTTTTTACGCAGAATCCAAAAATGAACGTGGGTTCTATTTAAAATAAAAAGTTGACAGTGTTTCCGGTCAAACCGGAAGTAACATTTAAATAGTTTAATCTTCAGATTGTAGATTTCAGTCAACTGTATGAACTCCCAAAATTTCGTAATTTTCTATTTTCATGGAAGTTTCGGCCTTGATAGTAACCTCATTGGCACCCGGTATATTTGAAAATTTTTCTAATTACGATACCTTAAATTCCTTTCATAACTATGAAAATGTAAACTTTCAGCACTATTACACATTATTAAAATACTTAGCTTTTTAGGGTTTTAAGGGTGTATTTTTATGTTTATATTTTACATAAATCATTACGTTTCGATAACAATTACAGTTATCGTCATTAGTAATAAATAATTGTTTAAAATGTTAGAATAAATTTATGAAATATGAAAAATATGATATAGCATTTGCAAATATTACACTTTCTAGATCAAGAACTTACATATTATTTTTGAATAAATTTGAATAACAAATTAACTATTACCTTATGATGTTTAATTAGTTTAAATGTTAAAATTATTCTTAACTGATAAAGATTTTTTCTAAATTCAGGTATTTTAATATTCTTTCTTTGTTATATAAAGTTTATTAGATTATTTTAGATACACATTTGTTCTCATTGAGCTATGTTGATGTTTTCTTGGACATGTGCATACATTTTAAACTTTAGCGCAAATAAATTATTTACTACAAAAAATGTGACTGATGAAGTACGAAATTCATGTTCTTTTAGTTATTAAGGATTGTAATTCATCTCTAGTTACAGAACAGTTTCTTTTTCTTTCCATATATGTATTCATAATTAAACGGAACTTCACGGAATTATGAAATTGCATAGATAATCGCATAAACTAGTCTTAGGGTCAAATATTTTCGTTAATGGATTAACATATTTGCTGGTTAGTTCAGGTTGCAATTGTGCTAACGTAGTAAACTTAATTATAGCTTAACCCTGCATTCTCCTTAATATATATTCATACCAGCGCTTTTGACTCAAACATTTTAAAGAAAAGTTATAACCAAGTCTATTAAAATTTTCTACACATATTATATAGTGACTAATACCAAAAATTATGTTATCAACTTGTTTTTCTTGAAAAAATAAAATTAGCCATGATTAACTATAAAACAACAAGGTGTACCATTTTAATTAGGTTAAAAAACCAATGTCAAATTCATGTACGTCCTATTACCCAGATAATTAATTAGATTTTACAATATAGGCGATGTGGCATTGACAAGCCAACACATACGAATAGCTTCATTAGTAACTTAACAGTTATAATCGTAGATAGTATTATGTACACTAAAAAAATTAATATAAATATCATGTTATTGGTGTATAATTGTGGTAAAGGTGTAATTTTTCGGTTATGCACTGCTCTACTAATTGCAGTGCAATCAACAACCAAGAGAAAACTGCGTTAGCGATTACACAATAATTACTTCCTAAGAAGTATCATAATGTAGCAATTTTTGTTGGTAATTATAAAGCCTTAGAAGCATATTTGCGTATATCAGAGCAACATTCTAAATTAAACTCAATGGTTAACCAAGGTAGTCGTGCTAAACTTCCGAAACCGATTTTACAAACATAACCGTGATATTTATCAAAAACAATAAATATATCTGTTTAGTGTAACATTTTTTTTAATTATTAACATATAAAAAGGATATGTAATAAAAATTAGCATTTTAAATCCTTTAAATCATAATTTTAGAATTAATTCTCAATAATTACGTATTAATTGAATGCAACTTTCATTTTTTCAATGTTCTTAATAGATCTAAAACTATAACTGGTACAACCTATTTTGAACCTTACGTATATTTGGATCTTATTCCTACGTTTTATCCAATGTCAACGATTAAATGATCTTAGAATATTTTGTAAACGTACATTGTAGTATGATAGCAATTAATAAAATATTCTATTTAAGTTATTTAGAACTCTACAAAATTCTATTAGAATCAAAAACTAATTTAAGAAAATTTAAAGACATTTTAACATCAGTGTAATTTTAAAGATATGCAACTTCAATGTATTTTGTAAATACCCCCGGAATTTTAGGCGAAAAACAAACTAAATTATGTAAAGCTGAAAATTTGTACATACGATCTATTTGATGTACTAAACAACATATTAAAAGTCCTGAACTCGCCTATGCCGGCTTCATTTAATTCCAGGCGTTTAAAGTCTGAAACGCTGGAGATTTCCAGAAGACCACTGCAGCTCATATTACGTGGAAACGGCTTTCCCTATTTTTATGTATAAGGTGTCAAATTAAAAGGGGATTGACAAGGCATCATTTAAAGTTCTTATCAGCTATTTTAGAAACATCCGGTTTGGCCAGAAGCTCCCCAAAGCCTGCGAAATTCAAATTTTGAAAATATTAGGCTTCCTACTGCAGTTATCGTAAAAATACCCGAAACAAACGTCATTCGGTGTGAAATAAGCTTTCAAATGGTACCGAAGTTTCTACGAACAGCAAGCATTTGAACGAAAGCACCTCGGACAACTGGACTTCCAATGCGGTTTTCAGAAACTGATATGGCAATCAGCAAACGACTGGTGCTATCTTGCTCAGTAAGGTGTGTTAAATCAGTGAGGAATTCAGATGCTAAATATATTTGGACTCATATGTGTAACATCCGGTCTGACCGGAAGCTCCAAAACGACTGCTAAATTCTATTTTTAAAAAATAAGATGTACATTTAGGCATTTTCGACCATTGGTCTCAACATAAGATTTGATCCTAGAGTCGAAATCAGCGCCCCCAAAAATGTAAGAAACGACGTGCAACATGTACATTTACGTAAAATTTTGGCCTCAAATTCGAAATCAGCGCCGCTAAAGGCATTCCAAACTTAAACGCCTAGACTTCAATGAAACCAGCCTAGGAGAGTTTTGATATGTTGTTTAGTACATCAAATAGATCGTATGTACCAATTTTCAGCTTTACATGGTTGAAACCTAAAAATTCCTGGGCTAAAACGGTTTCTGGGTGTATAAATTCCAAAACATCCAATTCTGTTGTATACTTAGAAAAGTGTTAAATTATTATTCGAGTTTAGTGAAGGTCTGTATTCAATTCAATGCTACTTTGCTCGGTGTATCTTTGTGTATAATGTTTGAATTTTTTTCGGAAGATTCACCAAAATATGAGAGTGATATATGTACTTTTTTCTTGTTCTATCTTAGTTTGTTTCTTTTCCGTTCTATGGAAAAATTTCATTTCATTATTCAGTTTCTAAAGTAAATTTAGTTTTGGGGAATTAGTTAACTCTGAATGTGTTCTTGACAGCAATTCTGGGATATCGCTAACATACCTAAACCGAAATTGAGCTAACTTGTTTTGGTAGTTCCATGTTTACACGTATTTAGAAATTATTTAATAATGGAAAGCATTCTTGGAGTGCGATATTCTGACTTGTTTGTGACATCACAACTAATAAGTATAGTATTTGGGATAACTGTACTCATTTTTGATCCTTCTAGCAATCGTGAACTCTTTATTGGGTAACACTAATGTTTTAAATATAATATAATTTCACAATTTCTTTTATATAATTATTTATTTCTCTACGCGTTTTAATACAACATATGTCAGTGTCAAGAACAAAACATGTAAGTAAAATAACAAACAAGCAGTTATGGAAACAAATCATTAAGGTAAAACACTAAACTTGATGTAAATTGTAATTCTATATTTAAAATATCTGTTAATGGTGAGTCTGTAAGATCAACCTGTTCGTTCATTAAATGTAATTTCTGTTTACGTTTATAAAATTCGATTAATTAATTAACATTAGACCAGTAGTTTCTTAAATTCAAGCACCTAATGGTTTACTTATTGGTAGTCCAATTTTGCCCATTTTAGCTAATATCTTTATGGATAATTTAGATCTATTTTTTTGAATTAAATGTTTCTGATAAGATTGTATTTTCGTTTCGTAATGTTGATCATATGTTCGCATGTTTTGATAGTTCATCATATTTCATTGATGAGTTTTTAATTAATATTAACAATTTACATTGTAACATAAAATTTACACTATAGCCATTAATTTTCTAGATTTAAACATACAAATTAATACACAGAACAAGTTTGAGTTCTCCATATTCAGACATTACGATTCCAAACGATTTATGCCACCATAAAACACATAACTTAGCTGCATAGATAGTTAGTACATAGATCAATGTCAATACCATTAAACCAAACAAATCTCAATATCTCAATTATAAAACAAATTACACAAGCAAGTTGTTACATTTTAAATATAATCGACACTTTATTTAAAAATCAAGAATACAAATAGTGATGGACACAATCGAATGATTTCAACAATCGAAACTTCACCTCTCGAGTGAAATTTACAATCGAATGATTCTGTATTATGTGTTTTGTAACTGTGGTTTCCTATTAGTAGAGTTGTTCGGCCTATTCCCACAGTTTTTGCTTTTGGAGCGCGACGTTTCGGAAGCGGACTCTGTTTCCGTCATCAGGCTTAGTCCTGAGAAGGACTGTTTTCGCACTTGAGTCGAATTCATATGTTATATATAATTTTTTTCCAAGCACTTGACTACTCTCAAATTTGAACTTGGTACCTTTCACTTACTACTAGTCTGAAACCTTTACCGCTGAGCCACTGAGTAATCCAATATATATTGTTTAGAACTTATATATATATATATATATATATATATATATATATATATATATATATATATATTATAACTTTTCCGTGGTTGCGCAGAAGTTTATTGCGCCGAAACTTCTTGCTTAAGCTCTTCGCGCACTATTGGAATCCATATGGGCTTCATTACTACACTAGCTTCGCTTATTGCATTTTCTGCTAGTGCGATGTATGTGGCTTCTTTGGGTTTTCGACGAGTTGTGTTCTCGTCTTTTGCGACTATCTGTATGTTATCCCATTGGACGCGGTGGTCTTCGTTCCAGACATGTTCGGCGATTCTTGATCTTTCTGTGTCGCCCTTGCGGACGTTGTTCTTATGTTCCTGCGTTCTCACTTTGAGTGGTCTACTGCTCTCTCCTATGTATGCTCTGCCGCATTCACATGTTAGGTTTTATACACAATTCTTGGAATTCTGATTTTCATTGTATGGTTTGGTTTTGGTGAGTATTGCTCTGAGCGTTCTGGTCGATTTGAAGGCAGTGCGTATCTTGTATTTGCTGTCTATCCTTCCTATTTTGTCTGAGGTACCTTGTATATATGGTATTATCGCTGTATATTTAGGTTCTTCTTTTTTGGTTACCCTTTCCCTGTTTCGGTTAGGTGTTAGATCGGGGTAGCCGTTTTCTTTGAGTGTTCTAGCGATATTTTCATTTTCTTTGTTCAGGGCCTCTTGTATTGAGTATATTGTTTTTGATCCATCGTACAAGCATTTTGTTACACCTAAGTTCTCGTTTTGAGGTGATTGGAGTTGTAGTGTAGGTACCTTCTCGTGTGGGTAGGTTTTCTGTATACACTTGTCATGAAAGTGTTGTCATTCCTGTGTACAAGTACATCCAGGAATGACAGTTTTTGATCCGACTCCAATTCGATTGTGAATTTTATGGAGGGTGTTCAGCTATTTAGATGATGTAGCAATTCATCCAGCTTATGCTTGCCGTGTTGCCAAACTACGAAAGTATCGTCCACGTATCTAAGCCACATCCTCGGTTTCTCGGTGAATTCGGATATCGCTTGGTCTACAAAGTCTTCCATATATATATATATATATATATATATATATATATATATATATACTCACTATGAGTGATAGTGGGGAACCCATCGCCATCCCAAACTCTTGTTGGTAAAATTTGTCTTCTACCTGTGGTTCTAATGCATATTGTCAGAAGTTCTGTTATTGTGTTTACCGAGAGTTGCGTGCGTTCATCTAACGTTTCATCCTTTTCCAGCCAGCTTGTCCCTTATGACAGTTAGTGCCTTATCGGTAGGCACATTTGTGAATAGACTCACGATGTCAGAGCTTACCAGTATTTCTTCGTGGTTTGGTTGGATGTTTCTGATGGTTTCCACGAAGTGCTGCGTGTTCTTGACCATAGACTCGGTTTTACCCGATAAGGGTGTGACGGTACGTAGCAGATAGTATACTAATGGGTGATAAGGTGAATTTCTCGAGCTCACAATTGGTCTCAGAGGAATTCCTTCCTTGTGAAATCTTTGGTAAGCCGTACAGATGCGGATATATGTGTGTGTGTGTGTGTGTATATATATATATATATATATATATATATATATATATATATATATATATATATATATATATGCCGGCATATTCAAATTAAAATTTGGTTTGGGAAAGAAAACTTTTTAATTATTTACGATAGTGAACTAATTCTTAATCGATAACTAATTTATGCAATAATTTATCTTTACGTGGAATTATTTCAAAATGAAAGATTGAAACTGAGTTGTCAACTCATTTACCAATAAGGGTGTGATGATACGTAGCAGATAGTGTACTAATGGGTGATAAGGTGAATTTCTCGAGCTCAATTGGCCTCAGAGGAATTCCTTCCTTGTGAATCTTTGGTAGGCCGTACAGATGCGGATATATATATATATATATATATATATATATATATATATATATATATATATATTCTATTAGATTTCCACAAGTATTCATGTTTAAATAAGACAATTTTTCTTTAAAACTTGTGTAAATAAACGTAAAATTAATTCAACGTTTCGGGAACGTCCTTTGTTCCCTTTGTCAAGAATTTATTTGACAATTACAGAAATTGAAATAAGGTAACTATTTTTAACAAGTACAAAATATGAAACAAGGTAACTAATTTAATTTAAATCTGGACGAGTGTGTTTGACTTCGGGTAGTTGGTCTAGTATGTGATGTAGAAGGTGCAGAAGTGGGGACGCCTGGAATAGTTGCAGCATAAGTGTTTGAAATTGCTGGAAGATTTGGAGTTGGTTGAAATGTAGAATCAACTTGTTTAATGATATTCTTCCAAATTTGTGGCATTCTAGAAGTGTCATCTCGTTTATTGAGGGCGTTTGGTCTTCTTTCAATTTCAACTGCTTCTCTAATAATTCTTGCTTGTAAGGTATATAGAGGTGCAATTAAACGGATATTGTTGGTATTAATTTGGTGTCCTGTATCTAAATGATGTGTAGCTAAAGACGATGAAGGATTGTGCTGTTTAATTGCTAGTTGGTGTTCATCGGCTCTTGCATATAATATTCTGTTAGTTTGTCCTATGTAAGTTCTTCGACAGTTGTTGCACGGTATCTCATACACTCCTTGGCTTTCATTAGGAACTTTGTCTTTGGGGTTTCTTAAAAGTTGGGACAAAGTTGAATGTGGTTTGAATACCGGTCTGAAGTCGTTTTTGGGAAATTTCTTTGCTATTCTGTCTGTAATTCCTTTTATATAAGGTAGAATAACAGGAATCTTTCGTTCATTGTTTGACAAGCTATTATTTCTTGGTCTTCTTATTTCGTTGGTAATTTTCAATATTTCTTGATGTTTGTATCCATTTTGAACTAGTATTTTATTAATAGTCTTCATCTCTTCCGTTCTAGAATTTTGGTCAGATAAGTGGTAAGAGCGGTATATCAAGGATTTCATAACGCTACGTAATTGACCAGGATGGTGATGCGAGAGAGTTCAAGTATCTATTCGTATGTGTTGGTTTTCGATAAACTTTGTGTGTAAATTTACCATTAGGAAGTCTTGTTATTAGGGTGTCCAAAAAAGGGAGTGAATTATTTTCTTCAACTTCCATAGTAAATTTAATGTTGTCGTGAATGTTGTTAATATGTCCTAGAAAATGGTTCAAGTTTCCTTTTCCATGGGGCCAAACTACAAATGTGTCGTCAACATAACGAAACCAACATTTAGGTTTTAAATCTGCAGAATTTAAAGCAATGGTTTCAAAATGTTCCATATATACATTCGCAAAAGCTGGAGAGAGTGGCGAGCCCATAGGTGTTCCTTGAATTTGCTTGTAGAATTGTCCTTTGTATGTAAAATAGGTTGAGTGCATGCAGTGATTTATCAATTTGAGTATGTCTTGGTTTATTGAGTGTTTTCTTCTAGAATTTTCATCGTGTCTTCAATAGGTATTTTGGTGAAAAGTGACGTTATGTCGAAGCTAACTAAAATGTCATTTGGAGCCAAGGGTACAATTTTGAGTTTGTGTAGAAAATCATAAGAGTTTTTGATGTAGGATACAGCATTTTCACAAATCGGTTGAATAACTTTGGCTAGATAACGAGCAAGGTCATGAGTCGGAGAATTGAATGCACTGACGATAGGGCGTAATGGCCAGTTTTCCTTATGTATTTTTGGGAGTCCGTATATTTTGGGGATTCTTGAACTCTTCTCTCTTGGAATTAGTTTCTGTTTTGTTTCTTTGTCTAATTTTGTAGAATTAATGATAGATTTTGTTGTTTTTTCTATGTAAGTGGTAGGATTGCACTGATTTTTCTTATATTCTGAAGAAGTTAGCAGTTCAGACATCTTATGGTGATAGTCTTGATAGTTGACAATGACAGTAGCGTTTCCTTTGTCAGCAGGTAGTATTAATATTTGGTCGTCATTTTCATTTGGTTTAACATTTGGAGGTCTTGTTTGGTGATATTTTGTTTGGGAAGTTTGCAGTTCTGAAGAATGTGTGCTACGTTGAGTCTAATTTCGTCAGCTACCGTAGATTCTGTATCTTTTAAGGCGTATTCTACGTTGGTGATGATGTTTTCTACGGGAATCCGTTTAGGAGTGATGGCAAAATTAAACCCTTTACCTAAAACATTTAGAATATTATTATCAAGTTCTTTGTCACTTAAATTGTGTACTGTCCTTAACGGTTCTACATTATTTGCCTGCGATGTATGAGACAGACGTTCAAATTTTTGTTTCTGTCGGTTAGTTTTATCATCAAGGACGATTCTACAGTAATTTCAATGAGACGATCCACCGTATCGAATATGAAAGGGTGTATTTTGATAGCATGTAAAGTTTGGAATGTGTCATAAAGGGTACGGTTGAGATAGTCAAGTTTAGCCCTTTCATTGGCAATCGCTTTTCTTAAAAGGGCAAGGCTTGTTTTGAATAAAATCTTATAAGAACCATTAATGTCTGGTCTTGGTTTCAATTTAAATCCCTTGGGTATTATTTTATTGTCACGACAACGCTTTAAAAAAGTTAAATTAGTAAGTGTTTCACATTTTTTGATACGTAGCTTTCTGTAAATCTTGATGGTATTCAAAGTTTCTTCTCCGTATAGGAATATTATGTTTCTATTTAGATTTCCACAAGTATTCATGTTTAAATAAGACAATTTTTCTTTAAAACTTGTGTAAATAAACGTAAAAATTAATTCAACGTTTCGGGAACGTCCTTTGTTCCCTTTGTCAAGAATTTATTTGACAATTACAGAAATTGAAATAAGGTAGCTATTTTTAACAAGTACAAAATATGAAACAATATGAACTCCAAATCTTCCAGCAATTTCAAACACTTATGCTGCAACTATTCCAGGCGTCCCCACTTCTGCACCTTCTACATCACATACTAGACCAACTACCCGAAGTCAAACACACTCGTCCAGATTTAAATTAAATTAGTTACCTTGTTTCATATAGCTACACATCATTTAGATACAGGACACCAAATTAATACCAACAATATCCGTTTAATTGCACCTCTATATACCTTACAAGCAAGAATTATTAGAGAAGCAGTTGAAATTGAAAGAAGACCAAACGCCCTCAATAAACGAGATGACACTTCTAGAATGCCACAAATTTGGAAGAATATCATTAAACAAGTTGATTCTACATTTCAACCAACTCCAAATCTTCCAGCAATTTCAAACACTTATGCTGCAACTATTCCAGGCGTCCCCACTTCTGCACCTTCTACATCACATACTAGACCAACTACCCGAAGTCAAACACACTCGTCCAGATTTAAATTAAATTAGTTACCTTGTTTCATATTTTGTACTTGTTAAAAATAGTTACCTTATTTCAATTTCTGTAATTGTCAAATAAATTCTTGACAAAGGGAACAAAGGACGTTCCCGAAACGTTGAATTAATTTTACGTTTATTTACACAAGTTTTAAAGAAAATTGTCTTATTTAAATATATATATATATATATATATATATATATATATATATATTATTAAATTAAAATTTGGTTTGGAAAAGACAACTTTTTAATTATTTACAATAGTGAACTAATTCTTAATCGATAACTAATTTATACAATAATCTATCTTTACATGGAATTATTTCAAAATAAAAGATTGAAACTGAGTTGTCAACTCATGTACCAAAACGTCCAGCAGACATGAGGCGTAATTATTTGCACACATTCCCCCTTCACCATCTTTTTGTTTTTAAAATAAACACCACCAGCTTCCGTAAATGGAACTAACTGTAATGGTTGTGCATCTGCGGTTCGTAATCTCTGTAAAATAAATTTGTGTAGTTAATACTCATATTGTTCTCACCAATCAAGATTACAATCTAAGATGGCACATATCAGTTTAACAGAGTAGATTAATCCATGATAGAATCTTATGACTATTAATTGAATTATCTGTATCATTACATTTGTAATTCTAAGATTACAAACAAATTTAAGATTTGGTGTATAAGTTATTTTAATTGTAATGTACTAAGTTTATTATTAATCCTATGTTAATACAATAGAATATTATCTTCAATCTGATTTTGAATATGTTAACAAAATTGGAATACATTATTTAAATATGATCACTTTGTGTTCGATTTATTTTACTTTCTCAGTTAAAGGGAAAGTGATGGTAACCTGTAAAAAATTGGAAGTATCCGTTTTGATAAGTTAAAAATTTCTGTATGTTACGTATGTCCGTAATATCTTAAATAGTAAACAGACTAGATCCCAGTTACTTTTGGTGGTAATCGACCAATGAGCTGCGGAGTAAAAGGTGTTCCCTACTTCCACGATATACCAAAAACAACAGACACGATTTCATTTGACCTAAAGATTTAATCCCTAATTTTGTATACTTTTGTATAGATAGGGGTGGTATATGGAACAAGCTTCAAAATCACAATTTCAAGGCTCTAATGTTCGCGTCGCAGTGAATTTCGTTTGATGTCGGTTCTTTGGCTGTGGACCAACTTGGTTGCAAGTATTTGTATTCTGACGTTAAAAATATTTGTTATTGTGTTATTATTGTAGGTATAATGTTAATAGTTATTAAATAATATGATCTTAAAAACAAACTTGCGTAACGTGTAATATATCTTCTCTTACAAGTTCTTCAATTTATTACGACCGGTCCTATCCGTGCGATTACAAACAAAATTCAAACAAACAACAAATTTATTACATACACGATATGATGAATTTACATTTAGTTACATATCTTCGTAGAGATATTGAAGGTTACGTAGTTAAGTATATTTTCAGTTTCTAAGTGATGTAGTGTTTTATTCTCCAACGTGGGAAAGTTTTTCGACTCCGCTACCTCTATTTTCATTTTCATTATTTCCTATGTGTCATTATGCTAATAAAACATATATGAGACGCATCTAATTAATGTCTACCTCCATTATACTATCGTGGCAATTATGTTGTAACAATGAACGCGCATGTCTGTTATGAATGAACAATGTGCGTATTACGTCCTTTTGTCAGCTTGGATTTTGGGGATTTATTTGATCTTGGTGGCGTTAGCACTATGTTACACTACTGGAATCACAAAAATATATAATCTCGAACATTGAATTTCTCATCCTTCAGCAATTTTTTAAACATTAATTTTAATTTTTGATTATATTAAAAAATATCTTATTACAATTGATTGAGTTCCATTATTAATTATGTCGCTAATAATTTCGTTGACCTTCCATTACATCGAAAGTTGACTAACTGTTACGTAAGTAAACAGATATTTCATTTTTTCTTTACCTATTAATAAATTATAATTGTGAATTTTGGGGAATTCACATTATAGCCATTTACATTTGAATAGTTGGGAAATATGTAATTAAGCATCACAAATGAATCACTTAAAGGAGTAGTATAATCTATGGTTATATTTTTCGATTTATGTTAAATTCTCAGAAATTTTATACGTGAAGAGAGTAATGCCTAATAAAGCATCCATCCTACAATTATTAATTTGTACATGTGTACCTTACCTACTTTTACTTTCTTTGGTGTAATTGCTTTACAAATTAGTCTGTAATAGATAAAGATAACAAATTAGTGTATCTTTTGTTGTGAAATAGTTATAGTCACGCACCTGAACTTTAAATAGTATAATAATTTTCGTCGGCATTATGTAGTTTTAATTTTCAAGATGTGTTATTAGTCATTATTCGTATCGACGAACAGTCGCTAACTATAAACTAATTATGAAATGTTGGTTTACATGACATGATCACATTTATCCATTTGTATACATTGACTTGCATAATATTTATTTAAATTGTTTGGATGTAAACTTCTGCTGTTCTTGTACATTGCATCTTTCGTTTGAGGATAATAATTTCTACCCCTACAGTATTGAACATACCGTTAATTACCTACAGAGAATCTTGGTTTACTGTTTTTGAAACTAATAATAACATATAATATTCTCATTGTGTATAGCATTATAACGCAAGTCGGGTAACACAAAGAATTTCGAACAGTCATATTACTGGCGTGCACCGACAAATCTGCAAGTTTTAAAAAGGTTTATATTTGTTTTCATGTTAGAATCGACGATATGAGACACGGTGACAATTATATATATTATATATATATATATATATATATATATATATATATATATATATATATGAAAAATAGTAATTGAGGTTGCAGTCAATAGTAAATAGGCCAGGAAAGAAAAAAACTTTGTGTTACTAAGCTAAGTTTATTCCATTATCAAGGCACTAACGTGAGTCACTCATTAAAGTTAAACATACACACACTTACAATATAAAGCATTTTTGTTTTTGGTTCTTAAGTTATTTTGAAAAAATTGAATTTTTGTAATACAAATTATTTTTTTCTGGCGTTAATATTTGATCTAGATCAAAACCGATGACACTTTACTACAGCAACTTTGCATGCCCTTTAAAGTGGCATTATTAGTTTTTTAATCCGATGTTTCGTGTTTGCGGAACCAATTTGGTACCCCAGAAAACCGCGTGAGTTTTGATCAATATCGAGAAACAATTCAAGAAATACACTGATTCAGAGAGGAATCAAGCGACCTTTTGGATCTGGACTAAGAGTTTTACCAGGTTGTACCAAATGCTTCGTTGGTAAAAAGGTTCGGCTGATTAAAATGAGATATAGCATTGGTTACGATACGTGTTCGGAGTGATCAAGCACTGTAACACACAATGGTAGATCCAGATTTTCGAAATCGAACAACAGCCTAGAAGAAACAAAATATAATTGAATGGTTGAACAAAGGAAAAGTTTTGTTACCAAGCAATTCAATTCAGGTAAGGAAATGACGAGGGCTTCACTTTTGGAATTATCTCGTATGTACAATTATAAAAAAAACAATATTTACTTGAAAAAGTGGTGTCAAAGAACTAGGAGGAGATAGCGTTAGGGCTTTCTGTAGCCCACTGTGAATTTAATCGAATTGAATTGATATGGGCTTGTGTGAAAAATAGAGGAAAACACAACGTTCAAAATAAAAGGACGTTTTCGAACTTTACAAACTGTGCCAAATATCGATTGGAGTAATTGTTTCGATCATGCCAAGAGAGTCGGAAGATATGCACAGAGAAATTGAAAATTTGGTATACGTCGGCATAGAACCGTTAGTTATAAATTTAGGCGACGACAATAACGATGATGTTGATAACGATTTTCAGGGCATTGAGGAGGATGGCGAAAAAGATAGCGATGATTGTACATTTATTATGTAATTTGAAAAAAGTAGTTTTCGAGATCTAGAAATTTCGCTCTTTATTGTAATTTTAATATCACCTTCCTACTTAAAAATGCATGAATTAGTACATGAAACTATTTTGCCGCACTGTATAAATTGCGATTTCTCAGTAGAGGCGACGCAAGGTCGCGCGTTCCCCTGTTCTCTCTGCGTGCAGTTAGACGGTATCCTTATTCAACGAAATATTTAACTCTGTCCGTTGGTTAGCAATTATATAAATTAAGAAAAAGTCAATCTTTCCGTATTTATTGGTTTCTTTTAATGTATAGCATCCTGTAAAAATATTTCGTATAACGCTTAGAGTAAGGTAGTTAACAAGCGTGGCATTTTTCCTTTATTACACGGTTTTTAAATAATATAAAGTGATGAAATCAGCATCAACCTCTAAGCAAAGGCATATACATGAAAATGAAAGCAATCTATTAATTTGTGTTTTAATTATTAATTTATAAAAATTGGTCTTGCGCGAAGAGTGGTGAAAGATGGTGGTAGTATGTAACAAAACATATCAAATTAGGTGCTCACATACACAAAAAGAAATATCGATTATGATGCAAGTTGTTTAATTAAAATCGGCCTAATAGTTTTCCAAATATAAACGTTTAAAGTCAGGTGACTAAACTTTTTACTTTGATAGTAGTGAATTGATAATATTAAACGAAATAAAACGTGTATTTATTATAAATGAGTAAAACATTTTGATTTATAGAATGTTTTCAGTAGTTGTAATCAGGTGTATTAAGGATGTACACTATGAATGTGTTAAAAAGTTTCCGGTTCAAATGTTAATATGGAAATATTGAATCAACCGAAACTAATGTATTTACTTATTGTATCCAATCCGCAATTTTATGAAATGTATAAATTAATACATTCATCACAGTGAAAGGTGTACCATAAAAGAATTTGATTATTATTATTATTATTTTACAACACATTTCAATTTCTTAACTTACACTAGATTATTCCTCACTGTCTCTACCCTTAGAACATATGTTCCCGACATTTATGATTACTGGTTCCACTAATTCCAAACATTGTTCTGCACTCCACCAATCTAACATACATTTTCTGCATCTTTAATACACTTTTCCCAACAGTCACTATCAGTTCTTTCTAAAGTTTCTGTCCATATTGATTTTACATGTTCATCGCTCAATTACTTTATGTCTTCCAATATTTTTATTATAATGTTCTTTACAGTTACCCTATACTAACTGTATTGGATTAAACTGGCAATGATACGGAGGTAAGCGTAATACATTGTGGCCATGTGTTAATGCCGTTTGATCAATTTCGTACTCTTTCTGTTGAGTATATTCTTTCGCTATTTCTAGAAGTTCTCTTTTAAGAATTAAAGGATCAAAATCAATGTGACGTTTTAGTATATAGTTGCATAATTTCTCTTTAGTGGTTGAAATAGAAGGTACCTTTTTCACTAGTTTAAAGTGGCAACTTGCATTATCCAAGAAAATTAAGCTTGGCTTTGATATGTTTGGTGATAACTGGGTTTCAAACCACTTTGTAAATAACTCGGAAGATATGTCACCGTGGTAATCGCTACTTGCAGATTTTGATGAGAATAAAAGAGACGGTTGAGAATAAACCATTGATTTTAGACATCCCCAAACACAAAAATCGCAAGGATTTAAATCTGGAGACCTTGCTGGCCAACCAACCGGACCGCCTCTTCCCATCCATCGCTCTCAGTAATTGTTATTTAAAAAATTATCTATCTAATTACTTTCCCTTATCGCGTGAGGGTTTTCATCAACATAGGAGCAATAGTGTGCATAGTGCTTATTAAAAATTTCACCTTTTGTAAAAGCGGCTTCATCACAAAACAAAATATTAAAAAAAAAATCTTGGTCTTGATTCTCTTTATTTTGCATCCAATTGGAAAAATCAACACAAGCAGGAAAATTACCTGCTTACAAGGCCTGGACTTCTTTGAAATGAAAGGGATACAAGCCTTCCTTATGTAGAATGTTCCACACAGAAGATTTTGACACATTGGGATACATTTTAGCCAACTTTTTTATGCTTATTTCGGAATTGTACTCAGTTTCCATTAAAATATCATCCTGATATTCTTCCATTGTATCAGTATGTCTTCCCGTTTCATTATTTTTATGAATTACCGATCCTGTTTCCCTAATTCTTTGATGAAGAAGCGTAAATGATTTAGGAGCAGGATGTCTTCTACCTGGAAATTTATCTGCATATCTACGTGCTGCTGCCCGAGCGTTGTATTGCATTTCGCCGTACAGTAAATGCATATGGGCATATTCTTCGTTACTAAACGAAACCATTCTAACAATATTCAACCTTTTGTATTAACGGTAATGTAACTAAACACTAAAAAATATTTCACTTAAAACTTATTTGACACTTTAAACTCAACTAGTATCTGTAATACTAGTTATTTTGACGTTCACGTAATTGTTATTTTGTTTATTTTCCATAGCCATTTTGCATAATTGTAAATGAATTCGTTAGTTAATTTTATAAAAGTATGATTAACACATGAAAAGTTCAAATCGATTTATTTCGAAAACGGTGCGTCGTAGCGACTTCAGACAAGAGTATCATTCTTTTATGAAAAAATCGAAATTTTTTAAATTTTTTGTTAAAATTGCGAAATTTTGAAAAACAAAAAACTTATGAATAACAATGTCTAATGCCCGCCCAAACGAGCCGCTCATGAGTACAACTAAAAAATCATATTCACGCTACTAAATGAATGTGCAGAACGCTATCATTTAAAGGGAAAACATTTTGAAGATATTTGAATTAAACCAATGTTAGAGTGCCATCTTCGAAGAGCTCCAGCTCTCTTAGGAAGAATGTTTATATTAAGGAAATTTACGTTAAATCGACATAAAATGAGCTCTAGAATCTGCAGTTTTCTTTTATGAAAAGAGTTTGTGGAGATCCTGTATATACAGGGTGACAATTTTTAACTAAGCTTCTATGCGTAACTTTGTTATTATAAGCGGCTACACAGTCGGTTAAATTAGCAATATTGGGTAGAATTTCAAGACCAATCAAATGACGTTACGAGTTTTGACCAGTGTTGCCAACTTTCGTAGTTTTTTAGAAAAAACTAAAAATGAGCCGAATTTTCAAACTCAAATATCTTTGAAACCGTTGCAAATAAAGCTAAAATACAAGAGAAGTAATTGGTAGACATGTTTACGATCTTTAAGATAAGCCTATTTTTAAATTTATTTTGCATTTCATTTTTGAGATATAACACAAAGTTACTTTTTTTTAATCGAACATATAGTTTATTCTAGTCCTATTAAATAGCATATTTTTTACTGGTTTCAAAAATGTATAGTTTACCTTATTTGTAATAAGTAGTTTTCTTGTAATTTAATAAAAACTGTAAAGTTAAAATTGAGTATCAGTTTTACAAAATAGAGCGCCTTGGAATGAAATAAAACAAAACAAATTTGACACTTGCATTTTTATTTATGTTTATTTTAATTAAATTAAAATTTAAATAGTATTCTTTATTTCAAAAAGGTGATTTTCTAATAAATAAATATGGAGTATTCCTGCGAAGAAAAGAACGATATGTTATTTTGCTATTATATTTCTAATCGTGATGAAAATGCAGCGTCGGAAATGTATTTACAGAGGTACATGGAAAGAAGACAACCTGCTAAAAGATTATTTCGTAAACTGGAAACTAATTTAAAGCAACACGGGTCTTTCAAAAAACCAAAAGACGCAAAAAAAAATTTAATGAAGAAACCGAAGTAAATGTTCTGGCTTATAATAATGTCAAACCGACTGCATCTGTACGGGAAATTGGACTCGAATGTAATACGTCAAGAGAAGAAGCACGTATAATCTTGAAACAAAATAACTTCAAAGCTTACCGTCACCACGTTGGAAATATATTGTATCCTGCAGATTTTGAAAGACGATTAAATTACGCTACCTGGTTTATTGAAGAGCATCGAAGAAACAATGACTTTTCTAAATCAATTTTGTTTACGGACGAAGCCAAGTTTACCAACAATGGCTTATTTAATAGAAAAAATTTGCTGGGCTCAACAAAATTCTCATTTAACTGTAGAGAGACGAGATCAACATGTGTTCTCAATAAACGTATAGCGCGGTATTTTAGGTACTAAAATCATTGGTCCATATTTTTTTTAACAACATTTAAATGCTGAACGCTACTTAATGTTTTTAAGAAATGAATTTGAAAATATAATGGGTGAAGTTCCATTAAATTTAATACGCGCTTTTCGTTATTTTCAACAAGATGAAACTCCTGCTCACAATGCAAATGTTGTTTCAAACTTTTTAACAGAAAGATTTAATAACTGGATGGGTACTCGTGGTACTATCACATGGCCTCCTAGATCTCCAGATTTAACCCCTCTGGATTTCTTTTTGTGGGGAACAGTTATAAAGATAGCGTTTATAAAACTAAACCACATAATGTCGAAGATCTAAAAGATAAAAAAGAGCAGCTATTGCAGCAATTAGACCTAATACCTTGTTAAAAGTGCAAAATAATATATTACAAAGATGTATATGTGTTGAAAACCATGGTGGCCATTTTGAAATCTTGTTGTAATTTAGTTGTAATGTAGTACTTAGGTATTTCTTTTGTTTATAGATATTTATGATTGGTTGAAATTTTATAAACGTCAGCATTAATAAAGTTCGTACTCGTAAGTTTTTCACAACTGACGATTATTGTGTTATAGATTTCTTTTGTTTTATTTCATTTCAAGGCGCTCTATTTTTTAAAACTGATACTCGATTTTGACTTTACAGTGTTTATTAAATTACAAAAAAAATACTTGTTATAAATAAGGTAAACTATACATTTTTGAAATCAGTAAAAAATATGCTATTTAATAGGACTAAAATAAACTATACGTTCTGTTAAAAAAAATGTAACTTTGTGTTATATCTCAAAAATGAAATGCAAAATAAATTTAATAATAGGCTTATCTTAAAGTTCGTAAAAATATCTATCAATTACTTCTCTTGTATTTTAGCTTTATTTGCAACGGTTTCAAAGATATTTGAGTTTGAAAATTCGGCTCATTTTTAGTTTTTTGTAAATAACTACGAAAGTTGGCAACACTGGTCAAAACTCAAAACGTCACTTGATTGGTCTTGAAATTCTGCTCAATATTGCTAATTTAACCGACTTTGTATCTGTTATAATAACAAAGTTACCCATAGAAGCTTAGATAATCTATATATATATATATATATATATATATATATATATATATATAATTTTTAAAATTAACTTTTAAAGTACATATGGAAAAAGATTAACTCGAGTGGGACTTGAACCAACGACCTCCACTTTGCTAGAGTGGGACTCTTCCTTCTGAGCTATCGAGGAGGCAAGTCACAATCGATTCAAACTTAAACTGTATGTACTTCCCTAGTTACGATGTATTATAATTTTAATACACACAATGAAGGATCACAGTCTGTGAATGTCATGTGAGCCCGCAATTCGCTAAAGTTTCGCACATGACAACACGTGACTGATGGTTAATTTTTATTTGCTGTATGCAACACTAATAGATAACTATAAAAATTGTTTTTTTTTTAATGAACGCACAGAAGTTCAGTTTAATAATCATTAATTGCATTTTTTTTAAATTAACTTTTAAAGTACATACAGCAAAAGATTAACTCTTCCATCTGAACTATCGAGGAGCCAAGCCCCTAAGTTATCCCTGCGTGAAATCCATTCCCTCGCCCATTTTCTTTTTCGTTTTTCGCAAATCGTATTTTTGAATTCTTCCTGTACAATAGCTGCAAGAACGAAGGCACATCCACGAAGCTCTTCTTTTGACATTTCATTATTAGACGACATTTTGGCTTTTCGCGATTTTATATATGTAAAATAACTAATCCAACAACCAACCTTTATATTGTTTTTTAATAATAATAACAACCTACAACTGTCATTAGTAAAAATTTTCTGTTCTGTAGCTAGTTGGCTCGCCGATACTTTTTTGCTATCCAGATAGTAAAAAAGCCAGCTAGTAGCTTTTAAAGTTGACCTGTATCTAACTCTACTCGCTCACATATTAGCGAGTAAACTATCTGGAAAGTTTACACGCTACCCTAATTACACAGAGCTAGTTCACTAGTAGCTCGTGAAAAAGTGCGCTAGTGGCGTGTAAACTAGCTCCGTGTAATCGACCCTTAAGCTTTTAATCATCGTGCCAACACTTTTTAAAGGATCCTGTACTAAATATCCAGGTTTCACCTAGGAGTACAGGAGTCTTCTTTATTTTAAAAATACTCTCTTAAGAATCGAACACCAGTTGCAGCAATGTGCGGTTTTTCAATTTTCAATTCGTTTATCATCACTGCTTTAAACGGGAAGCCAAAGGAATGCAGTAACCGTCTTAAACTTGTTGCGCTAAAACTTCAGATTCAGCGATTATTTTGTAGTGACGCTAGAGTAAAATGTACACCTAAAAGGATAAGCAATAAAGTAAATGCAAAGCATATTTCCAAATTACTTACGTTTAAAATGTATTTCATAGATTTTCTGTCTAACAGCATTTTTCATAAAGTTGTCCTACATCATACGATCTTGGGCTTGTTATTATTTCTTTTTTTTTTGCAGGTGATTGAGCAGGTTTATTCTCCTTTGCTGCTTCTGCCATTTTCTTTTTTATAGCAGTCACGTTACTGACACAACCTTCGGCTGTACGTTAAAATAACATGGTAGTAGTTTAATTAAGAATTTATTGAATAGCAATTACATACCTGCATAATAGATTCTAATTGGAGAAGTAATCCCGAGTTATCATGTATACATTGAAAATAATTCATAATGTTCATAACAAGAAGCTGGGCTTACCGAGCTAATGGACCATTGGTAACACGATCTGCCCTGTATCAGGTTTTTTACGGAGGTTTACCTCATACACATATAGCGGCATGATCCACTGCCTATAGGTGAATGCTGGGGTAGTAACTTCCCTCTCAGAACCCTAACTCTGTTCCTTCCAATCCTACGCTAACCGCATTTAATGTAAATATGTAGGTTCAGTGTGACTGAATGATACAAGCAGCTGACCCTCCCCCTTGGGGAGGGAATGAAATACGTTGCCTTTTTCTTTTCTTTAGCTGGGCTTGTCATTATAAGTACTTGTTACATAACATTGTCGGAAATTAGTATAATTGAATTATATTTACCGACAAAACCCTATTTTATGTTGCATCAAATTTATTTTGGACTGAGTTACGAAACTGAATGTTGTCGACTACGACCTACGACACTTGACTGAATGTCGCACCAGGCCCCCTTATATTACTCATTCATCAATGGTTTATATGTGGGTAGGTTGTTTTAATATTACCACGTCATAGCGGTATTGCTTAATTAGTGTAATACCTGGTAATAAATGAATTGCCAGAAAGTTGATAAGGTTCTAAAAAAACATAAAACTGCGTAGTTTTTGTATTCATTATGTTTTTATACATCTGCAATACTTTTACAGGTAGTATAAATTATCTGACGCTATAACGGTTTATACAACCTACCGTAACTGCATTATTACTTGGTGTAGTTTGCCTACGGATTTGTCAATATTCGATTTCCTTTTTTTAATTTTATGGAGGTGTATTACTTTTTATACTCATCTTTATTTTGTAACGTTATTCTGAACATCTGCGCCACAACTAAAGACTATCTATTTTACTCTTCATGACAAAGAATATATATTAAACAATACATTTAGTGGTAATTTCACAAACGGTAAACCGAAATCATTATAAAGTTTTCTTTATTTGTCGAAGGACAGATTAATACAATTATCCTATTGGTATTATATCACAATAAGTCTGTAAATCTCTGCCATTCCTTGAGTTAACTGTATAGAAATTCTTCTAAATTTTTTTCACAAAGACATGCAAACATGTTCCATTAACATTCCATTATACTGCAATTTTTACTACTTTTATTCTTTATCATTCTTTCATACGTTACTGTTTACTAAAACGTTCCTTTGTCTTCCAAGATTTACACTTACACTAAATTGCGTTTATAGTCTGCAGCATTAGGCTGGCACTTTTTTTTGAGATAAATTAATTAAATATGAATAGGTAGGCTTCCATATAATATGCTCTATTCCTACAAAGAATAATTTTGTAACACGCCCATGCTGTGTAATGAATGGTACATGCATAACTTTACGTACCTACGTATTTAATAGCATTGAACATAATATATAATAATACCTAAATATAAATAAATATTATTTGCATATATTTGTATATATTGTACGCCTTCTTTGGACTCAATTACATTTAAATGTAGAATTATGTACTTTAAAATAATGAGTAGTCAAAAATTTGCAGCATTACTTCTAAATGATTAAAGTAAAGTTTACACGAGCTTAGTGCTTATCGTTAGTACTTACCGTTTAGTACTATGCTGCTTAGTGACAAGTGAGAAGTAACTGTTTACACGTTGGTGTTAGAAAAAGGTATTAGTCACAAGACATCCGTTCGGAATGGACCACCGCCGCCGCCTGGTTTTGAGAAATGTGTTCAAACACTATTCAAACATTATTTTATCAGCGATGATAGAAGAACTTGAAAGAGAAGCATTAAAAAAACGACTGTGGTTGCTGCGAAGAGATAACTTTGGCAATTCAGCTCACCTTTTAAGCGAGCTAGCAACCGAAGATCAAAATGAATACAGAATGTCAACCGAGGAGTTTAATGTTTTGTTACAAAAAGTTACACTGGCGATTCAACGACAAGACACTAATATGAAGGGTGCTATAGCAGCAAAACTAAAATTAGAGCTTACCTTGTCATTTTTGGCAACGGGAAACAGCTACCGCAGTTTATCACAGTTCTTCAGAGTTTCAAAGCCAGCGAGTTCGAAATTCATCCCTGACGTTTTGGATGTAATTTACGACCAACTTTCGGACTATATGAAGGTAAATAAAAGCACATTATACATTTTTAATCAACTTATTTATTAATAGTACCTACTAATACGAGAATAATACTATACAAATTACATTATTATTTTCCATTTGAAAGCACTGCGGCATCATGTTCAAGTGACATAGCGATAGCCGTTGCTAGAATATTGTCACCTAAATATTCTGGTAACGTTAACGTCTCAGTAGAAACCGCAGTAGCTGTAGATTGATTATCGGTTTCTTCTGCTCTAGAAAAAAATGCGTTGAAACTTGGTGTCGATGTTTCAGATGGTGTTAACGTTTCAGGCGAATAATAACTGCAGTTCTCGTATCTGTATTTTTGCCTGTCCGATTATACCTCTTTCAAATGATAAAGCCCTTAACTGCATTGCTACGCTCTTGCCAAATACATCGAATCGGTCTTCTTTATCAGTCGGTACTGGTACATCTTTGTTGATAGCTCGTAATTTTTTTAACTCTCCAATAGCACCAAATATTCCCTTCCGCTTTGACACATTTTGGACTGTAGAGCGTAAACTTTCAGTATGAATTTGTTCTAGAACACTAGTTATATCTTCATGGGTGAGATTTACATCTTCATTTATGGTCTCCTGTGTATCGCAAGCCCCGAAACTGGATCATGTATTTCATTGTTGGTAGAATTGTTAACCTACAACAAAAACATTATTTCAGGTTCCTGCTTCACAGGAAGAGTGGAAGAAAATAGAAAGAGGGTTCAACACACGTTGGAATTTTCCAGGGGTTTATGGTGCTATAGATGTCAAGCATGTGTTGATTCGAACACCATCTAACTGTGGCAATGATTACTATACTTATAAATGAAGCAACCGCATCATCTTAATGGCCGTCGTTGATGATGATTACTGCTTTGAATACATCAATATTGGAGCAAACGACCGATGCTCGGATGGTGGTGTTTTTCAGAACTGTTCGATTTTTCGCGATCTTGAAAATAATGTTGCCAAACGATGATGCATTTCCACTGAAGAAATATTTGTTAAAACCTTACAAACATAGTCGTTTGACGTACCCACAGAAAAAATTAACTACAGACTATCAAGAGCTCAAAGAATCGTCGAGAACCCTTTTGGTATCTTAGAGAGTCGCTTCAGAATATTTGAAACAGCCATACCTAGCACTCGTGGCAGTCTGGAACGATATATTAATTTTAAACCACTAAGTATAGCTATTGATTTCAAATAAATGTAATACTACATAAAAATGTTTTTTTTTATTACTTACATTGTCTATAGTTGTGCGCCTGTCGTCTACATCTCTCAATAAACCATCCATTTCCTTGTACCGTGGTATGCTTGGTACCTACAAAGAATCGCTTCCTGTTCCTGAAGGTATTGCATTTTGTATTTTTTTCTTTTCCTGATAACAGGTGGGTCGAAGTGTTCTCACTTTTTTTCGCCTCAGGAACCCGAGAACCAGTAATATGCACTTCTTCAACGAGTTTCTGATATGCTGCCTCTCTCGCGTGTTTATTTTTATATTCCATAAACTGTCACAGGATTTAAATTCCTGGATTAACTATATAGTAGCTTCGGAATTCCACCTTTCTGCCGCCATAATAACAAAATAAATCCAGTAAATGTTACGTAAACAATACAAAAACGAGCGCACGCACTCACTCAAACATGTTCATAGAACATTATTAATTTATAATTGCAAGATATATTGGAGTTTTATATATTTGAAATATGCAGCTATTTCAGAAACATTTGATAAAAACCAAAAACTGCGTTTTCTCGCATGCATACATGCACGCAATAGCTCATTGGTACATTTGCACACACATACACGCACGCACGCACATGATGGCAGATCTGGACGAAACTACTAACGTCGTAAAATGAGTTAATAAGTCCAATGTAGCGAAAGTGAAAAAAATGTCTTTTGCATAACCTTACGTACCTTATATAGCGTCCGACATAAAGTTGGGTACATATGGGAACATTTTTAAAAAGCTTTCTTTGGGGATCGTTTGTGCATATCTGATAACCAAAAAATCTATTTTGACACATGTTATGCCATCATCGGTTTAGCGAGAATTTAAAAAAAGGGTACTATTATTGTCAAAGAATGGATTAATTTCACAAGATATAGAAAAATTTTACTAAAAAACAAAATGTTAAAAATTTATATTTTACCGCTAAAACCATTAAAGGATAATAAACAATGATGATTTTATTTGAAAAATAAATTTATTTAACTAAACTACGTAAGTTTGATATCAAATTGGTCGAATTTATTGTGAAATAAACACTTAAGGAACAAACATTTAAAAATACCGTCTGGTCGTGTCGATAAGTGTACCCATGTTCTTTTTCCCACATTTTTGCACATCAGAAAATCATTAATAAACGAATAGTTTCATAAAATACGATATTGTCACAATTCAATATGTCCACCTTCACGTTCCCTACATTTAGCTGATCTGGAAACATTTATTTGTGTACTTTTTCAACATAGCTCCATTGACTTCCTTAAATAACCCCATAAAAAATCACAGGAGGTAAGGTCGGGAGCCCTAGCAGGCCGAGGGTTATTTGAATATCGACCGATCTACTGTCCACCACATTCCTTGTGCAGCCACCGCTGCACTGCACGTGTAGAATGAATTGAAGCTCCATCCTGTTGGAGGAATAAACCGATGCGCTGTCGTAAAGGTAGGTTGTCGACGAATGAAGATATCTCAGTTGTTAAAAAGGTTAAAGTAACGTTCACTGTTTAAATTTTGTCAAAACAAGAAGGGACCAATCCATTTAAAACACCACACCATACATTTACTTTAAAACTATACTAGTCCTTAGCTTCAATAATAAAATCTGGATTGTGATCTGCACACCACCTGCAATTGTGTGAACTAGCGCTACCGTTCGAACTGAAAGTAGCTTTGTCGGAAAAAGCACATTTTCAGAGAAATATCCATTTTCTTATAGCATTTCCTGGTACTGTGCACAAAAATCAAATGGGGTATTGTAATCTCTGTCACGGAGTACCTGCACAAATTTTGGTTTATATGAAAATGATTATTCCTGAAAATTCGCCACGGAGGTTTGAGTAACTTCTGTGTTGTCCGATATAACAACTTTCGTTGAAACTTTTGGTGTTTCGTTTACAATGAAACATTGTAAACATTCTCTTCCTTTACAGTTACGGGACGAGTGTGAGAAACATTATTGTATCGGTTTTCACCTGAATCGTTATTCTTAAACTTTTTTAAGATGTTCGCAGTTGCAATAAAGCATACGTTTTTGCCTGGATGTCTTTCATTGAATATTTCAGCTGCTTCTCTAGTACTGCGATAATGATCACCATATATCAGTACAAGCTCTATTTTTTTCTGCATACTAAGAATTAGGGCCATTACTTTTATTATTGGAAATTAAAACTAACAAAATATGACACCTTAACACGTTACTGTGTAAACTTTTTACTTGCTATGACAACTGTAAGTATTTTTCCAAAGCCACCTGTTACAACATAAAATAGCTAAAGCACCATTTAATTTTGAAAATATCGTTTTTTATGAAACATGGGTGCAGTTAGCAACACGACCTGGCGGTATTTTTAATTAAACTCATGTTCCTTAAGTGTTTATTTCACAAGAAATTCGATTTATTTGATATCAAACTTATATAGTTTAGAGAAATAAGTTATATTTAAAATCAAATAATTATTTTTTTATTTTCCTTTAATGGTATTAGGGGTAAAATATGAATTTTATTATGATTTGCTAAAAATTTAGCATGTGGAGTCATCGGTGGATTCTCAACATTTTTTTTTTAGTAAAATTTTTCGATATCTTGTCTAATTAACCCACGTTTCAACAATACTAATACACTTTTTTTAAATTATCGCTAAACCAATGATCGCACATGCACAAACGATCCCAGAAAGTTTTTTTTTAATGCAATAATTAAAAATTTTCCCATATGTACCCAACTTTATGGCGGGTGCGGTATGTATATATAGGTTGAGAGATCAAAAAAAATCTATTAGGGTAGACTGTTAAGTTTAATTATTTTGAATTGGTACTTTAGCCACATGCACAAAATGACATTTATTAAGTTTGTAATTTGACATTTGACATACAAAGTTTACAACAAAATGTGCAGGTGGCTATAGTACCAATTCAAAATAATTAAATTTCACAACCTACTCTAATTGGGTTTTTTTATCGTTATATACCGTAGCTCTTAGAAATATTGTAGTGTAGGTGATTTTTTTTTTAATTAAATTAAGAAATTTCTATGTGATGGGATCGTATAGCTCATTCAGCATTAACAGCGGTTTCGAACTTACTGATTTTTTTTAAATTTTTATGTTGTTGAATTTAGTTTCTTGGCAGAAATTACGTAATTGGAAGTATACCGTCACATCCTTGGGCACATCGGAATGCATATTGTTTTATGTCAATAGGAAATTGCTAATTAGGAGCGTTTTGAATGACACGTGTTTTTTGTATAATGTTCTGAATATTTATTAGTCATTGAATATATTTATATATACATATATATATATATATATATATATATATATATATATATATATATATATATAATACAATTACATTCATTAGCTTTCGTTTTGTTAAACTAATATATCAAGCACAAGAAATCTGAGTAGATTTTTAATTGAAAATTTTAAAAATATATCTAGAAAAATATCTCGTCGTCAATAACAAATATTCTTAGGATATTTTCTTACTGAATCTCCCACGTACTTGAATTAATTACCGGAAATTTCTTCTCGCTCACGAATGTTTTGAGAAAATTATCCATCGTCTTCGACTCGGGATAATTTTCAATATATTCGTGACTCGAAAAAAATTCCGGAAATAATTCAAGCACTAGGGAGATTATAAGTGAAAAGAAAACGAGTGTTTATTACCATGAGAATATAATTTATTAATCACATGGGGCCGTTTTAGCACTGAAACTGCATGATTTCCTTAGTAACATGTCTATTACAGCGATAATAATTTATTGTGGGCCGTCGCTAACAAAATTAATTTGTCAGTATTGAAAAATATGCGTCACTTAAGAAAAGATTTTATTTTTATCGCCTAATCATTGAGTAATGATGTAGTAAAGAGACGCAAACTTACCGGGAGTTTTGCCGATAGCAAATTGGGCTGAGAATTAGGCAGCGCGAGTATCATGTGTCGTCACTGCCGTGACCGTGTAGTGAAAGACGGTCACGTGATACTCGCGCCGCTTAGTTCTCGGTGCAATTTTCTATCGACAAAACTCCCCGTAACATTGCGGCTCTTACTAATCATTACTCAACTCAATGGCCTAATGAACACTGGGAAAATGTCCAAGAAGAGGAAATGATAAAACTCCTGAAAAACATCTGTGCCCTACAATACTGCAGTTCAGAAGCAAAGTCACTGGCGTCAAATTTCCAAGTTCTGTACAGCCAAAAATTAACTAATTAATCAAAATAACGTATGTAACAAATGTTTTCGGAAAGAAATTAAAGAACGATTTAAAGAAAATGTTAAATGTATTCAAATAATATTTTTAATAACGTTTTTCTTTATAGGTACTTAACAACAAGCACAAATTAAATGATACTCAAAGGACCATGGTTTTCAATGGTACGCAATTTTCGATTAACCTGTCACATAATGTTCTGGACGGTGATGTTGTTTACTTACGACGTAACTGTTGTTGGGCTTCCCAACCATTATCGTAAATCTTTATACTTAATATTGCCCAAAAATCTTCAATCGGACAAGCCTGATGTACATTTGGGGGGTTGTCATTTTTGGGCACAAATGGGATGTTGTGAGTCTCTAGCCAATATCGTGTTGTTCTAGAATAGTGACAAGATGCTAGATCGGGCCCAAATATAATATCATCGTTAAGGTGATGTGTGTTAATAAAATCAACCAATTTGGGAAGACACCGCTCAGTATAAATATTCGAATCCAATGCGTCACATCTAACACGACCATCGCAAGGCCTTGCAATTCCTCTAGCTGATATACCACACCAGACTGACACCTTGCCTTAAAATTTCTTTTTTGATTTATATTTTACGTTATTTGCGCAATTCTGTATATCACCTGTATAAAATCCGTCATTACCTTTAATTTCCGAATGAGACAACGTGAAGTATTTTTCGACATCCATAATCACAACTTTGTTAGCTTTGAAGTGGCGTCTTCGTAATGCACGGCAACATATTGGGATTCTGCGTAACTGTTCATCAGTGTATTTTGGACATTTCTTCCGTTTCCGATACGTCCCCTTCTGCTCAGTTCTCGACTAACGGTCATGTGACTTACTCGAATCCTACGACCTAATTCCCGAGTGGATTTTCCCAATTGATCCTTTGCGGCTTCCATCTACCTATTTGAGTCGGCATTAGTCAAAGATTTCGGCCACCCGGATTTTGGAAGGTTTACACATGGTATACCTTGTTCACATTCAGCTATGGTTTTATAAATGGTCGAAACTGCCACATTTTGACCTCTAAATATATTCACAACTTCACGTTTTGGCAACTATCCAACTAGGTTGTAGACAGATTTTCGGATATCGAGTTTGTACGCCATAACTTTTTAATATTTGACAAATATAGTATGACACATTGAAGTTTAATTTATTTTCTGACTCTTAATTCCAAATGCGACTAAATTCGAAGTTATTTAGGATTGATATTGAGATTATCAAACCTTTCCGAAAACTTTTGTTACATACGTTAGAAGTATTTCAGAGTTGGCATTAATTTTGAAAGACTACGCTCTGAATATGAGGTGCAAAAATGATGCGGACTACAAACAGGGCGTAATAAAGACACTATCGGTGCTAAAACTTTAAAAGAAAAGTTCTTTACTGAATATAACATCAAGTTTAATCCGTTTGATGATCTTGCGTTTTTGGCTGTAAGAAAAGCGAGAGATGCCAAACGGAAAGAACTTCAGGGTAAGCTTGAAAAACGAAAGGCTATTTCTTTATCTTTTACATTAGAAGGACATAATAAAATGACGAAAACACCCCGAGGGAGTGCAAAAAATTTTTTTGTACTAGTTTCCAAAGAACTAGCCTGAAGAGGAAATGAAGCCGCAGCTGCTATGACGTTCCATTTCAAAATTGAACGAATTAATACCGGAGTAAAGGGGGAAATAAGTAGTGCGCTTCATGTAAATGGCTAATAAAAAATCCCGATGAAGATGTATGCCCTGTGCGGTTATATTTCAAATTACTGGAAAAGCGTCCGAAAAATACATCAACACTTCTTCTTAACAGAAAATTCTAACTGAACGAAGCATACGGCAAAATAATTGAATAAATACGGTTAATAGAAAATTTGCTAATCATACTAGCAGATCCACCGCTGTAACGCACCTGGCAAGTGCAAATGTTCCTGATCAGTGGTTGCAAAAAATCACGGGTCACACCAACCCTGGTTCGATTTAATCCTATTTGTAAATTCTATGAAAGGTTACACTTTCACGTCGACGACAAACGTACAAACAAGTTGCGAAGTGGATGTCGCAATTTCAGCCCCAACCATATCGCTACAAAATCAACCCGGTATTGTATACCAAAATTGCACCTTCAATGTTCAAAATATGTATTGTAATTCTAATAAATAAATTATTTCATTCATTATGTTCTCTAGTCAACTACTGTCGTGATTTGATCAATAATCAATGATATGTCTCGTGAAACCGTAGCGGAAAATTCAACTCGTGCTACGCACTCGTTTTCAGTTAAGTTTCATTAAGAAATATCATCGATAATTATCAAAGCACTCGTTTCATTACTACTGAGAATACAATTCATACGTCACATGGTACATTTTCGTATAATTTGATTGGTTCAATAAATGACCAGAAGAGGCTACCAAATCGATGATAATTTTAGGTAAATGACAGCTCTTTATTATTTACTGTCAGATTAACGTTATTAAAAAATAAAGTAAAAGGAAATGAATAATATAAATGATATACCAAAATTTTACATTTAATATAACGTAACAGTCACGCCATTTCCTTGCGGGGGAACACTCCCTGCCTCGTTTATTTAGAAATCTTTTTTCATTCTTTCCTATCCCTGCATACCTCCCTAGCTTCCGCAAGATTCATACATTGTCTCTGATATGCCCTTCTATTTTTAAAACTCATTATCTTTCTTTATCATACATTCTACTGCATTCAGCTAATACGCGGCCTACCAGACGCGGCTTACCTCTAACTTCACCCACACATATCTGCATTGTTAATATTGCGTTGTTCATTCTTTCCTCGCTATCTATAATTCTCTTTTCCTCGCTACATTCCTTCATTATACACTCATCCTTCATCTTATTCCTTCTCGTTTTACCGCATGCGCATCTTAGGAATCCCATGCGTACCGCATTTATTTTGCTTTCGTGCTTTTTTTGACATCACTTCCACGGTACTGACGGGACGAACACATTTATAGATTGTTCGTTTTCGTTTTTCATTATCGTTCATATACTTCTAATCACTTTCCTTCCAGCATTGATCCGTGGTCCAATCTCGCCAACCATTATACCATCTGCAGTGAACATTCTACCCAGCTACTCGTCTACTTGTTTCACAACTTCATGATGCGGGGTAAATACTCTACTCTCCTTTTCACCTTCCGGATTGGACACCACAATCTTTGTGTTGTTCACGTTTACCTTTAGGTCCATGCTCTCACACACTATATTACTTCCTCAGATCAGTTTGTAGCTCATCCGCATTCTCGCTTAATAAGACTATATCATCTGCATACACCAGAACTCGTACGTGTACGTCACCAACCATTACAACCCTCTGATCTACACATCCCTTCCCCGGCATGAAACCACCCTGGACATTCCAACTCTTGGTTTGAGTAGTTGCAGGTACTAATCAAGCTGTACTCTTCCAAATACTTTACCAGGTACCCTGAGCGGACTTATTCCTCTGTAGTTTTTGCACTCACTCTTGTTCCCCTTGCCCTTATACAGTGGTACATTGACACCGTCGTATACTAATTCTTTTCGCGCTAGACTAGATACTTAATACTGCCTTATCTGCGGGATCGCGCGCTATTTATTTAACTCGACAAAAGTGCTAGAATAGTCTCGCAAGTTGTGATATTCTACTGTGTCTTACATGAAGGTCTATATATCTTTTTCGTACCTTTTAGCCTTTATTAATTCCTAATGAGACGTCAAAAAAGGGACTTCTTTAGAAATACCAAACATTTACGTAATTTATTATAATAATTACACATACGAAATGAATACAATAAAATTACTTGAAATGGAGAGGCTAACGTTCGAAAGGGCATAAATCAATCATTGAACTGCAAGAGATTCGGTAGAATTAAATCAAGGAGATGTACACAAACAATTTTGAAATTTTAATACTAATAATATTTTAAGGATAATTATGCAACCGTTTTTGCAATACGTTCATAATGAATATAAGCAACTTTGTAAAAACAACAATATTCTGTCAGATCGTCATTTTAAACTTCTTGACAATAGACATGTTAATAGACATTTAGATGCTACCTTGAAAAAAGATTCCAAAACTCCTTGCTTCTATAAGAATATCGATAATAAAGTTTAAGCATTTACAATTCTAATTATTTTTACGCTTATATGGCTTTATATTAAGAAATTTTATGAAGAAAAGTTATGTAAAATTAGATTCAATTAAAATACGTTTACAGATTCTTCTGTAAAGTTGCTCGTTATTCAGGTATTGAACAAATTTGAACAAACACTTAAATTCCACTTTACGAATTTTTTGCCACCAAGTTACGCGTCGTATCAATAAATTGCACAGAACTTATACCTTATATCTTTGAAATATGCAGAAATGTTTGATAAAAACCGAACATTGCGCCTAATATCTCCCCGTCTCCACCGATGGATTTTTCCCAAAACAGCAGCTGCAGCATTCCCATTAGAAAAACGATAAATAAACACCATATTTGCATATTCTAAATTTGAATAAGTGTGTGGCATTTTGTAACACTTTAATCGTACAAACTCAAAAATACATGTTAAAACACTGTCACAATACACTGACACATATCAGAACAACAAAGGTATCAAATGTTTTTGAGTCTCGAATATGGTATACTAGATAAACATTTTTAAATACAGGCGTCCTTTGTAGACGAAGCAGAAAATGTTTAGAGATGAATGACGGTACTTTTGAACATTTATTATAAGAACGCTATGATTACCAAAACGTTAATGTATGAAATTTTGTTTATTTTTAATTACGCTATACCTTGAAAACAAATAAAAATCGGATAACAACAATTTGAGTTTGTTTACAATAGTTTCACGTGTACAACACACTCCTGGAGTTTGGTCCGTTTCTCCCGACTCCATGTTAAACGAATGCACGTGTGTTTGTCCTTTATGCATTACTACACCATTCATCCGATCGCCATGTAACTTTGGGAAGTTGTTGAGTACACTTCGGTGAAGGTTTCTGGCATAAAAATTATTTAAATATCGGCCCACCATAGGGGAGGCTCATATGCATACTACACAATTCATCCGATCGCCATGCAACTTTTGGAAGTTGTTGAGTACACTCCCGCGAACGTTTCTGGCATAAAATTTTTGTAAATATCAGCCCCCCCCCCAAGTAGGGTCCCTTATATGCATACTAACTCATTCATCCGAATATGAATGTTTCAATAATCACACAATGTAAATTGCAAATTCGTCTGTGATCGCACCAACGCGCGACGAATTAAACAGGAGTATTTTTTTATACCATCAATATGGGAACAGTTACGGTTTTTCAAGTCGTTATTTGTGAAGTTTCTATTTTATAAATAAACAAATGAAATATAGGTACAACCAATTACTTTATGCAAGACTAAAACGTGATATTTCTATTGATTTACATTTAAGAAACTGGAATACCAAAAATGATAAACCATTACAATTTACAACTTTAAACGGATTAAGCATTAGTTATTAAATGCTAAGATACGGATAAATTAAAATTATATATTATAGTAGTTGATATTTTATTAATTGTTTTTTTCACTCACTCACTCACAAGAATTCTATTAATTAATGTTTATATTAATTACATACTGGACCAAACAAAGCAATTACGTTTGCTTAGGAATTGATTGTAAAGGTATTATAATTAATCTGGTTTTTAATGGATTCACTTGAGACCATCCTTTTAGCGTAAATTTAAATCATTGATCATTTCTTATAACTCAAGCTTGTCCACTATTATAAACCCGTAAAGTTTAATGCTGTTTTGTTACGTGTGGCAATTCAAATTCCGTAGTGTATGTTAAATTGCCTATACGTATGGCGTAAATATACGTTATACCCCAAATACAGTTATGGTTTTGCGTATTACTGCATTTTATCTATAAAAAATTTAATAGATGATAAATTGATTAATTATTAAATGTTACGCATTATTAAACGTAATGAGTGAAGTGGTAATAAATACAAATAAATTGTGATCAATGGAAACTAATCTAAATTTTTATTGCTTGTTATAAGTACATTTACGCACCATTTAAAATGCACATTTTATACATTTAATTTGTTGTAGTCTTAATATAAAAATTTTAATCTCTTTATTTTATTTCAGAAAACCGAAGAACGATCAGTTTCAATCGCAGTACGAATTCATCGAACATTAGAATTAGCAGACGATAAACTTTACGTGATAACGTGTGGGAAAGCCGGGTATCGTAACGCAAACAATGAAACATCTCAAGTCTCTTTAAAATTAATGGAAGGAGATAGGAAAATAGTAGAAGCAATATATAGCAGACCATACACATTAAGAGCAACAGTGTCAAGACCTGATGGAATTCATGGATTTAGAGTTAAATCATGCTTTGCATTTAACAAAGCAAATAGTAGTGTACCTCTTATTGATGATAAAGGATGCCCTGATAATCCTGAAGTGATTGACCCATTCATCTATGATGAAAAAACTGGAGTTGCTGAAGCGAGATTAAAATCAATGTTCAGATTTCCTGAAGGCTCTGAAGTTCATTTTCAAGTAAAATTTCATATATAGTGACTAACCTATGCTATTTTTTTTTATTTTAGTGCGATATTGGTCTCTGCAGAGGGTCATGTCAACAACCTATTTGTACTCCGGGTGCAATTCAATCCAGGGCGTTAGAAGCGGAGGAAGGTCCTTTAATGGCGGCCACAACTGTTTTTGTTGTAGATCCAAGTGAAGCTCCTATTATTCAAGGATTATGCGATGAAGGGGTCCATCCATCATGGTTATTGTGGCTTTGTATAGCGCTAGGAATTCTGTTTCTTATCATGTTAATAATCAATATATTCCTTTGCTCTGCAATGACTTGTGCTTGTGCTAGAACAGAAATTGTTGAGAAGGAACCTAGTATTATTGAAGATTATGATCCATACAGATCATGGCATGGTAGTCAATATGGATCAAGGTAAGCTTAATGCATGTTCAAATTTCTTTATCACTATCTATATCACTACTTTGTAGATATTCCCTCAATGGTGCACCTCAAAATCCAAAGGGGTACACATCTGGTGGCTCAACTATGAATTCAACAAGATCAGTTTCATCACATAGTGATCATTATGCAATTGTACATTCAAGGCCTGGAAGTAGGTATAAAAACCGAGGACCCCCATCTCACATAGGAAGTCATTATAGTGGCAAATAGATAATACCTAAATAACTCCGATGTAGCATAACTCTAGGATACAACGTGCTATATAATATAAATTTGATACAATTTAACACAATGTTTCTGTTATTTTTATTGTAAATAAGTATTCTATGCTCATATTGTTAGTAACTCATCTCAAAAAAATTGTTAATTTTCTTTGCAATAATATTTCTAGTAAATTTAAGTTAATAGTTATTGTTATAAGAAAGAGAACTGATTTCAAAATAAATGTAAATAATACGACTATACTTGTACATGAGTAGAGCTTTTAGTTAAGTTCTAGAGAAAATATCCTACTGAGCTCAATTTATTTTTGTGACTGCACAAATACCTATACTTGTTATAATACACTTCTTTATTTTCAGAAGCAAGTAATCTTGAAAAGGTTACAACTAATTTAAATTTAGCCTCGTACATTTAGTCTTATTGCTCTTCACTGGAAAGCCACAAATTATGAAAAGTGTTCTCTTAACTATGCTACATGAAGTTGTAATTGTGCCAGTATGACACCTGGGTGAAACTGAATTAGCCTGCTTATAGCTGCCACCGTAGAAGACACTATTAGTTGGAAGTCATTTCACTTGATTTTTAATTTCTCTTTTGCTATGCGTTTCCAAAATAGTTGTATCAGATGTTTTGCCCGGTGATAATGTGATAAACGATTGTGATGATGTAGATAAGAGCAGGGTCCGTAAAGTTCTAGAGTACGATGTATAGAATGTTTGGTTTATGCTGAACAGCAAGCAATACTATGTGTTCTTTAAGGAGTATTTTACTTAGAAAAACATTACAGTTTAAAAAGTTAATTGAACTGATGTGCGTGTGGTGCCGAAGAAAAAAGTAACTGTGACAAGAAATCTGGAAAAATACTTCGGTGGTTACCAAGACGAAAGGAATGGCAATATTTAATAGCGTCCAAACTACCATATACAACAATAAAGGGCCATCTTAAAGAAAGGTTTATGGTGACCAGCCCACATTTTCCGTTACCGACATGATGTAGTAATTCAGTAATTCAAACCTATGCCGGAAAATTTTTACTTTGGTACCAGTGATTGAACACGTTAATGTTTAGTGCAACCTAACTTAAAATGTGATGATTGATAATATTTTTAATAAGTTACATCAACACTAAAAGTTTTGTGTACTGCATGTCCAGAAATAATTTGGTCGAGTATTTGCCTTACTGCTTGGGTATCTGTGGCTTGCGTTTCTGTGGAAGAAATAAGTCAGTAAATTTTTTCATTATCACTTTTTTTATCATCACATCAGCTCTGAAAATAACATGTATTTGCATATCGGTTTATTGGTTTTTCGGGTACTATTCCAACACATTTTATGTGCATATTGTGTATATAACCACAGTATAAACACGAACAGTAATTTCACTAGAGGAAATTTATCAATTCACACTTATTTCGCGCCAAATGCGTGAATGTTTTATTTACTTATAGGGCTTTGATTGTTAGTACATACAATTGTACTAAATTTATTACATTTTGTAGATTTAGTACGCAGTACACCACAGTGTATATATTATTATACTGTGTTAACACCTTTCTCATACAAACTCTATTCGAGAAAGAACTAGTACGCCTATGAGCAGTAAAATATACGCCGCCACTGTTACATACAAACCACAATTTATCATGACACTGGCACCCTGCGCAATAGATTTTAAAAAAATATTCGTTACAGCAATATCAAAGACGCCGACAAGGAGTGAAATTACTGTTCGTGTTTATACTGTGATATAACTGTACAGAGAGAAGATAATGAACGCATCCTAGGTAAGTTCGGAGACCAAAGAGTCAACGAGAATGGTGAACGCCTGGTGAACATCTCTGTCAAAAAAACTTGTTTGTATATAATATGTGGTTTAAGCATAAAAATGTGCATATGATAGTGTATGATGAACGACTTGAAAACCTGGTGAGAGATAAAAAAGTAATGCGCGGATCAGAGAGTTGATCGGACCACTTTTTGATTGTATCGAGAGAGTGTTTAGGGCAAAAGTGGGTCTGACTAAGTAAGGCAAACGTAATGCGAACATCCAGAACTAGGGTAGATAAGTTAGCAGATAATAGTGTGAGAGCAGATGCTGTGAGTAGAGTTGAATGTGAATGAAGCAGTCTGGAATGAACAAATAAAAGAATCAAATTGAAAGTGGATGGATAAGCTTGTGGAAGAGCGACTATAGGTAGAGAGAAAAAATGTGCTTGGTGGAGTGAATCGGTAAAAAAGGCAGTATGTAAGAAAAAAGATGCGTACATGGCAATGATTGCCACAAAAAATGAGGTTGAGATAAAGCGATTATCTGAGGTGTACAGACTAAGAAACAAAGAAGCGAAGGATGCAGTGAGAATAAGTAAAGCGGAAGTGATGGCTGTAGACGGAGATAACGTGCAGAATGATGTTGAGGGAACTCTTCTGGAAATGGGTCAAAAATGCAAAGCGAGGCCCAAAACGGAACGCTGCAGGAGTGATGAATACGAGCAACGAAATAGTATGGGACGATTATGAAAAGAGAAAATCCTGGCGAGAATATTTCGGAAACATCTACAGTAGTGAGGCAAATGAGACTGAAGAGTTAAATAAGAAGAATGTAGAATGAATGGTGATTGAAATTGGATTAAATGAGAAAGTTGAAAAACGGGAAAAGGCCAGACTTGGATAAAATTACTATTGAAATGCTGGAATATGGAGGTGTAAAGCTTATACGAAGATTGTGTGAATTATTCAATGTATGCCTTAAGTGTGGAAAAGTTCCGAGTGATTGGAGAGCTCGATCATTGCACCATTGTGTAACAGTAAGGGGAACAAGAAAGTTTGAAAATACTACAGAGGAGTTTGTGTGCTCAGTGTACTTGATAAAATATTTTGAAATGTACTGATTGCTAGAGTACGAGGAACTTCACAAACGAAGATTTGGGATGTGCAGGGTGGCTTCATTTCATGGAGAGGATGTGTTGATCAGATGGTTGCTCTCCAACAGGTGATCGGAAAGTGTGAAAAACAAGCTATACTGTGCGTTCGTAGATCCGAAGAGTGAATAGGAAGAAACTGTGGGAAATATTAAATGAATATGGCGTAAGTAAAGGTCCGATAAACGGAATAAAGACAGTATATAACGGTAACCGGGTATGTGTTAGGGAGAGAGGAGGTGTGAGTTAATACTTTAATATGGAGCGAGGAGTGCGATAAGGCTGTGTAATGTCACCGTGGTTGTTCAATGTATACATGGATAAATGTGTTAGCCAAGCAAATGGTGTAATGGTTGGTGACGTAAATGTACGAGTTCTGGTGTATGCAGATGACACAGTATTATTAAGCCACTGTGCGGATGGGCTGCAAACTACTCTGAGGAAGTTTGATATAGTCCCTGAGAGCATGGACCTTAAGGCAAACGTGAACAAAACTAAGCTTGTGGTGTTTAATCGGGAAGGTGAAAAGGAGAGTAAAGTATTTACCCTGCATGATGAAATTGTGGATCAAGTGAGCGAGTTGGTATACCTGGGTAGAATCTTCACTGCAGATGGTATAATGAATGGCGAGATAAAGTGGCTGGAAGTATGTGGGCGATAACGAAAAACGAAACGGGCAATCTGTAATGGCGTGTCAGTACTGCATGGAAGTGAGACATGGGTGTGTAAAAACACGAGAAAAATGAATGCCGTGGCATCAGATTCCTGAGAATACGCATGCAGTAAAACTAGAATGGATAGGATGAAGAATAAGTGTATAGTGAAGGAGCGTGGTGAGGAAACGACGATGATAGATATGTATAAAAGTAGTACACTATGCTGGTTTGATCACATTGAGAAAATGAACAACTCAAGATTAACGAAACAAATACATGTGGGTGAAGTTAGAGGTAAGGCTGGACCTGGTAGGCCGCGTAAAACTTGTCAATGCAGTATGATGAATGATAAAAGAAAGAAAGGTAAGCAGTTTCAAAATAAAAGGGCATGTCAGAGACAGCGTATGAATCTTACGGAAGCTAGGGAGGTATGCAGAGATGGGAAAGCATGGAGAAAGTTTGTAAATGAAAAATAAATATAAGGCAGGAATTGTTTTGCCTACTCCGCAAGGGAATGGTGTGAATGTTATGTTCTGTTATACTATGTTTGTGTATAAATTGTTTAAGCATTATTCTAATTGAATTGGTAACTGGTAAATTGTTTTTATGTGACATTTATAATGTTTATATTTGTTTAAGGGCGAATGTACAGTTTCCTTCTTTTTGATAAGAAGAGCAGACCAGTAATTAACCCGCACCTAATACCTGACCTTCTGACTATTTTTACTGTTAAATATGGTTTTTTTTTTTATAGAATGCTGCAGCAGTCCTCATACACAAAAGAAATAGAAAAATAAGTTGCAGAACTACAGGCCAGTGTCGGTACTTTCTATGTTCTCCAAAAGTTATAGAAAAGTGTATATTGACCCGGTTATATAAGTATTTAGAAAATATAAATTCATAAATCAAACCCAAGATGGCTTTGTGTGAGGCTTATACCTTCCACTCTCAATTTCTACATAATACGCCAGATAAGCGTGAATATGTTGTAGGCTTGTCTTTGATTTGTCTTGTGCGTTTGATATTACAGATAAAAATTCATTATGTCAAAAATTGAAATGTTACGACATTGACTGAATGAGTTTGAATCTCATATCCATTTTTGTCGGAGGGAACTCAAACAGAAGAAATAATAGGATGGAATGAGTACATAAAAAATTACGAATACATGTCGCCAACTGCGGTTGGGAGTACGGTACACGTCAAAGATTGTAGCTTGCTCATTTCATTATATTTGCAAACGACGATGTGTTTAGTAATATTAATAACTTAAGAATAAATAAATGAAGTAAATCAACGTATGGACGACTGGTGCTCTTCTAATAATTCAGTGTTAAAAACTTACCAGTAATGAAGGTGCAACAAACAAACGCAGAATTGTTTTAAGGTATAAATATGTCAAAAACGCTAAACTGGTCTTGGCCCATCGATAAAGTCTTTGCGCAACCCAGAAGTAGAGGCGTCGCGATTCTATCTTTTACAAATCTTGTGCATTGAGCAAGTTTTCCTTTTCGTAGGCGCACAGTTGTATTTCATACGGCTTAATTATATGGGGCCACCGAATATTGTTCCTGCAGAAACAAATTCTTAGAAGAATATCATTCGCTATTATTGAGCATTGCAAACCAGTATTTATTAGACATCAAATTATAACATTTTTTTTAGCATTCATATGCAATAGTATACTAAGTGTTACGTACGGTAAGGGTTGTTCCCTGGTCGAAGACAACGTTTGGAGACTGAGAGCTTAGTCTTCAATACTGCCTGAGGAAGGTTGAACCTTTAATGTTCGTGTTGTTTATACTATTTTTTGTTCGATGTTTTCTCTAAAACGGCGTACTACCTTATTTTACGACGTTTGACAAAGTTTCGCCAAGATCGGCCATGATGTCTGTGTGTGTGTGTGTGTGTGTGTGTGTATGCGCATGTAAGTGATCGTAGGTGTGCAAGCGCGAATGCAAGTGCGTGTGTGCGTACGTGTGCGTGCGAGTGTGATTTTTTTGGGAGAAATGCAGCAGTGAAGAGAAGGGGTTTATTAAACGCAGTTCTCGGTTTTTATCAGGTATTTCTGAAACAACCGCGTATTTCAAAGATACAAAAATATCAGAGTATAGATTTTAAAATAATAAATTATATTCTACAAAATACGATGCGTATTTTGGCGGCAAAAAAATCATAAAGTGGAATTTAAGTGTTCGTTAAAATTTGATCAATATTTGAAGAACGAATATAAGAAAATGTGTGCACATATTTTTTAAAGGTAATCTAATTTTACATACCTTTTCGACGGAAATTGATCTTTCGTCAGTCGTTTCGTCTACCAAAACTATAACTACTCTATAATTTTGCGTTCTCAACTCAACTAAAGATTAAAAAAAAAAGACATCGGCCGAAAAATAATACAAATATCACGAACGCATAGGGTTTAGTCAGTCTCAGACAATATTGGAGACTTCGCTTCGATCAGTCTCCAAAGATTGTTTTCCGCTAGTAAACAACCCGTACCGTTCTTATTACTTTTTGCCGGTCTTTGCGCCTTCCAGTAACTTTATTCCCCTAATAATTACTCTGGATACCCATGCAATTGTGTAGGGATTCATTTGGCAAGTACATTTATTAAGAGATCGGCCCTTAACATACTGTTACATACTTATACAGATTTACATAACGTTTAAAAGAAAGATACATTTCAATAAAATGATGCCAACAAGATATTGCCAAACAGCTTAAGATCGATTTATAATGAAAACATGTAATTACACAGGAAGAGACTAAAAGCAAACTTTCATCTACATCCTTTAAAAAAGAAAATGGTATTATTTGGATATTAACATAATATGATACTTAAAGAGGAAGATCGAATCAGCTCACAACAGATCATTATAAATAATTATTGTATCAAGTAACATTTATTTATCTGTAAAGCTTGATTTTGGTGGGTAAAGCATTGATTTTGCCATCGTGTATAAGAACAATTTTTGAAACATTTTGGTTTTATGATACGGTATGGATTCGTCGAATATTAATGTTGTGAACTTCAGGGCGAAATGTTAGTTCATGAGTTGTTTTAATTAAAATTTTGAACAATCAAATAGTTGAATTGACCTCTTTCCATATTGTCATGAAGCATCGTTTAATTTGTGTGTAATGTGTTGTGTTCGCTTAGTCCCAAAGATCAAGTGTCAGCATGTATTCTGAGGCACTTGCATTCTGTTGGATTATTCGTTACTTAGAGAAAGACCGTAGAGATGAACAATCAATGAAAGATAAAAATAAAAATAATAAGTTACAGAGCAAACGAGCAATATTGTAATGTACCTAGGCCAGTCTAATGACTACACAACTCGAATACAAGAACAAAGTTAATGCGCGAATTTAAGCCAAAGGATCGTTATGAAAACCATGTAGGACCACTTACGTTGTGTAACAGTTGTTGCGGTATCTAAGGGAGGATAAAATAAAGGTAACACAATAAACTACAGTACATAAATTTATAAGCAAGTGCAATGTAGTTCTGCTATCTTTATTGCGAATTGAGGAAAAGAACTACTAAGAACAGTCTCATCGCAATCTACAACAAGAATAACAACACAAATAAATTATCCGTATTAATTATAAATACCTAGATCAATACGTATTTTGACTCTACTCTTATTGCAAGATTAAATTGCTATTACCCTACTTTAATCTTCATAAATCAATGTAGTAATAATTTAATACAGGCCTGTATTTCATAAATGGTGATCACCGGTTAGCTAACTGTAGTATAAGTAAAACATCACAACATGTTAAGGGTCTGCATTTACAGTTAACGAACCAAAAGGTAACATATTTCATAACAGGCATGAGAACATGCTTTAGGATTTGCTTCGGTTATATCCCATAGGTCAGCATTATGCCAGTTTTACCCGAGAGCCGATTTTACGGTTCTACTACATTTACAAGGGAACATCCATCTTAAAATATGCTACATTATAGGTGTGGAATGTCAAAATAAAATATATTAAAAATGAAATCAATTAAATAACAAGATTGTGATGTAATATTAACTTTCAAATTATCATTGATATTAATTTATATTCGATGAAATAATCACTCTTACCATGGTATTGTAATACGAATCATGTACTAATTTCAATTATTCTCTGGTTCAATTTATAAAAGAACTTTCTACCTTTAAACCAAGCTATATTAATCTTATAATTAAATTATCCTTTTGTTGAGATCCCAATGTTAAAACCATTTACTGAAAGAAAATACAATTAGTGAAAATGTAACATTACCTTTCTATTGTATAAGACCAAAAAACATTCATTCTGTTTCTAAAAAATCACTATCAACAACCCTCAATTACTTTTTCCAAGCACACCTTATTTCTACTATCAAAATATACAACAGCTGCCCATATTTACCAGATGGTTTCAATTCAACCCGTAATTTATAAAATAAAATAGATACAGATGCTCCGGTTGTAGTACATCACAATATATTTTAGAAAATATTTTAAAGTAAACGAACAAAAATTCTGAAGGTACAGGAAATTACGAAAAGAATAAATTCGGGAAACAATGTTATCATATCTTGAAGATAATATAGATGCAGATCAAAATTTTCAGAAAAAAGATATCAGAAAGCGCTGCTTATGAAGATACAGCAAAGAACATTGAAAGGCTGTTGCAACATGTTTGGATACGAGGGACGTACAGCATTTGTTGTCACTAGCATATATGGCTTTGAAATACGTTGCCCCTAGCAATCGCACTTGTTTTGTTATTTTATTGACAAACAGACTGCCAAATTTGGTTGGTCGAGCTTTGATAGTATCAAAGTTGTACAAGTTGAAAGTAGTAGTTGCACGAAGATTCTAGGAAATGGAAAAAGTGAGCTTCATGCTCTTACCAAATACCTACAAAAGAAAGGTTTAACACCTAAAGAAGTTCATACAGATATGATTGGCGTACTTGGAGATTCTGCTCCTTCCTGTCAAGTAGTAAAAATTGGTCTCGATCGTTCAAATGTGGCAGAACAACCTGCGAATATGCAAGAGGTGCTGGTCGACCGCATTCTGCATGTACTCAAGAAAACTTTGATCTTGTGTATAACATGATCTGAGAAGATCGTCGATTGACAACAAGACGTGTAGTGGAGATAACAGGCCTTTCAAATGGTACGATTGGAACCATAATAATTGAGTATTTAGGGCTTCATAAGGTGTCAGCAAGATGGGTACCCCGAATGTTGACGCCCGAACAAAAGCGTTTGAGAGTCACTTCTTCAATAGCCAATTTAGCCTTGTTTAACCGTAATACTAAATGTTTCCTCGATCACTATGTTACGGTTGATAAAGCTTGGGTTCATCACTTCGATTCCGAGTGCAAACAACAAAGTATGGAGTGGTGTCACCCAGGATCTCCCCGCCACACAAATTTCGTGTACAGGCTTCAGCGGGCAAGATAATGGCTACAATTTTTTTGGGATGTCGAAGGAATTTTACTGGTAGATTTTTTGGAACGTGCCCACACAATCACTGGTCAATATTATACAGCATTGGTTACAAAAGTTCGTTATTGCATTAAAGAAAAGAAAAGAGCAAAACTGTCACACGGAATTCTCTTTCACCAAGACAACGCCCCGGTTCATAAGAGAGTTTTTTCTATGAATGCAATTCATGACACTGGGTTTGAAGTTATGAAGCATGCACCCTACTCCCCTGACTTATCCCCAGTGATTTTTATTTAGCAAAGTTAAAAGTTATGGCAGCAGTGCAGCACTTCTTCTGTGATCAAGACTCCGAGTTTTTCAAGAAATTGCTATGCTTGAACATAGGTGAAATAAGTGTCTTCACGTTGAAGGGGTTATGTTGAAAAATAACGTTGTATTATATGCTAGGGACATTAAATACTCTACATCCTTCGTACCACAACATGTAGATGGTTTCAATAGTTCCGTACTACGCCAAACTGTCGATTGAGAATAAGAAACAGATAAAGACTCTACTTGTTTAGACACCTTAGAAGAGGCAGTAGTAATACTCAGCGAAATTACGTCAATTCGAATTTCAAAAACTTTGAGAACTTCAGTTCGAATAACTTCTACAGATGCGGTAACATCCTAAGTTTCGAAATAAAACCGAAAACGCTTCGAAAAGAATCTACCATTAGTGGCCGTTTCCCGATATTGACTATTTGAAATATCAAATAGCAAACGATGAGAAAGAAAGAGATAAAAAGGAACTAAAACGTAAAAAATACGAAACGAGTGAACGAAATGCAGAACTAAAGAACTGAAAAGCGTGAAACAATGATATGTAAAGAATCTTTGTTTGAATCTGGATTTAGATAGTGGAGATGAATGTGAAGATGAGATTAATGACTTTGGGAGCGATAAATTAGAAAAGCAGTTTCAAATTAATAAAGATCTTCATGTTGAGAGTTTTGGTATAATTAAACATAAAAACGTATTCTATCCAGGCAAAAATGAGACCAAGCCCTCATAAGTATAATGCATGTTAGCGGCATTAACAACTGGAAATGGTAGACTGCGAAGAATGAAATGTGATACTTCTAACGAATACGTAGTACCTACCTGTTATCATTGGGACACACACACACTTTTAGACAAAACGGGATTTTATAAATGTCCAGTAATGCAAAAACTCTAGTTAGGTAATACAATTCCTATTTAAACATTGCTATTTTGCAATGTAATATTGTGAAAATAAATATTAATTATATATTTAGTTGTTTTACAGCATGCCCAAGTAGTGGTGCAAAACAGGTTACTTATTGGTTCACCTTCAACTCAGAGAGGTCAGTCATTGGTTATTTTACTTTATTTTGTAAGGTTGTGGAACTGATTTTTATTAAGTAATTCTTGAAATATATAAAAAGAACAGGAATTTTTATTGCACTTTGTTCCTTTACAGAAAGCATATTTGAATGCAAATCACTATTATAAGTAAACCTGAAACGGTTACCTTCACCTGTTTGTGATGTCACTTACAACTGGCGAATAAGTTATTTGAGTGAAAAGATCAATTAATAAATCCAACAATAAGATCATCTTAATTTTATTTGTTCTCTATATATACAATTTGTACTATACGTTGCGCATCATAAATAATCAATATTTAATACATGCAGTCTTACAATCTTAAAACTAGTAAAAATACTACTACGGCAATAAAACTGAATGTCCTTTGTGCACTTCCAGATTCCACGTTACTAATTTTATCCTCTATCAAGAATCTCGGTTGTAGATGTATACCAGGAAGAATGTCTTCTGTAGATTCAAATGGTGCAGTGGTTGTAGACAAACGCCTTAAGCTTCTCTCGAAAGTGCACAAACTATTGGCATCAAACACACGATTCTTCATACAGTTTGGTACCGATTCCACTTCATACTCAAAAATACTTACATTGCACTTGGTAATACAGTAATTAATCTTCAAAATTTCATAATTGGAAGAATGCTTTGTAAAGTTCAGCAAATTGTTATGACACGCACAAGCAAATTTGTTACCATGGAAATCTTTATGATCAAATAATTGAAACATATTTTGGAAATCAGCACTCAAAATAGTATTGTTCATCAATCGTGGTAGAGTAATGGAGTTTAATAAGGAAGAATTAAGATTTTCAAAATGATTACCGGAAAATTCAACAAATGGAGATAATATTTCCATATGAAATGGTCCCCGAAATTTATTATTTAGTAATCTTGTTTGAAACTTGGTTTGAATATTCATTGATAATGGATCTTGATTCTCAAATTCACTCTCCTTGAAGTAAACTTTAAGGGCCTTGACTGTAAATCCTTCAGCATCCACTTTATACACCTAAAATAATATCGAATGTAGGATATTGTAATTAAACTGATTTTAAAAATACCTTGCTATATTCGATTCCAACGCTATTGGCACTCAGATTGACTGAATTGCTACTAATTCTTTCAATGTGTACATTATATAAGTTAAATCTATCAAGACCTTGGACATCGTAAAATGAAAATCTAGGCAATTCAGTTATGTTGGCCGAGTTAATGATGATGTTCTTGATTCCTCTTGCCCCCATAAAAGCCATCTCATTAAACGATAAATGTTTAACATTATTAATCAGTAAAGAATTAAGTTTTGAAAATGCTCCTGCAGCAACATTGACTCTTAAACAATTCTGAATTCCTAACGTGTCCAGTTTGTCAAGTAGAGCAAATGAGTTACGTTCTATGCTAATTGTTTGACAATTTCTTAATATTACCATATTGGTCGTTTCTACATCCATCATTACACTTGCAGTGAGATGTAAATCCTTCAATAAAATATTATTATATTTTAATTAATAATAATAATAATGTTTATATTACCTGTGTGGCTATACAATCACATGTAATTGAAAAGACTCGATTCCCAGCAGATTGGCAATCACATATGTCACATATATTGGCGAAAGTACTTTTAAATAGTAATAATAAACAACACATAGAAATAATTCGAAACATTTTTAAAATGTGGTTTTTGACTACTGTTTATCACTGAAATTTGAATACAATTTGAAGCACATAAAATTACAATCGGTTTAAATAATAAAAGACAAACGGAAATGTCGGGTTTTATAGGAAACAGAATTGCGGTTAAATAAAATAGAACAATGTTTATTTTAATTATAAATTTGTTTAAATCACGTATGAATGTGTGCTTTTCTAGTTAATTAATATTAGTCGTTATAGCAATAATTGTAAATACGGATGATAAACTTAAGTTTTAGCGCCATGTGAATAAGATCTTCCTTGAATTTTGATTATTTTCTTCTGATTCATTATGTTCACTTTGATTGTAATGGGGTTGTTTCAGCATTACTCACTCTTTATGTAACAAATACGTTACTGTTAAAAAGTAAAGGTTAAATTGTAAACAAAATTAAGGACACCAACATTCTATAAATTGTCTTGATGGGGTTTATTCTTTACTCCTTTCATTCTCTTATAGAAAACAGATGACAACCTGCAGTAAATAAAATAAAGACGAAATTAATATTATAGTCTGTGTTAATGGAATAGTAGTGATTATTAAGCTTATGAGAACGTCAAGCCGGCAAACATTTCAAAATAAGAGGGATAAAAATCAACACTATACTAAAAATTAGCGTTATATATTAAGGGACTAAGGAACTCCTTTTAATCCCGCGAGTGATGTATATGTATGTATGTATGTATGTATGTATGTATGTATGTATGTTATATATTATTATATATAATATATATATATATATATATATATATATATATATATATATATATATATACATATATATATATATATATATATATATATATATAAAATAGTTACCTTATTTCAATTTCTGTAATTGTCAAATAAATTCTTGACAAAGGGAACAAAGGACGTTCCCGAAACGTTGAATTAATTTTACGTTTATTTACACAAGTTTTAAAGAAAAATGTCTTATTTAAACATGAATACTTGTGGAAATCCAAATAGAAACATATATATATATATATATATATATATATATATATATATATAAGACACACACACACGCACTAAGCACGCACGCAGCAGCACGCACGCACGCACGCAAGCACGCAAGCACGCAAGCACGCACAGCACGCACCACGCACACACACGCACACACTCGCACACACGCACACACGCGCACACACGCGCGCACACGCGCGCACACACCCGCACACGCGCGCACACACACACACACGCGCGCACACACGCGCACACACGCGCACACACGCGCACACACGCGCGCACACGCGCGCACACGCGCGCACACGCGCACACGCGCGCACACACGCACACACGCGCACACACGCGCACACACGTGCACACACGCGCACACACGCGCACACACGCGCACACACGCGCACACACGCGCACACAGCGCACACAGCGCACACACGCGCACACACGCGCACACACGCGCACACACGCGCACACACGCGCACACACGCGCACACACGCGCACACACGCGCACACACGCGCACGCACGCGCACGCACGCGCACGCACGCGCACACACGCTCACGCACGCGCACGCACGCGCACGCACCCGCACACACGCGCGCGCACACACCACACACGCGCGCGCACACGCGCACACACGCGCACACACGCGCACACACGCGCACACACGCGCACACGCACAGCGCACACACGCGCACACGCCCCGCACACACGCGCACACACGCGCACACACGCGCACACACGCGCACACACGCGCACACACGCGCACACACGCGCACACACGCGCACACACGCGCACACACGCGCACACACGCGCACACACGCGCGCACACGCGCACGCACGCGCACGCACGCGCACGCACGCGCACGCACCCGCACACGCGCACACACACACACACACACCACACACACACACGCACACACACGCGCACACACGCGCACACACCCGCACACACGCGCACACACGCGCGCACACGCGCGCACACGCGCGCACACGCGCACACACGCGCACACACGCGCACACACGCGCACACACGCGCACACACGCGCACACACGCGCACGCACGCGCACGCACGCGCACGCACGCGCACACACGCCACGCACGCGCACGCACGCGCACGCACCCGCACACACCGCGCGCACACACACACACACCGCCGCGCACACACGCGCACACGCCACACACGCGCACACACGCACACACGCGCACACACGCGCACGCACGCGCACGCACGCGCACGCACGCGCACGCACGCTCACGCACGCGCACGCACCTGCACACACGCGCGCGCGACACACACACACACACACACACACACACACACACACCACCCACACCACACACACCACACTCACACTCACACCACACACCACTCACACCACACTCACACTCACACTCACCACACTCACACTCACACTCTCACACCTCACACTCACACTCACACTCACTCCACTCTCACACTCACACTCACACTCACACTCACACTCACACTCACACTCACACTCACACTCACACTCACACTCACACTCACACCCTCACACTCACACTCACACTCACACTCACACTCACACTCACACTCACACTCACACTCACACTCACACTCACACTCACTCACACTCACACTCACACTCACACTCACACTCACACTCACACTACACACACACACACACACACATATATACAGGGTGTGGCGCGAAGAGTTTTGATTAAAAGTAACGGCGGATACAGTTATGTTAAAAATCTGAAATTACGAAGCTGTCCTCATTTGGCTCCCCTAGATTTTGGTATTTGGGGTTACATTAAAAATCAGGTATTTTCCAAACCTGTTACGACAAAGGAAGATATGATGCAGAGAGTCTTACTTGCTTTTAATTCTCTAACACCCGACCATATTTCCAGAATTACAGGACATAACTTAATGAAAAGGATTCATAAATGTTTGAAAGTATATGGTGCTAATTTTGAACACTTATTATAAAACTTTATTTGTTTAATATTACATTTAGTTATTTTTGTTTGTAAGTTATCTAATTAAATTAATACAAAATTCCTAGTCAACGTTTTTAATGATATCCACAATTAATAATCCTTTCAGGCTATTGGTTACTTTTCAGAATTAATAATTTATGAAAAAATAACAAAATATCACCTTAAATAATGGAAATCATGGCCAACCCTTTACTAATGTTGAAATAATTAAGTGTTGTTAGGTTTTAACTAAGATAATGAAATATCTTAAAAGTGGTTGGATTTAGGTATAGAGAATACTGATACCAAACGAATTGGCTTAAAAAAATACAGCGGAATGGAGATATCGTTATTCATTGTGGACTAGGATTTTTTCAAAATTAAAAAGAAATCGAAATATCTCGAAAATACTTCATTTTTGGGATAGGACGTTGTGCACAAATTTTATCTAGAATTTTATGTAGAATTCGAAAATAAAATAAAAAATATTAGGTTCCATTTAAAATAACAAAGTTGAAGTCTACTTCCGGTATAACCGGAAGTGCCACATTTAGGGCAATATTATATTTGAACTCAGCGTCATCCAAAACCTACAGCTTCGTAATTTCAGAATTTTAACATAACTGTATCCGCCATTGCTTTTAATCAAAACTCTTCCCGCCACACCCTGTATACATACCTTGTGGTACATACATCATGCAACATACGTTAATAGGTAATAATAACGAATAATTCTTCAATTAGACACATACTTTATAGGGTGTCGACGTCGGGAAAGGGCGCTGCACCATACTCTGCGTTCGTAATAGGCCCCACAGAAAAAAGTCTGGTATATTCATGTTCGGGAGCGCGGAGGCCAGGCTAAAGGGTCGTAGGTACCTATGTCCTGACCTGGAAACGACTCTCGCAAGTATTGAGTCGCAGGCCCGTAATTTTTTGTGGGGCAGCCATCATGAAGGTACCACAACGGTCTTTGTAGGTCGAGGTCTGCAAGTCATTCACTGATATCGTTCTGGAGCAGATCGAGATATTTTTCCCCTGTTAAGGAACCCTCAATTCGAAAAGGACCGATAATGTGTTGGTCAACAATGCCCGCCCGCAAATTAACACGTTGTGGGTACTGCTGGTGTGGACCTCATGTGGGTTGGACTGGGCCTATACGCGGTAATTTTGCTTATTGGGGGCGCAATGTAGTGCAAATGATGATTCGTCCGCAAAAATTATGCTGCGAAGGAAATCGGGATCTGCATGACTCCTCTCCAGTGCTGTGGTGGCAAATTGGACGCCTCGCCCGTTGTCTTCAAGACGTAATTCTTGACACTCACCCACCTTGTAATAGTGGAACTTGTATTTCAGAGTTCACAATACAGTTGGATGAGAAACCACTACTTTAGCAGCAAGCGCACGGGAGCTAATGCGTAGATTGGCCGCGACTCCGACTAAGGAGTAAGTTCACTGGCTGGTGTAGCACGTGGAAGTTTTTTCCCTCGTCGTTCAAAAAACACACAACCCGTTTCTGAAAACATTGCATTATACCGCATTACCATTAAGAGATGCGACTTGCGGCCTGTTTCTTTCGTATTACAATAATACATGCATTTTTATTAAACACTCCCTATAGCTAAAATCCTTAATTTCTGAGATATTTTCAATTTAATAACAGAAAGAGTTTTTTTTTAATTTCTATTATAACAAGTTAGCCGTGATTAATTTTATAAGGATTTTGTGTTAATAAGCGATGTATTTTGAATTTTTTATAATAATTTGTCACACTTTTATTTGTTCACGGCTAACTTGTTATAATAAAAATTAAAAAAAAATCTCTCTGTTATTAAATTGAAAATATCTCAGAAATTAACAATTTTAGCAGTAGGGAGTGCTTAATAAAAACGAAAGAACATAAAGTGTAGTCTCACTTTTTAAAATAAAATATAGGGTGATTCATTTGAAAAAATTGACAAAATCATGTGTTCGAGTTTTGGCTCGCTCTATATTCAATTGGTGCCATAATAAAGAAATAGCACTTTCTCGTAACACTGTAACAATGTCAAAAAGTTATGCCTAGAAAAAATTATTGTTAGGTTGTTCTGCCCTAGATTTGTTTCTAAGCCATCTTAGCCTTTGATTCACGCAGCCCACTTTTTTTTAAAGGCTATGAGTTAAAAAAACACTAATTGCAGCTCGTTAGAATAGCTAAAAAGAGCATTTTTTAATAAACAGCTTGATACCTCATAATTTGCCTTACGTTTTTTTAGGATTTTTTATAAATCAACAATAATCACTATTTTTATTATACCTTAAGTAATAGGAATCAAGTTCCACGCCGTGCGACGATACGACGCCTGCGTTTTTAGAGAAACTAAGGTACCTTAGAAATAAACAATGCACGTTGTCATGGTTTTCCAAATAAATTGTTTGATTTATTTCGTTATTTTACTTTATTTCTATTGATGTCATAATCAAATTTTGTATTTGTTGCTTAATTCGTACTGTATTCGTGTGTTTTTGTATTTTACTTAATATTAAGTGTATTTTTGGTAAATTAGTGATGCAAAATTATACAAGACTTGAAAATTAGATATGGTTCTAATTTTTGGAGAATGTATGCAAAATTCTACAAACGTTGCTCGCGTGTATGTCGAGAGGTTTTCAGAAATACGTCATCCAGCCAGACAATATTTCCATAAACTTGTGGCAAAAATGCGTGGTGAGCGCGAAGAGGAAAACGTTGCAAATAATAGATTTATTATAAATGAAGAAAAAGAATTAGATGTTTTGGTTTACATAGAAATGAACAAAAATGCTTCCTTTCAAGAACTCGCCGATGTGTGTCAAATATCTAAAGATTCGGCCCTTACAATGTTACATAAATATAAATATCGATCATAAAAGTATCAATTGCACCAGCATCTATGCGAAAATGATGAAGAAAGAAGACTTCGATATTGTAATTGGTTTCTAGGCAAATACTTTGATCACAACTTTCGATTTAAAATTCTTCATTCAATGAGAGTCGTTTTACAAATTTGGGAGTCTTCAACAGAAATAATAAAGAGTATTGGTCTCAAGAAAATAAAATCTAATACAGAATAGTAATTTTTAAAAACCCTCAGGATTTAATTGATGGGTGGGGATTATTGGGGAAAGTATTTCAGGACCAATATTTTTTTATGGTCATCTAACGGGGTTTTTTACGAGAGGAAATCGATGGGTTTTTAGACGACCTTCCAATAGTCAATCTGGTGGGCCTATTTTTTGAACAAGATGGCGCTCCACCACGTAACTCAAGGGCTGTTTCGGATTATTTAAATAATCTCTATGGAAAAAATTGAATTGAAACGCGGGACCAGTTAGATGGCCATCTAAGTAAAGTTCAACTTTTTAATCTGTTTCTTATTTATTTAAATGGTTTAGATCACCTGACCTTACTCCATTAGATTTTTTTATGGGGAACAATCAAAAATGAAGTATACAGTAAATAGTCAACTACACTGGATGAGCTGGAACACGCAGTCAAAACAGCAATAAATGGGATTGCTCGTACTCAGTTACGAAAAGTCGCTTGAAGAACAGTTGAAAGAGTGCAGTTTTGTCAACAGCAAATCAGTTGCCATTTTGAAAACCTAGCATAACTTTGTTGTGTCTTAGTATAAATTATTGTGTGGTTACATTTCATTAAATTTTAAGGTGAGTAAATAGGTAAGGTACAAATAACACAAATTTGGAAACGTTTATGTTAAGTTAGGAATTTTACTACATTGTCCTTTTTCAAACACCATTTTTCCTTAAAAAAGTAAATTCAAATTTAATTAACGCATAATCAATAATAAATTGTTTAAATTTTAGCGCTCCAGATTTAAAATTAAAAAAATATATTTTTTTTATGTTAATACTTAATATTTCGTCTAAAATATCCACTTTTAAAGACTTTTAATAAAATTAAAATAAAAAAAACCCTACTGACAGGTTAAACACCACAGTAATAGGCAATTGTTTTCTTTTTGTTTACTTTCGTTTTCCAGAGTAATTTAATCGCATTCGGTCGTGGCATATAACTGTGGGGCTTTGTCATATTTAATACTGATTAAACTCGTATTGTGTGGTATTAAAACGTTCGTAAAAAATATTCTTTTTTGGCATGCTAATGAGCCACCCCCTCCTTACTATTGAAATAATTGAGTTAGGGCGGTAAATACGAATTTGCAAACTTTAAGCCAACCTAGATTATTATTTTCAAAATTTCGTTTTCTATCAAAATAAGCAAAAATATACCAACTGTCTCATACAAAATAAAGTTAAGGTCATTTCCGGGCAAACCGGAAATGACAGAAAACGATTTAATATGTCGAAAAATGTAGGTTTATCTGACATATCTATCTACAAAATTTCATTTATTTATATAAACAAATAGAAAAGTTATAGGGGAGACCTGCTATTAAAAAATACAAACAGAACAAATAAGTATCAGACTCTTAAAAGAACAGAAAATAATCTTTATGTCTAAGTAGGTACATAAACTAGTAAAGTTAGTAGGTACAGTTTCAGTTCTACACTAGATTTTTTTAACTCTGTAAGTCTTGATTTTATTCAAACAAAAATAGCAAGTGAAGTCATCTTCATCGTAGTTTATGCCAGCACGTTGGTCATGAGCCCACTTTAAACATTTTTTGCATTTAATCCAGCCTTCTTCTTTCGAAAGGCTGGTGTATTTCTGACCACAAAAAATGCAGTGTGGATCTTCTAGCCATCGCTTTCACTCGATTCATCACTAGTTTCTTTTTCTTTCTTCGTTGTAAGTTTCTTGTCTGATTTATGATTTTTGATGGCGTTAGACTTCTTCTTTCTTTTTTTCTTTCTTCCTCTGCAATTTTTTTTCCTTTTCTGATTTTAAACAATCTTTGTTTGTAGTAAGCAGAACTGGGCCAGCCGATTTTCTTTTCTGACTTTTCCGCCTTTTACCTTTTATCTTTGGAAGTGGGTTACGTCTGCTGGGTATTATCTTAAATGAAGTTTCTGTTATGCCTTTGTCGGTATTTTCTTCCGGTAGTGGAGAATCTGTGCGTGTACTTGGTCCTGGAAGAGGAGATGCATTTTTATGTAATTGATTGGCTTGATTATTGTTTGTAGTATTTGTACTGTCGAAATTCTGATCAGTTCCAAGTTCTTCCTCATCAAGCTGATCAGTTACCTCCGAGGCGACAAAATCTACACCAGAAAATACGGAATTGTAGGGATATATCCCGGTCTTTTTAAAGCCATCTATAGCATTATTTGGCGGCGAAGCCTTTAAGTAAGCGTCTGAAAATATTTTGCTTATTTGAAGCATGATTACGCTGCATCCTGGATTATTATTTATCCACATTTCCAACGATTGGTCCATGTACCTGCTCAATGGGCACATTACCCCCCCCCCCCCCATCTAAAGGTTGGAATTCGTGCTTTAATGATGGCGTTTACATTTTTCGTGTGAGAGAGAGGCCCATCTAGATCCAGTAAGACTGGATCCTCTTGAGAAGGTTTTGTATGAGACAGAAAATGATCAAACCATTGTTCAAAGACATCAAGTTTCTTCCATCCAGCCTCATTACATGTAAAAACCGTATTTGGAGGTGTCCTATCTGTAAGCTCAACTTTCATGCTTTTCCTACTAAAAATTATCATGGAGGTACGAACTGCCCCCCTGTCCACGCGTAAATCATAGCTGTTGCTGACATTCCTCTCTCAGTTGATCTGGCAACCTGCTTTTTGTTTTTCTTTGCCAAAGTTTTCGAATTTTTCTCAGGTACCATCGACAACGAAGCCTCGTCTATGTTATAAATTCTTAGCGCCGAAAAATGGTACTTTTCTAAAATGCTTTACAAAATGTCCAAAGACTTTCTAACGATCGGTGTATAGAAATCGCTTTCACGCGTTGCTTCTGGTGTGCGAATAGCAATGTCAGAGTGTCTATTTTGGGATTATGTAGAATGCTATTTCTTTCGGCCAATTGAAAAGCTGAACGCCGAACGTCTGTCGCAGTAAGACCATACATTATGTTTTCGAAATCAAAAGTATGCTGTAAAAGCTCTTTTTCATGGTCCACAGTAAACGTAAACTTTTGTTTTTCACTCTGCGTTTAAGACTCATCAATGGAACTCCATGTATTTTGGCGACCGTTTTAAAGAGTTTTCCTTTATTTTTTACTTCGTGGATTGCATTATCCCTATGTCCCAGCTCTGACGCCGAGTCCTACGGATACATGTAAAAGAAAATAATACTTAATATAAGCCGTTAGTCATCTAGGTATTCTAAGTGGGTATAGAATTTTTGCCCCATGCTTTGGAGTTTATTTTACCCCGAAATCTCCATTTTGTAAATATGTTTATCCTACAAATTTTGTAGTTTAACATTTTATAAAACGAAACCTACAAAAATATAACCCAACTCTACCCTATACAAACAGCGTATATAACTATTTCATACAGCCGTTAACATAATTTTACATCGGTGAAAATGCTCTTATTTAGATCAAAAGCCGCGAAATTGCCATTTTTGTTACCTCAAACACACACATAACAAAATCCGCTCAGAAATGGTTGTCTGAGAACACTGTTACTAGGGGGCACGCACACGCCCACCCACACATACACACACGCATGCACACACGCCCCCCACACGCACACATACTCCACGCACTCATTCACACGCGCACACATCCACACACACACACACACGCGCGCGCTCACGCACACACGCACGCACACACGCACTCAAGAACCCATTCATCCACGCATCCACTCTCCCACGCCAATACGCCCCAACCCCCCACTCCCTAGCAATGTGGAGGTCATGGGTTCAAGTCCCGCTTGAGTTAATTTTTTAGTGTATGTACTTTAAAAGTTAATGTATAGATAAAATACAATTAATGCTTTTTAAATTGAACTTCTGTGCGTTCATTAGAAAACAATTTTTATAGTTATCTATTAGTGTTGCATACAGCAAATAAAAATTAACAATCAGTCACGTGTTGTCATGTGCCAAACCTTAGCGAATTGCGGGCTCACATGACATTTACAAACAGTTGACTGTGATTCTTCATTATGTGTATAAAAATTATAATACATCGTAACTAGGGAAGTACGTGCAGTTCAAGTTTGAATCGATTGTGACTTGCTCCTCGATAACTCAGATAGAAGGGCTCATCCATCGGTAGCGAAGTAGAGGTCGTGGGTTCAGCTCCCACTCGAGTTAATCTTTCACTGTATGTACTTTAAAAGTTAATTTTTAAATAAAATACAATTAATGATTATTAAATTGAACTTCTGTACGTTCATTAAAAAACAATATACGGGGTGTCCAGAAACTCTACGGACAAACTTTGCGTAGTGATTCTAGACCCAAAAATAAGAAAAAAAATTCATATAAACCCAGGCTCGGAAACGCTTCGTTTAGGACCTACAGGGTGTAAAAACATTTTATTTTCCTCGGTTTTATGGCGGTATTTTACGAACAAATTTGAATATGGTCCTGAAATTTGGAGCTCGGGGGTTTTTGTGGTCGAGAAACTTAAATATTTTATTGATTTTGATGCTGTCTACAGAGGGTGCCATCTACAGTGGTATGCTAAAAGTTAATTGGCCTTAACTTTTTTACCACCCGGTATATTGATGTCCCGTTTGAATTAGTGTGTTCTCTTTTCAGTTCTAAGCAAAAAAGGTGTATTTAGTCGATGCCTCTCAGATCAACCGTTTTCTAGATATTGGTTGATGAACAGTTTAGTTTAATTCCCTATGATCCTTAGCTAATTGGCATTACAAATCAAAGTAACGTATGTTTGCATTTTTATTTTAACTTTGAATTTAAGAACGAAATAAAAATGAATGTTACAAAAGGTGTTACACATGATGACCATTTGTGTATGCTAAAAGTTAATTGGCCTTAACTTTTTTACCACCCGGTGTATTGCTCCAAATTTCAGGACCATATTCAAATTTGTTCGCAAAATATCGCCATAAAACCGAGGAAAATAACATTTTTTCACACCCTGTAGGTCCTAAACGAAGCGTTTCCGGACTTGGGTTTATATGAACTTTTTTTCTTATTTTTGGGTTTAGAATCAGTACGCAAAGTTTGTCCGTAAAGTTTCTGGACACCCCGTATATACACATATATGCCTTTGCTATAATGTAAAAAAATATATTTATGTATATATAGAATTTTTATACACCATAATCTTATATTTTTATTATTACATGTATTTTTTTAAATACAAATTTTTCTTAACAAAATAACTCTTTCTTAGGTTCAAACGGTAAATCTTAACACGCTTAATAATTTCTTAAATTAAAATGAAAGTCATTCTTAACAAACAAGACATCCTAAATCATTAAAACTAAAGAGTATAATAAAGATTTTGAACCAAATTTTCCAAAAACTCCTCTAATTTTCGATATGGATTTTATATCTAACCATTAAAACTAATTTTTAAATTTAATCGTTACAACGTTAGTGCGCCTCCTTACTATATGTGTGCTTTAGCTCAGAATTTACCAATAAGTTTCTGTATGTAGCCGCAATCTACTTATATAATATGCTGACATGTCGTGTTAGTGCTGTTTGTATAAAAACATTATGCATGACTATTTTCAAATCTATACGATACGTAGTAGTATTTCTGAAAAAGATGTGTGCTTTGGAGAATAAGGAGAGTGCCGTGCGATAGATCAAAATGCACCTTTCATACTAGTATGAAATATGTTTTAATTATTATTTTTTAATTATGTATCTAACTGTGCAATTGCTCCACCTTTTTTTTTACAAAATAAAATAATTAAAGTAATATTGAAGCAAAAATAAATGAAAATGTGTTGTAGTGTTTTTTGTATTGGTATGATCCAGTAGCATTCTGGGAATCATTATTTAATTCCAATAGCGTTTGTGTTTCTTACAGGTCTATTTGGAATGAGTCAGAGTGCATCAAACAATCATACTGATTTGGCCTAAATCAAAAGCGTCCTTGAAAACTCTTCCAAACACTCAACACATTTTTAGCAAAAAAATATGCGTAAATAATGAATGTAGATGCGGCGTAACCGCAACGGTAGTGACACAATCGGAGATACTTTAACCACATTACTAATAAGACACATAATCTTTTCATTAACATTGTATCAAAAGATTAGTCACAAAATTTCGTTTAGTACTAAATTTATCTAGTTTATTGTCAAAATATAAAATAATTTATGCAGTGTCCCCGGATTGATTGGACGACTCTTATAAAAGGTAAACAATTTTTGGTTTGAAATTTGAGCTTCTGTGGTCCTTGGTTTGAAACTAATTTGTGACAGAAATTTTGAAAAACACTAGCAAAAGTCCTTTTCTGCGAGAGATACGATCACATGTTACTAAAAAAAGTTGTTCATAATGAAAAATTACATATGTGTGCAAAATTTTAAGTCTCTAGGCCAACTTTGATTTTTTTAAATTTTTTTTGTTAACGAAATTTTATCCGAATTGAAAATTATGTTGATGTACATTTCCCATCGCAGATCCCATGAAAGAGACCCCTGTAGAAAATAAAACAAACTTTTTTTTATTTTTGGATAATCAACCTTCAACAATAACAAAGCAATTAAGCAAAATTACCTATCTACTGTGAGTTATGACACATAGTTTATTCAATTAAACCAACTCCTAAGTTTGCACAATACGTAATCTAAATTCTTTTAAGAATTTTGTATCTGTTCCAAAGTAATTGTTGCGATAACGTTTTGAATTCCCTTCAATACCATTTGGAATTACTTCAGCGTAAACTAATTGTTTTAATCTGTCCCATACAAAAAATCATAATAGTAAGATCAGGTGACCTTGGAAGCCACAATAATCTTCTACTGTTTCTCCCAATCCATCTTTTACCAAACTGTTCATTTAACCAGCTGGAAATGAGGCAAGTAGAATGGGCAGTGCAGCCGTCATGCTTAAAGTAACGGGCCTGGCGCATTTGTAAAGGAAGTTAATCAACAAACTTTTCAAGAATTAACGTGTATGTATTCTGATTAAGGTTTCCTTCAATAAAGAATGGCTCAATAAGACCAAGTCTGAAACTTCACACCATACATTTATTTTTTTAAAGTATAGCCTTCTGGAATTAATTTGGTATTGTGGAATTTCTTCGCTCCAAAATCTACAATTCTGAGGCATAGGGACTCCATTTGTTGTGAAAGTAGATTCGTCCGAAAATGTTATCTACTCATGAAAATGTCGGTTGTCTAAGATTTCTTCTCCCAAAGACAAGCAAAAAACTAATCTTTTACCTTCATCACCAACTTCTAACGTATGAAGAAATTGTGCTTTAAACGCAAGAATGTTACAGTTGTTATAAATTCTTTGCAAATGTGCTCTGCTTATACCTGAATTGTTACTTCGCTTTCTCAAGGACATTTTTGGATCGTTTTCTACCGAATTTAATGCTATCAATGTTGCTGCATCATTTTCATCCAACGCTATCTTTTGTTTTTTTTTAAATTATTTACACTTCCAGTTTGCCAAAACTTTTTTATTAATCAACTCACATATGTTTTTGGTATTATGGCATCAGGATATTTTTCATTAAAAAGGTTAATTACAGAAGAAATTGATCTCTCACCAATAACTGAATGAAATCAATTCTTTGTTCTGTTGTCAACATTTTTACTATTAAAGGATAAAATAACAGTAAAAGAGGCACAAATGGTACTATTCAGTTTGTTTTGACGATATTTATTACTAAAGTAGTGCTTTCACATTTCACAGGAAAACAGGAAAAGGGAGGGGTCACGTATTTCATTCTCTCCCCAAGGGATGGGTGGGCTGCTCGAGCTTTCCAAACTCCTTAAGCCGCAATCTTGGATTCCCAACGTACATATATACATACATTATGTCATAAATTAGTTTCAAACCAAGCAGGGCTGGACACCCAGACGCTCAAATTTGAAATCAATTTTTTTTTGTCTTTTACAAGAGTTGTCCCATCAATCCGGGGACTCACTGTATATATATATATATATATATATATATATATATATATATATATATATATATGTATACATGGTGTGGCGCGAAGAGTTTTGATTAAAAGTAATGGCGGGTACAGTTATGTTAAAAATCTGAAATTACGAAGCTGTAGGTTTTGGATGACGCTGAGTTCAAATATAATATTGTCCTGAATGTGTCACTTCCGGTTATACCGGAAGTAGACGTCAACTTTGTTATTTTAAATGGAACCTAATATTTTTTATTTTATTTTCGAATTCTACATGAAATTCTAAATACAATTTGTGCACAATGTCCTATACCAAAAATGAAGTATTTTCGAGATATTTCGATTTTTTTAAAAATTTTGAAAAAATCCTAGTCCACATTGAATAACGATATCTTCATTAATAACGAAGCTAGTGACGTGAAATTGTAACCAATAAACAACAAGCGCTTGCCCGTTAACTCCATATATCCATCTCATTGATATTTAATACAGGGTGTTTTAAATTTAGCCGCCACCATGCACAATTTAAATCATTTATAAGTTGCTTACTTTAAATAGAACACTCTGTATTTTATTACATTTTCCGCTATATTTTTTTAAGCCAATTCGTTTGGTATCAGTATTCCCTATACCTAAATCCAACCACTATTGAGATATTTCATTATCTTAGTTAAAACAAAACAACACTTAATTATTTCAACATTAGTAAAGGGTTGGCCATGATTTCCATTATTTAAGGTGATATTTTGTTATTTTTTCATAAGTTATTAATTCTGAAAAGTAACCAATAGCCTGAAAGGATTATTAATTGTGGATATCATTAAAAACGTTGACTAGGTATTTTGTATTAATTTAATTAGATAACTTACAAACAAAAATAACTAAATGTAATATTAAACAAGTAAAGTTTTATAATAAGTGTTCAAAATTAGCACCATCTACTTCTAAACATTTATGAATCCTTTCATTAAGTTATGTCTTGTAATTCTGGAAATATGGTCGGGTGTTAGAGAATTAAAAGCAAGTAAGACTCTCTGCGTCATATCTTCCTTTGTCGTAACAGGTTTGGAGGATACCTGATTTTTAATGTAACCCCAATACCAAAATCTAGAGGAGCCAAATCAGGAGAGCGAGCTGGCCAACGAAACGGACCCTGATTGCAATCCATCCATCATCAAACATGTCGTGAAGATGCTGAGCAACAGGCCCAAAGTTATGAGGAGGTGCTCCATCTTGTTGATACCAAACTGAAGCCGCCTCTCCATTTCTTAAAGTACGTAACGCCGTTCGTATGGCATCTTCTAAAATGTGGCAATATCTTGTACCATTTAAATTTTCATCATAAAATCTTAATGCTAAAATTTTATCGTCTTTTATTGCACAAAAAACATTAAAACTCCAACTATCTTGGAAATAACGTTCTCTACTAACGTGGATTTTCATTAGACCAAAAATGGGAATTAAGTCGATTAAATAATCCATTTTTGCTAAACTTTGCTTCATCACACCATATAACTTTTTTTTATGAAGTTTTTATCCTCTTGGGTCTTCTTTAAAAACCATTCACAGAATTCTACCCTTCGAGTAAGGTCACCTAATTGTAAGTGTTGCACCAAATGATATGAAAATGGTTTCCATTAGTGTTTTTTTAAAATGCGATGAATTGTTCTCGTCGACAAAGTAAGATCTCTCTCACAATCTCTAATGGAGGCATTTGGAGAGGACTTAAAATAACCCAAAACGTTAATTTCGTTTATGTCACTGTCCACTAGTGGTTTATTTTTATTAATTTTTGTCTTAAATTAACCAAACTGACGGCAGTTTTTAAGCAATCTTCTTACAATATCACCAGTTGCATTTGGTCGATTTGGATATCTTTCTGGAAAAACACGGCAAGTCTGTTCAACAATTCTATTACACTCGCCGTAAATAATAATAAGATTTAAAAAATCATCATTAGTAAATCCTACATTTGCCATTATTTACTATGAAATACAAACTGGTAAAGAAAACTGTCAAAACAACATAAACAATTAACGTTCTAACTATTAAATCTTTGACAGCCATGGCCTACCCTTTACTAAGGTTGAAATAAGTAAGTGTTGTTATGTTTTAACCAAGATAATGAAATATCTCAAAAGTGGTTGGATTTAGGTATAGGGAATACCGATACCAAACGAATTGGCTTAAAAAAATACAGCGGAAAATGTTACGACAAAGGAAGATATGATGCAGAGAGTCTTACTTGCTTTTAATTCTCTAACATCCAACCATATTTCGAGAATTACAAGACATAACTTAATACAAAGGATTCATAAATGTTTAAAAGTAGACGATGCTAATTTTGAACACTTATTATAAAACTTTATTTGTTTAATATTACATTTAGTTATTTTTGTTTGTAAGTTATCTAATTAAATTAATACAAAATACCAAGTCAACGTTTTTAATGATATCCACAATTAATAATCCTTTCAGGCCATTGGTTACTTTTCAGAATTAATAACTTATGAAAAAATATCACCTTAAATAATGGAAATCTTGGCCTACCCTTTACTAATGTTGAAATAATTAAACGTTGTTATGTTTTAACTAAGATAATGAAATATCTAAAAAGTGGTTAGATTTAGCTATAGGGAATACTGATACCAAAGGAATTGGCTTAGAAAAATACAGCGGAAAATGTAATAAAATACAGGGTGTTCTATTTAAAGTAAGCAACTTATAAATGATTTAAATTGTGCATGTTGGCGGCTAAGTTTAAAACACCCTGTATGAATCATACGCAATTGTTGAAAGACTTAAATGAAATCACTGTACATAGTGCTTGCCAAAAAAGGTATACTGATTCACAGATGATTGCAGCTTCAATTAATCGACGTTCACGGGCGGAACAAGAAGTTGCCCGGTCCTCTCGATCAAAGGGAACTGTTTTCAACTTTAAGAACCACTGCTTTATGTGTGGTGAAATGATAACAGCAGAATTTTTGGCTGCCCAAATGAAGTTGCCATTTTCAAAAAGAAACAAAGTCATCACAGTTGAGATGGCGAAATTGAGAGAAACAGTTTGGAAAGCAGCTGAAAATCGAGGAGATGAGTGGGCATGCAATATAATTAACCGGTTACAAAATACTGAGGATTTGGTAAAATCCGATGCATAGTACCACCTATTTTACCAACGAAAATTATTCAAACAACCATCAACTAGTCATAAAACATGCCGTAAGCCAGCAAGCGATGTAAATGAAGCAATGAAACAAGTAATCTCATACCTTGAAGATAATTCTGAGGAATGTCAGTTCAGCATGGCTGAACTGATTGATGAAATTGAAGGTGAATATGTCCCTGACGTTCGAACTATCAAAGCTCGTCTCTTTGACCACTATGGAGATGATGTATTGATTGCCAAGAACAATCGCAAGAAAACTATTCTTTGTTTAAGAAAAGTTGGATACAAAGTTCTCACACCACAATTTTATAAGCAGCAAAAATCAAACCCTGAAAAAGAAAAAATGCGAATTATTAAGGCTGCTGCTGATATTCTTCTTAGGGACATTCGATCACAGCTGTATAACACTTCAGTATATATGCCAACAGACAACTTTTTTATGGACGCAGAGCAGGTAATTACCCCAACCCTACTTCATTTCTTTGAATGTTTAATATTAAAACAAGCGGGGGCCCTTAGATGGTTGAAAGAAAAAGTGTGTTTCACTTTCACATGCACTTATTTCAGCCGTGAGACCACGCTTTTTCATTTCTTCCCTCCTAAGTGGGTTGGTGTTTATTTATACCGCCATTTCGGGTCTAAACATCTCATTAACCTACTGTCAACATTGGGATTTTCCTGTACATATACTGATGCATCTTTACCTGAATAGTCAACAATATTGCAACCTCAAAAACCAGCCACTCAAAATAATGCATTCGTGCAGTTTGTATTCGACAATGCAGACTTCAGCACACTTGGTGGTTGGGGAACATTCCATGCAATGGGAGTCATTATGACAACTACTCTTTGTGAAGCAATAACATTTGATATCAACGTTGCCAGAGTTGGTAGGTTCTTCAACAAGTTAAATGATACAAAAAGCAGGCGGTAATATAGACTTGGCGAGTATGTTAATTGCAGATGTAAATATTGAACCCTTGTATAATGAAATACAGCCTTCTCTCAGACATTCTTTGGTTATATGGCAAGAGTTCAGACAGCATTGAGATTGCCGGTTGGAACGGGTTTATGGAAGCTGCTACCCAGGATAAAGAGTACGAGCGCTCCAAAATTGTATGTCTTCCTTTTATTAATAATCCACCAACTCAATATGACACAATTTATACTGCAGTTCTGATAGCAAGAGAGAAGAGCACAAAAGCTGGGCAAACGACGTGTTTCGTCACATTCGACAAACCGCTATCTATAGCTCAAAACATAGTAAGAAACTGTGACAAACACGAGTTGAAGAATATGCAGGTTCGCTTGGGAGGCTTTCACCTCCTTATGTCCGTCATGGGTACTATAGGAATCATCACGGCTGGAAGTGGTCTAAAGGAAATGTTGACAATGATTTACGCAGCGAACACTGTTGAGAAAATTATTAGTGGTAATGCTTTCGCAAGGGCTGTACGGGTTCATATTTTGGTTCATCTTTCCTTGGCCAAATTGATTTGGGAGTCAATAAAGCTATCAGAGGAGAAGGCAGTCATGATGGAGAACTCACTTAACAACATGGGTAGGTCTTTTGCTTTGGATGTTGAAGGAAGTGAATCATTTATAGTAGTTTCAGCTAAATTTATGGATGCTCTGAACACCCTTGAAAGTCGTGGACCTACGGCTGGACTGTGGGTTCAGTACTTTTCAATGGTCACTCTGATTAAAGAATTCATGGAGGCAGAGAGAATGGGAAATTGGATACTCCATCTGGCAACTGTTCAAAAAAATTTTCACGCAGCTGGTCATTTTTTATGCAAAATGCACACATTTATACTTACAAGACATGATGATGTTGGAAGAGAGAATGGACTCCCCTGAATACTACGCGTGTACACGTTCAGGATTTTTTAACATCATGCGTTCAAAAAAATTCTGGTCTGGTATTTGGCCTGATCAGACGATAGACCAAAATCTGATGCGAATGATGAAACCATCTGGTGCCTTAACGTCAGGTAGGGGTATAACTGAAGGAGTACTTACTCGATGGACCGTTGGAACGATTCATCTGCAAAACATTTGTTTCCAAATTGAAATATTTTGTTATATACCACAAGCATCTTCTGAACAACACATTGATATGAGGCCCTCCCGAGTGGCCCGAGATAATAATGATGTAGCAAAGCCCACTCAGTGGCTCTCTGAACACAATCCTTTTCCTGTAATTGATCCGTTAATGTCAATTGATTCAGGGATAGTAGGAGGTAATGAAGTAAATTGCCATTTGTCTGAACAGATTGGGAGAGAGATGATCTCTAATATGATGCTGGTCAAAAAAGCACCAAAAATTGTGAACGGCTTCGAAGGACAGCGCATTATTCTATTGAAGTAATTTTTCGTGAACAGTGTTACAAAGTACACAAGAAAAATTCCTTGCAAATGAAACCAATAAGAAACGACTTATTGACCTACTCAGAGATACCTTACAAAAAGCCAACATCTCCGTGCAGCAGGCAACTGAAGATGCTGACATCATGATTGTGCATGGTGCCATTTCTGTTTTCTGATCAGTATGACCCTGTACGTGTGGTTGGTGAAGATACTGACCTTCTTGTTCTCCTCTCTGTATTGGCACAAACACATAATCTGTTTTTCCAGTGTGGAAGAGGAAAAACGCTAGATACCGTTTACTCAACCACATCATTCAATCATAAATTCACTAATGTACTTTTATTTATTCATGGTATCAGCGGGTGTGACACCACGCAGCTCTGTTTGGGCAGGGTAAAAACAAATTTATCACTTTATTTCTCAAACATCCAGAACTATTGAAAAAAGCAGCAATATTCCTAATCCTCAAGAAACAACAGATCAAGTTTCACAAGAAGGAGAAAATATTCTTGTTGCTTTGTGTGGGGGTGATCCATCAACTCAGAAACTTGATGAACTACGGTACCATACATTTGTTAGAGCTGCAGCTACAACTAAATTCAACCTTGTTAGATTTCCACCAACTTCAGACGGTGCTCAACTACATCCCATGAGGAGCTACCACCAGGTGCAAACATGTCTGAGAAATGAAAAAGACCCCTTAAAATGGGGCTGGATCTACACACCACTAGGTCTCTTCCCGAAGAAAGCAGAGAAGGATCCAGCACCAGAGCCTCTCCTTCAAAGCATTTCATGTACTTGCAAAAAAGGTAACAAACTTACAAACGCTTTGTTATGTTTATTAATCATAAACATTGTATTATTATTTATTAGAATAATAAATATTAGTTAAGTTACATATATCTTACATATTACTAACTGTACCTAAGTACCCACTGGCAGTGTTGCCACATTATATAACATCTCCCTTTTTTTTACAATACAAAATCATTGTATCTTTTAGGTAATTTAATTTGTCTTTGAGGGCGATCATTTCTAGTTATATTATTTGGCTCCACTGCCTCTTTCATTTCAGTTTTGTCATTATTCTCTATATCAGGCAAATATTCATATTTGTTCGATGAATGTCTAATGTGTGTGCTGTTTCGTCTGTACTCTTTACCTTCCTCATCACGTACAATATATGAGCGTGGTGTACTGGCTGGCCTATTAATTTCAGCTGGCACCCATACTTTATCCCTTTGAATTGTTACACTATCTCCTGAACTAAACTCATTGTCTACCTTACAATTTCTATCATAGTATTTCTTGGCATTGCTCTGCTTATTCAACAATTTTTTATATACATTTACACTATTTTCAGGACTTAAAGCTAAATTCGTAACTGGTAGTTTAGTTTTTAATTTACGCCCCATTAATAATTGTGCAGGTGATAACCCAACTCCCACAATTTCAGTATTTCTGTAGTTTAACAGTGATATATCTAAATCACATCCTTTTCTCAAAAACTGTTTTGCAATTTTCACGCCACTCTCAGCCTGACCATTTGACTTGGGATAACGAGGACTACTCGTAGTTACCTTCACCCCATACTTTCTGGCAAATTCATTAATAGGAAATGAATTAAATGGCATGTTATCAGAGACTATTTCATCAGGGATTCCATGAGTAGAAAAACAATTCTTAAATTTCTTAATTAATTCCTCTGCAGTCTTATTTTGAATTTTCAATATTTCCAACCACTTAGAATAATAATCAAAAATTACTAAATAATTTTTATTACCGAACTCACAAATATCTGCAGCAATTTTTCCAAACGGTCTGTTAGGGATTGGATGACATATCATTGGTTCTTTTGTTTTGTTACCCTTATATCTTTCACATATTTTACATTTTTTGACATACTTTAGTATATCCTCATTAATCGAACCCCAATATAAACTATCTTTAGCCCTAGCTCTAGTCTTTGTTACCCCAAAATGACCTTCATCGTGCAGCAACCTAAGCATCTCTTTTCTCAATTCTGTAGGCACCACTAAACGATTTTTTACAAATACTAAATTATCCACTATATGAATATCATTACGTAACACATAGTATTGTCTTACACAGTTTTGGACTTTATTAATTTTATTTGGCCACCCTAACTGAACAAACTTTTTGATTTCATTCAGTTCAACGTCTGCTTTTGTTGCTATCTGAAACTGTCGCTTTTTCTCTTCCGATATGTTTACAATTGAATGTACATTATGAACTATCTCTAACATAGTAGGATCATCCTTTGTATTACTATTAAGATAATCTCTCGACAGCATGTCAGCCACATGTAACAATTTCCCAGGTATGAACTCTAATGTCAAGTTATACTTAATTAATTTTAACTTAATTCTTTGCAGTCTGGGTGAGACTATGTCATTTATACACTTACTATGTATTGCTATTAGAGGTTTATGATCTGTACAAATTTTTATATTTCTACCATAAATTAAGTAATGAAATTTATTTACAGCAAATGCTATTGCAAGGTATTCCTTCTCAATTTGCGCATATTTTTGTTCCGCAGCTGTAAGGCTACGCGACGCATAAGCTACCGGTCTCCCCTCTTGTAACAAACAACAACCCAGCCCACTTTTTGAAGCATCTGTATGTATTTCAATCACTTTATTATCATTAAAGTTTGCTAATACTGGTGTTTCAGTCAATATCCTTTTAATTCTTTCTAAAGCATCCCTTTGAGTTTTTCCCAAATGAACTCAGTTTCTTTCTTCAGAATTTCCTTATTTGTGCAGTTAACTCAGACAGATGTGGTATAAAACTCCTAAAATAGTTCACCATTCCCAACAACCTCTGTACCTCTTTTTTATTTGTAGGATTCTTAAAATTTTGTACAGATTCTATTCGACTACTATCAATTATGTAACCCTCCTTAGAAAAAACATATCCTACATACTTCACCTCATTTACCTTAAACTGTAATTTATTCTTATTGAATTTAACATTCAGTTCTCTAGCCCTCTCCAGAACCTTATTTAATATTTTATCATGTTCCTCCTCATTTGAGGCAGCAATTAAAAAATCATCGAAATATATCATGACTCCATCAATGTCACCAAAATTTTGAACATTAATTTTTGAAAAATTCCGGTGCTATGCTCAACCCAAATGGTAATCTTAAAAACTTATAGTAACCAAAGGGAGTACTAAATGTACATAATTTAGCAGATGCACTATCAAGCTCTACATGATAGAAACCATCTTTGAAATCTAACAATGTAAACCAGCTCTTACCCTTAAATTTGTACAAATTTCTTCAATTTTGGGTATTAACCAGTACTCACGCTTTAATGCCTTATTTAACTCAGACGGTCAAGACACACTCTTAGAGATCCATCCGGTTTTTCAACCACTACCAAATTACTAGCCCATTCAACAGTACCAATTTCTTTTGCAATGATTCCATCACTTTCTAATTTATGTAAGTGATTCAGTAATTTTCCTTTCAAAGAGTCTGGCACTCGCCGAGGAGGCCTAGCAACTGGTAATACATTATCCCTAATTTGAATCGTACATTTGTTTTTAAACTTTCCAACTCCTGTAAACAAATCCAAATTATTATTCACAACAGAATCCTTATCTATATATCTTTTAATTGCACCAACCTTATTTTTACAAAGTATTCCTAACTTCACACTTGTATCCAGCCCTAACAATGCTAGTGTATCATTATCATTTTTTACTACTACGAAATTATGTAATTCTTTTTTACCTCTAGCTTCGCACCATAGTTCCACTTTACCTATTGGTTTAATTTTAAATCCACCAAATGCTTCTAAAACCACATTTGTTTTCTTTACTTCCTTACTGCATCCCATTTTTTCAATTACTCCAAATGGTATTATATTTACTTCCGCCCCCGTGTCAATCTTAAACATTACTTCCCTGCCATTAACCCTGACAGCTTCCCGCCAACATGCAGCATCTATTCTTTTTATTTGACTGACTACTTTAACAGTTTCTACACATAATCCTCCTGTGTCTTCCTGTTCTTCCATTACATTTAATTGTTTGGTGTTCTTGTAACAGTTTCTTCTATAATGGTTCAATCTTCCACACTTACTACACCTTTTGCCATATGCCGGACACTTATTTATTTCATGTTCACCTCCGCAGCTCCTACAATCAGTAATTTTCGCCTTTCCTGGAGTAACACTTTGTTTCTTTGTCTTATAATTGTTTTGCTTCCTTACCAAATTTACTTTATCCTGTTCTTGTAACACCTTTAATTGTTCCTTTGTAATCTCACTTGACCGACAAATGTCAACACACTTTTGTAACTTTAGATCTTCAATGTATAACAGTTTTTCCTGTATCTTCTTATCTGCAATTCCTATTACAATTCTATCTTTTAAAACATCTTCCTGCTGTTCTCCATATTCACATGTCTTGATCAAATTTTTATATCTTGTAAGAACGAATCAAAGGGTTCACCTTCCTTTTGGTTTCGATTATTAAACACAAATCGTTCATACGTTACATTCCTTTTGGGAATTAGATATTCTTCAAAGGCTTTTATAACTTTATCATACTTTTCTTGATCTTCCTTTTCAATTGTCAAGTTCTGATAAATGTCCACCGCCTCTTCACCCATTACATTTAATAGTATTGCCACTCTAACTTGATCTGTTTTTTTGTTATTCCCTGTTGCAACCATGAATATTTCAAATTGCTTTTTAAACCTTTTGAAATTCTCTGCCAAATTTCCTTCAAATTTCATCGCTTCAGGCACTCTAGCCAACGAATTAAATTGTACCTCCATTTTTTGCAACACGCGCGCTTAACCCTACTTTCTATATTTTCTTTTATCCGCTTTATTTTAAGCAATCCCTTTTTAATTAATTTCTTTTCGCAGCGCCATGTTATGTTTATTAATCATAAACATTGTATTATTATTTATTAGAATAATAAATATTAGTTAAGTTACATATATCTTACATATTACTAACTGTACCTAAGTACCCACTGGCAGTGTTGCCACATTATATAACACGCTTTATAATGAATGTTGATTATGTTACCGTATCATTTAGAAAGGATGTTTTGTTCTTTTTTTAGGTTGCCAGAATGCTTGTGGATGCAGGAAAGCAGGGCTGCATTGATCTGAACTGTGCAAACACAGCAATGGGCAGTCCTGCACAAATGTAATGCCATTTATTTTGGACGACGACGCTGAAGAGGAGGATGCTCCAGAAGCAATTGATATGGTTGATGAGCAACTGGAATGCGATGACATTGAAGTAGAAATATTGGAACGTTACTCTGAACGAAATGGTAACCGTAACAATGAAGATCTCGCAGGCCCTTCAAAACGTATGAAAGTGTAGTATTGCGGTTTATCAGACTTTTTTTATCATGAAAGTTATATTGTATAAAATTGATTAATAATTATTTTTTATTAACAATAACTAATTTTTAATAACTAAAAGTTATTAAGAACTGAAAAATACTATTTTTTTTATGTTATAGTCTTTTGTTTAAAACAAATACGTTTTTTTAAAATTTAAAATGGCGGCCATTTTGAAATCGTAACAGATAGAGAACTCAGGTTTTCGTCATAAATAGCATTTTTCCATTATCTATCCAACGATATGTCATATAATGGGAGTTTAAAACTTTACCAGTCAACGAACGTCGTAAAAGATCGCATAGAGCTAATAATTCGTGTAGTCGTAAATATTTGCATACTGATAGGGGGGATGTCATGAACAACATACTAATTTTTTGGGTTTTTCAAAATGATGGATGCAAGAATCTTTAAAAAGTCAGCAATGCTTTGTTGACTGTGTAATATATAACAAGAGCTATCACCCTTCCAATTCCTCTGTCTTGAGAAGTATTTAAGCTAGAAAGTTCGTTAAGGTCTCACATTGTAGAAAATTTGGTCTAGTTTAAAAACGCTAATAATGAATTTTTTGTACGAATAACATGTTTGGAGATGTTATGAAAGAACTGGGACAATTCAAAAAAGTTACTAGTTTTTTCAAGATGACGGCGCCTGCGGTAGAAAAAATTTTTCAATATGGTACCCATACGACATACCAAAAAATTGAAACTACCCTAATTAATGTAACCATTCGTTTTTTTTTTGTGACAATTTGACTGGACTATTAATATTAATTATTTAACTTTGTTTCTTGTGAATATTCAAAATCAGAATAACTAAGACTATTAAATATATAGAATTTAAAGAGATGAATGACTCGCAAGAATTATATGGATCAGATGGAGGTGGTAATCAAACAATTATAAGGGGCCCACCGGAGTATATAAAAAGAATGTTACGAGGATCACTGCTAAAGCATAATCGTGAAATTTGACATTTTATACCATTAGTACAACTGACAGTTCGATTGTAAACAGAGCAGTTTCATTTCAGTAGAATTCTTAAAGTAGTAAGATTGTGCAAAAATGGAAATTTCGTATCGTGATTTTTATGTGGCGATTTTTTATGACATTCGATATGGTTTAACGCCACAGCAATGTATGGAGAAACTCATGTTGTTGTTTGGTGATGAAGGGCTGTCCAAAACCATGATCTACAAATGGTTTATAGAATTCAAACGTGGAAGATCTACTTTTGACGACGATTTTTGCGAGAGTCGACCGTGCACTTCTGTTGTCGCAAAGAATATTGATGCTGTGAGTGAAATTATTTTATCAAATCGACATCCAACATATAGTGAGATACAGGTATTGCTGTGAAACAAATATATACCATTTTCAAACAACATTTAAATGTCAGGAAGCTTTATGGCCGTTGGATTCCTCACAATCTGGCAGAAGCAAAAAAAAACACGGGCCACTGCCAAGTGGTGCAAGGAAATGCTTAAAAAATGTGACCATGGTCGTTCAAATTCTATATAGTACATTGTAACAGGTTACGAAACATACAAATCATGAAAAAAACTGTGTATATAAGATATTTTCCCGATTATTCAGCAAAATTTGATTAAGAATATAAATCCTCTTTACCGAAGTAAATGTAAGGCAAGCACCGAGACCTTATAATAGGTTAGCACTAATATCCACAATAATGTTTTTACTTGAAGACGTACTGTGTAGTTCTTCATAAAATTTAGTCATTCGGATAGGGCACTTTAACTGAAAGAAATTTGTTTTTCTCACAAACTAGGTCAACAATTTTTATTAGACTTAAAGCTTTGGAACACATTTAGAAACTAAATAGAATGGCTACTCGAATATTCTCCTGAAAATCTTTCAAACCGTAAGACTTACGTAAAAACCTAACACTGGAAAAATACGTTATTATGTGAAATAAGTTTCTTGCGGAATTCTCAAATTCTGTTTTACATACAAACCATTGTAATATTGTACGAGTCTGGTTTGACGGAAGGGTGACTTTTCAAAAGTTAGCAACCCTAACGTGACAATATTATGTTGCATACTTCTGCTATCTTTCAGAAGCCTACTGTCAATATTTCGTGAAAATCCGTCAGTCACTTTATGTTTGACAGCCAATCAAACAAGACACATTTTGTATTTAACCCGGCGGAAGTACGGTGACATTTTGTAACATCATTGGTACGGTGGGGTATGGGCTGAAATATGCTTATACAGTGGGCTATCGGCCCAAATGTGCTCGTACGATGGGGTATCTGCTGAAACAGGCTTGTATTGTGGCTTTCTTTCACAGATGTGACATATTCCTGCTTTTTTTGCTTTTACCCAGCACCTTACTGAACTGTCTTTTCTGGGACAATGCCCGTTATTTCTGATATCTTCCTTTTCAGGTTCAATTGTATTCTTAGATTCATTTGTCTCATCTTCATATGAGGTGATATCAGGTCGAATACTATTTCAGAAATTGTTGACGAGTAATGGGATTTTGCATCTTTGATGATTGCATTGTACACCACAAAGAAATTGATGGATGCTGTAAACAATAAGGAATAAAACATAGTTAAAGGCCATCTGAAAGTTCGTTCTCTACGTATAGTCCGCCTTTTGTCAAATTATAAAACGTTACGATTTCCGGTTTTCATTCATCCGCAGTACGTTGTCAATAGAATTGTCAATATGTCAGGTAGACAGTAAGAGAATTTTGTTCTTCTTAGGAACATACGTTCCTTTTGGAGCGCAAATAATGAACTTTTCTCCGCTCTGGAATATCTAATCTGGATCGATAAATAGTTGTTATAAACATGCCACTTGGAAAAATATCTGTGAAGTTTAAGAAGTCACTCATTAAGTACGGTGGGGTATAAGGTTACAGTTCTCGCTTACGGCGATGTGAAGCGATCGGTGTGCGATTGATGACTAACCGAGCACCACTACCGCATTGTAGGAACTCAAATGGGAAGCTACTGAAAGCAGCGTCCATGGGTACTCTCGGACGGATCCGCTTTGGCGATCGGAAAAGTACTGGGGTATGATATACCCCACCATACTTCCGCCGGGTTAATTAAAAATGGATAAAAAGGAATTTCGTATTTTAATAAAACACTATTTTTTACGCGGAAGAAACATCAAACAAACGGAAGAGAAATTACGCAAATATAACGCCGAATCACTTCTAAAAGTGGCCATATGAGCGCGGAAGATGCGAAACGTCCAGTACCGTCGAATACGGTTACCTCTCAAGAAACAATTGATAAAGTCAGTTCCATCATAAAAAGTGATCGAGTTAAAGTACCAGAGATAGCGAATGAACTGCGTATTTCAACGAAACGAGTGCATACTATCTTGTATCAATATTGAAATGTGACAAAGTGCAAGATGGGTGCCGCGCTTGTTAACAGAAGCACAAATGCATACACGCGTTTCGATTTCAGGTGACTGTTTGGTTAAGTTGAAGTGTAATCCAAGCGAATTCTTTCGTCAATACGTTACCATGAATGAAACATGGATTCACCATTACACACCTGAGACGAAAATGCAGGCTCCCTAAAAAGGCAAAAACCGTTTTTTTTCTGCCAACACGGTCTTTTAGGACTCTCAAGGGGTACTCCTTATTGATTACTTGCAGAAGGATAGAACTATAACTGGCGAATATTATTACAACTTATTAACACGCTTTGAGGCGGAATTAAGAAAGAAACGACCACATTTAACCAAAAAGAAAGTTCTTTTCCATCATGATGACGCGCCCGTTATTGTATCCAATAAATTAATTGAATTGGGTTATGAGCTGCTGTCCCATCCTCCATATTCGCCAGATCTGGCTCAAAGTGATTTCTTCTTGTTCCCAAACTTGAAGAAGTGGCCCGGAGGACAGAGATTTCATACAAATGACGAAGTAATGGAAGCAACCGAAGCATATTTTGCAGAGTTTTCAAAAAATTATTTTTCTGAAGGCTTAAAAAAGCCGTTGGAATAACTGTATAGAATTAAACGGAAGTTGTATAGAAAAACAAAATATATTTTTGCCTTAAAACAAGTTTTTTATTGAAAAGTCACTCTTGCGCCAAACCGCTCTCGTAAATCATCAAATATTTAGGTATGAGTCTAATTCGGCCGCTCCCAAGACTATACTGGATATTGAGAGAAAGTCGTGCGGCGTAACACCACCAGTTTTTTTAGTTTTGTATTTACAGCTTTTGTACAAATGCAATAATTAAATCTAGTTTGAGCAAGCAAAACTGTACAGTTGCTAAGTTTTAGGTTGTTTTTTCTTAAAAATTGCCTTCTATTTCTTCGTAACAATTACACTTCTGTAGAGGACATTTCTGAGGGTACACAATGCATTGATCCATACAATGCGCATCTGCTCCAAATTTTCCTTCATATTCTCCAATTGCGTCGCAAGTTGTTCTAGAATATTTGAAAGCTACCTTACTTATGTAACAAAAAAACATTAACTTACGGGCAATGACAAAGTTGATGAGGACAGTTAGGTGGATACCTTAAACAGTTTGTTTGACACCAATCGTTTATACCAGGTATTAGTTTAAATAATGGAGTTGAAACACAAACTTGATTTCGGACAACTAATGGTAAAACTTTATATGGTTCTGATTTTGTTGGAGTTCTGTAATATAACAGGAATGGATTGTCGTGCCCTACAAATATAGGAGGAATTCCTGCACCAACACTGGTTAATATGGTAACATCTGCGCAATTTCTAAATGTTTCTGATCTTCCGCATCCTTGAGCTTCTGTACCATTAGAACACATACCCCATTGGTTTCCAGTAAAATATGTCCATTGTAAAACGCACTGTGTACATGTTACGTACGGAGGTAAAACTACTTTATATTGAAATATGGCCTTTTTTTTACCATCCTCTGGAATAACATACTTTATATTTCTAGTACCTGAAATATATAAAGGGTATCGTTCGAAGCATTCTTGTGTTGCTTCTTGTGACGGATTATTATTGGGGCAAATAAATATTTCGAAGTGTCCGTAGTGATTTGTCGTTAATTCAACTTCAATATCAATCTCTTGACCTACACTGTAATGTCTTGTTAATATTCCTTTAGCGTAAAGACCTTTAGCTTCATGTGGACGTGGTTCTTCTACGTGATAAGGATCTCCACAAACACCACATTTACCCATGTTTTGCTCCCACTGCACTAAAACCGTATAATGTGTATAATAGGACTATTAAAAAAGTGAATACTGACCTGCCCATCCACCACAAAATAATTCGTTATCGTTATAATTAACAGGATTTGGAAAGCCATATCTCCACATAGAGTTTCTAGCTGGTGGATCCATTAACCTTCCATGTGCATTCACTGAAATCACTTGAAGAATTGCTAAAACGGCGTGTGTGAGGATCTTCATGTTTCTTTAATGCTTAAAAAATAAGAAATGATTAATACTGTGTTGAAACAACTGTGTCCGTACAACTCATTCTTAATGGGCCTATTGCAAGTCAGTCATTTATTATTCAGTTGAAGTCATATCTGTACTATCATCGAATATAAATTAATATTCTATAGATTTATATAACTGAATAGAATTCGTTTCTGCTATTATCACAATACATAAAGTCTACCGTAATTCGTCAGTGATTGAATGTTAATTAGGTAAGGCCAAAAATTGAGTACGAGAGAGAACGAATAATTAAAAAAAAGTGAAAATGTCAAGGTAAATATGAAATTAAAAAACCTTAAAATATAACAAGATTCGATTGTTCCAATGAAAAATTGTATTTCTTTTAAATAGATATTTTCTTTATTTTACTTTTCCTTCAAGGTAATTTTTTTATGTTTACAAGAAATACAAGATTTATGTCAAATTCCAAAAGTACGGCCAAGTTCAAGGAATTTAAACCAGATTTCTTCGGCACTGAATATTTAAGATATTTAAGATAATTGTATCTTGTATCATTAATTCAACATAAGTTCAGCAACCCATCCCATAAATATTTTGTCATATAAAATTACGTAAAGTCAATGGACAAACAAAAGAATTAACACTCACCTAAAATATTCATTATGGAAAATAATTAGATGACACACCCTACTCATTGGCAAGTTTAGCTGACTTCATTAAATTTAAAAATTAAACTACTTTCGTGGTTAAATTTAGATTTGAATGCGATTGTTAAAATAATAAAATTATAAGGGTGCTGACTCACAAACGTCTGATTATATATTCATCATCCTACACATTTGCAGGAACAATGAGAGAGGAATGACCAAAATTATATTGGCAATGTGTTTATTAACCCTTAACTGGTCCGGCGTAGTCGGTGAGACTACTTTTTTTAAGAGAGCAAAAAAATAATAAAAATGAAGATAAAAAAAATATTTTATTTAATATAAGTATTATAAACATAAGTGTATGGAAAAATGAACGTATTACACTAAGATTAAAAAAAAATAAGTAAACAAAACTAAAATCCTTACAAATATTTGGAAAAAAGTACATATGTTTGTAAACCCAACACAAAAAAAATACATCAAAAATTAAAAAAAAAATCATACTGCAATATTAAATTTTCAAAATACATTCTAAACAAACCGGCTTTTTACAACGCAAGCACAGTATTTTGTCATTCTGCAAATCTTACGTTTTTCTAAAATCAGGACTTTCCCCTGGCTGTCCTCTTGTTCTTCTGGAACTTCAAGTATCCTGCTAATGGTAGCATGTAATTCACATGGAATATTGGTGAGTGTCAATCTCTTTTCATGTGATCTTCAACTAATTGCATAGTTAACTCCATGGCAAAACACTTTTTTCTTTTGTTACTGTATTGTTTTTGTAGCACTGGTGTAGGATACATGAATTTGCTACGGAAACATCCAAGACTCGAAAACAAAATTGCTAAGGGCCGTCTTCGAGTTCGACGGCTTGAGGTGCTTTTGGAGCATTTCTCGTTCAGAGAATCTACACCTCCTTTATTTTCAATATAATACAAAATGATTTCTGGCAAGTTGGTAGAGGTATCAATAAAACGTATGTTATGCATTGAAGATACAAGTTTTTCCCACTTTTCCAACATGGGAAATTAAGGAACATTATTCTCTAAATCCATAAACTGTTGATCCTGCAGGTCTGTTTCTGGTCGGTAGACAAGACGGTCGTATTTCAGCTTTATTTTTTTTTAGTGTGTCCACATAAGTCAAATTATTCTTTAGTAAAATATCTATCAGTTGAATGAAAGAATACCAATGTCAGCTGTAACATTGCGATTGTTACCAAAAAGCTAAGCGTAAAGCAGGTTGTGTGGCTTTAGAAGCGTCCATCTGAGCCTTTTTCGCTGTAGATGTATGCGTTATATAAATAACTGTCACGCGCATTCGCGAGACACTGTATTTTTAATCCGTCATTAACCGGTTTGTTTGACATTTTAAAACCTACGTGTACCTCGAAAACTTACAATTGAATATAATGATATAACTGCAGTTGGATCACCTTTCTTGCGCTCCTCCTTACCCTCAGGATTGTCGAATCGGACGACAACTAAAAGAACAGCGAATCTTTCTTTGCTCATAACTACTCTAAATACTTCTCTTCCAGTTCGATCGGTTGCGAATAAACGGTCTATGTTTACGTGACTGGAATTGAACATGGCGGTATATACCAGGAGTCACAAAAATGTTCTTAACTCATTAATATCAATTTCTCTAAGGTGATGCGTAGAATTATTAGAATATTTCTCACGCATTGCACTTAGTTTTTTTTTTGTAGTCAATATGTTCTAAAATTTTATTACTTAACAGTAGAATGGGGACATCTGAGGACCTGGCGCCATCATTGGTGGGGAGCGGAGTGGTGGTGAAGGTGGGGGTTAGAACGAGACGAGGAGTGAGGTAAGGGCAGGGTTGGCTTCTTTTCGGGAGCGATTTTTAACCCCTTGGTGAAATTTTCAATCCCTTGAAGGTATTTTTACCCCTAATTAGTGACCTTTTTACTGTGTTAAGAGCCTTTTTGGCGGTCCAGCCTCTGGAGAGTGGGCAAGCGAAGTCACCCTGCGCGCGCATTTCTGATTGGAGGGCGTGGCTTATCGGCCATTCCTGTATTGGCGGCCACTTTGTTTTTGAGGCCATTTTGTCAGCGGGAAAAATAAGTGGGCCCTCATATTATTTCGTAAGATAAGTATAGGACGCCGTTGTTTTTTTAATTATGAGACAATCAAAATCCTTCGCCATTTTGTTATAAATTATGACGTCATAATCGAAGCCCTCGGCCATTGTGCTTTTTGGCGGCAAATTTGAAATGGTATGGGGGCCTCGTGCTAACGCGTAAGACCGCTATAGGACGCCGGGACTTGCTCTCGGGTCGTCGCCCCTCCGTTAAGGTCCATTTATTTTGATTTTAATTATGAGTCATAATTAAATCGAGGAGGTAGTCACATGGGAATGGCGAAGCAGGAAGTTCAATCGCGGGTCTTCGCCTCCTGTTACGGATCACATTTTAATTATAGTCACAATCAAATTCCTATTACAGCCCGATTCAGATCAATCTCAATCAAATCAGCGGTATATGTTTAAAAGTACATGAAGATCGTTAGGGTGGGCAATTTGAAAGAGTATTCTAATAGGCCACCGGAACTTGTTCTCAGGTCTTCGCCCCCTGATTGCTTGTGACGCCATCTACTGTTGTATTTTTAAAACTAATGAATGTTTTCTGCAATAGGGGCCGGCGTTATTTGAAATGGAAAAAATTATAATTATAATATTTTACATACAAGATCTGATCTGTCTTAGCGGAAACTCATCTGTCAAAAAGGGTCTTAGGTTTATAAGCAAGTCTGAACGTCCTAAGTCGTTATTAATCTGTTTTTAATTATGAGTCATAAACAAATTTTGACAGCCATTTTTGTTTTTTTGGCGGGAAATTTGAAATAGTGTTCTAATAAGGGGCCCTCGTGCAATTTCATAAGCTAGGTACAGGACACCGAAACTTGCCATCGGATCTTTGCGCCAAAATTCCGCAGCCCATTTGCTTTTGTTTATGAGCCATAATTAAATTTTGCAGGCTAACTTGTTTTGTCGGCCAGCTTGGAGACCATTTTTGTTTTTGGCGGGAAATTTGAAATTGTACTCTAGTAAGGGGACCCTTCTACTAACTCATAAGGCAGTTGCAGGACTCCGGAGCTTGTTCTAGGGTCGTCACCCCTTATCAGGTCTTCGCTCCCTTGGCAGGAAATTTGAAATTGTATTCTAATAAGAGGCCCTCATACTATCTCATGAGACAGGTATAGGATGCCGCAACTTTTTATCGGACCCTCTCCCTCTGTCAAAAGATACAAATTAATCAAATCAATCAATCTAATTTCGAACAAATCAAACAAATCAAACAAATCGATTAAGCAAATCAATTTCAAACAAATCACTCTCGATCCAATCAAACAATCAGATCAATCACAATCAATTAAGGCAATGAACCAAATCAGCCAAATCAATAAATCTCAAGCAATTAAGCAAGAAGCTGAGCTAACAATTCTTTATAACCTCCAGGTAATGTTTCCCCACTATATATATATATATATATATATATATATATATATATATATATATATATATATATATATATATATATATATATATATATATATATATATATATATATATATATATATCTAGCTCCTATGAGCGACCGCTTACTTTGTAGATATAGCCAACCGACACTCACAGCTGGTACTCTCTCTAAACGTGAGGTCACCAGCGTCCGAAAATAGCCGATCATCCCCAAACAATCTCAATCAATTCAATCTCAACCAAATCATAACTTACAGCTTGCATAAATCAGCTTACAATTCAAAAATTCTGGTTTGGCTTAACTTACAGTTTGCTATGACCAACCCCAATTCAAGAATACATACGATAGCCTTCCGCATTACTGTCAATATACGAGCACCAAATTAGCGAGTAACACTATTACCGTGTTTTCCATAGTGATAAAAACACGTTTTACAGTTAACTTAGTTAAAATGCCTATACAATAACCAATATATAATCAAACTCGAAATCAGACCACTATATTATTTTACATACAATGAATGTCGTATCGGAATACCTCTGGCAAAAAGGGGCCTAGATTTATAAACAAGGTAGAATGCACGACGTATTTACTGAAAATGTGATTTAAAAAATAACTTCATTTCGTAAGCCACCTATAGGACCCTGTGTTTTATTTTAACCAACGCTCATCATTATCGCTGGACAACCATAATAAAAATAATATCGCGCAATTTAGCGTGTACACTATTGTCGAGTTCTGCATAGAGTGATAAAAATACGTTTTACGGTTAAATGAGTAAAAACACCTATACAACAAAAAATATAATCAAACTTGAAAATTAAACAAAGTAAATAAAATAATGTGTAAGAGTTAAAATAAAAAACGATCACTCACCAGCGTTGTTGATAATCGTATTGAACAAACGCCTTGACAGGGCAAACAGTAGCTTATAGTCACAACACAATCACTTTCGGCGTTCTCTTTATAACTGAATAATATAAAGTACTTAGCGGCTTCCACAAATCATTAATACAAAGTAATTATTTTCTGGATTTTCCAGTTATGTAACAGATACGGCTCTCTCGTTTCTCACGTCTCTGTGGTCTCTCGTGCCCCTCGCGTCACTCACGTATCTCTCGTCCCTCTCGTCTCTCTAGTTTATCTCGGTACTCTCGTCTCTCTCATCTCCCGAGTTTTTCACGTTTTTACTAATTTAGCTGTAAAACGTATTTTTATCACTGTTTGCAGAACTCGACAATAGTATACACGCTAATTTGCGCGATATTACTGTTATTATGGTTGTCTAATGATAATGATGAGCGTAGGGTAAAATAAAACACAGAGTTCTATAGGTGCATTACGAAATGAAATCGGCGTTAGTTTTTAAATTACATGTGTATTATCAAATTTGGAAGTGCAAGTCAGATTGTTTGTTTGCCCCTGGGGAATTTGTCCATTTTCAGTAAAGGCTTAGTGCATTCAACCTTGTTTATAAATCAGAGGCATTTCCGATAAGACATTCCTTGTATGTAAAATAATATAGTGGTCTGATTTCGAGTTTGGTTATATATTTGTTATTATATAGGCGTGTTTAACTAATTTAACTGCAAAATTTTGTTTTATCACTTTATGCAAAACACGGCAATAGTGTTACACTCTAATTTGATGCTCGTATATTGACAGTAATGCCGAAGGCTATCTCATAGATTTTTGAATTGTGGTTGGTTTTAGTAAGCTATAAGTTAAGCCAAACCAGTATTTTCGAATTGCAAGCTGATTTTTGCAAGCTGTAAGTTATGATTTGGTTGAGATTGAATTGACTGAGTTTGATTTGCGGATGATCAACTGTTTTCCCACGCTTGTCCCATCACAGTTAGGGAGAGTAGCCCTGAGTGTCGGTTAGTCATATCTACAAAGTAAGCGGTCGCTCATAGGAGCTACGTACATACAGTGGAGAAATCATTACCTGAAGGTTATCAAGAATTGTTAGCTCAGCATCTTGGTTGATTTCCTTGATAGTTATTAGTTTGACTGATTTGTTTAATTGCTTTAATTGATTGTCATTGATCGTATTGTTTGATTTGATCAAAAGTGATTTGCTTAATAGAATAGTTTGATTTGTTCGAGACTGATATGCTTCGGCTGAATTTGTTGGCCGATTGATTGATTTGACTAATTTCTGCCTTTTCACAAGGGGCGAGGGCCCGAGAACAAGTTCCGGCGTCCTACACCTGTCTCATGAGATAGTATGAGGGCCCTTTACTAGAATACAATTTCAAATTTCCCGCCAAAAACAAAAATGGTCTTCAAGATGCCCACAAGACAAGTTATCCGGCTAAATTTGATTATGACAGATAATTAAAAACAGACTAATAACGACTTGGGATGTTCAGGCTTGCTCATAAATCTAAGATCCTTTATGGTGGAGGAGTTTCCGATAAGACACATCTTCTATGTAAAATATTTTAATTATCATTTTTTCCATTTCCAATAACGCAAGCCCCTATTACATAAAACATTCATTAGTGTTAAAAATAAACCAGTAGATGGCGTCACAAGCAATCAGGGGGCCAGGCAGGGATCGATGACCTGACAACAACTTCCGGTGTCCTATACCAGTCTTATGAGATGGTATGAGGGCCCCTTATTAGAATACTATTTCAAATTTCTAACCCTAACGATTACCGGGATAGGCGTGTAATTTTAAAAATATACCGCTGATTCGATTGAGATTGATCTGAAAAGGGCTATGGTAGCAATTTGGTTACGACTCATAATTAAAATGTGACCCCTAACAAGGGCCGAAGACCAGCGAGCAAGTTCCTGCGTTCTATACCTGCCTTGCAAGTTAGTGTTAGCAGCCCCTATTAGAATACAATTCAAATTTCCCGCCAAAACAAAGTGGCCTAGGACTTTGATTATGACTCGTAATTAAAATAATTGGACTTTGTCCTGTCCCACCACACGCGACTACCTCCACAATTTAATTATGATTCATATTTAAAAACAAAATGGCGGGTGAATTTGATTATGACTCATAATTAAAATCAAAATAAGTAGGCTTTAACAGAGGGTCGAAGAGGAAGTCCGGCGTCTTATACTTGTCATATGCGTTAGCATGAGGGCCCTCATACCATTTCAAATTTCCCACCAAAAGAACAAAATGGCCGAGAGCTTCCATTATGGTGTCATAATTAAAAACAGAATGGCGGAGGATTTTAACTATGTTTTATAATTAAAGAACAAAATGGTCGTCACCAATCAGAATCCAGAGGGCGTACGGCGTCCTATACCTATTTTTCGAGATAGTATGAGGGCCCCCTTATTAAAATACTATTTTTAATTTTCTGCCAAGGCCTACAGAATAGTCTCCAAAATAAAATGGGCGACAAAACAAGAATGGTCGACAAGCCACGCTCATAAAATGGCCGCAACCGATCAGACACCAGGGGGCTGAGTCTATGGACCAATCAGAAACTAGGAGTCGTGGCCTAGCCTCAAGCCCTCCAATCAGAAATGCGCGCGCAGGGTAACTGCGGTTTCCTGGCCTTTAGGGGCTGGACTGCCAAAAAGCCTCTTAATACAGCCAAAAGTTCACTAATTAGGGATAAAAATGCCTTCAAGGGGTTGAAAATACCATCAAGGAGTTAAAAATCGCCCTCGCCCGATTCCACCCTCACCCCACCCCTCGCCCCACTTTAACCCCCAGCCTCACTCCGCCTCACACCAATGATGACGTTACGTCCTCAGCTGCCCTATTCTACCCTTAACAGCATATTCCAAATGGACAACGTGTGTTTTCGTCTTCTAGATGGAGGTAGAACTTCTGACGTACACCATCTGTACCGATTTATACCATAAACATAGGCTTTCTCACTGTCACTCACTGCTAAATCATCACGTTCTACAGGCTCGTCAAATTCCGAATCGGTATCGTGTTCAGATTCAATGTTATGGTCTTGTCCCATCGTCTATATCACTACCACCACCACGTTCATCATAGTGCCACTTAAGAAGAGTTTCTTCATAATAGAGATCGCCGAAATGCACCCGTTTTGATGGTTTCGCCATATTTCCTCGAAATCTGCGAAACGCAAATAAGTAGCATAAACGGTACGGTGTCGTCTGCCACTGGCGAACACCACTTTTTAGAAACTGTCAAGCTCCGATCACTAAAGGATTAAATAAAAGGACCTGCCCCATGACCAATAAGTAATTTTCGAAAATTCAGGTACGTATTACTTACATAGTGGTACGTTACGGATAATGCCGTAGAACAAATTTTAGATTGCATATTTATCCGTAGAGTTGGTACTACTATAGTATTGTGCGACTGGAGTAACTACTTTGTAAATGCCAAATGGCATAATCAGAAGATTATGGGTCGAGGGAATGTTAAAAGCCCGACGCGAAGCGGAGGGCTTTTATATTCCTGAGAGCCATAATCTACAATTATGCCCGTGGTACATACAATGTTTTATTTTATTTTGCACCATGAAACTGGAACAAAATATTAAAAAGATTCAGTATTTTCGGCAAGTTTTTAAATGCAAATGCAGTGAAATAAAGTCGACAGTAGGCTAATTTGTTGTTACTAAGATACTGTGATATTGCTATTATATATCATGTCATGTGTTTGCTGTCAATCATGTTGCTTAGCATCAATGATATTTCCGTGCTATAAAGACCACATTACGCCCGCATTTGGAGTCGTATAAAGAACATTATGGTGGCAAAATAAAATAAAATTATAAATAATCAACTTCGCTTGTTAACGATATTCCGTAAAGATCATTTTACATATTTTCTATTTACATAATCTTTTTGGGATTGATTTTGCTTTGTTGACAAACAAAAATAGTTGAAATTTCACATACTCATATGACTTGGTTGCTAATATATCACACATAGACTATGAGCATATATTTTTACAAGAAAAAATATTATTTGATTCTGAATATTATAACGGTGCTTTTGAATTATCCCTACCCCTTGAATTTGATGACAAATGGTGCAAGTTGATTTAGATCCTTCTTACGACGGAAACAGAGTGCTAAAGACCAGGTTGAATTTAAATAATCGCCCTAATTGATCAGCCTCCTTAATAATCTTCTTTCAACAATAAAGTAATCAGAGGAGTGGATTGGGTTAAAAAAAGTTACTCGAATAAAATTACTTTCTCCGCCATACATTATTACAGACGATTCGAAAAAAAAATAACGGAGTGCAGGTACTTAGTTTGTGTTTTTCTAGTTTTTGAGATATAGATCAGAGATCCACCAAAACCAAAAATCAGTGGCGTACAGAAATTCTGGTCTTAATGCTTAAATCCGTCCCTCTTACTCCTTACTCAGCAGGTCTAGGCATTTAGACATTTAAGTCTTATGGCACGTGTCAAATTCCAATTGCACATGCATGTACTCAGACAAGCACCTATGCGCACGCACACACACGTGAATACACTCACAGATACGCACTCACACACGTATACACGCGCGCACACACGCACACATGTGCACATATACACACACGCTCACGTGCGTATGTAGTAACTAACGTGCAAACTCAAATTTGAACGAAATATAGCAACTTAGAGAATATTAACGTCAATATAAACACGATTCGTTGTTGGTTACGTTAACGATATAGAAGATGAATTATGGAAATAAAATCACACAGTATTTTTCAAATTAAATCAATCGACAATTTTCTTATAGGACCATTAATTTGTAAACCGATCTCTTACTGGTTAATCTATGTAAGTAATTTAGGACAATCGACGTCCCTATTTTTACCTTCCAAAGTACATATACATATGTAGGAGTAGAAGGTTATGCAATCGCCTTTTTTTCACTATCGCTAAATCGACCTGTGTGTGTGTGTCTATGCCTGTGCCTGTGCCTGTGCCTGTGTCTGTGTCTGTGTCTGTGTCTGTGTCTGGGTCTGTGTCTGTGTCTGTGCCTGTGTCTGTGTCAGTGTCTGTGTCTGTGTCTGTGTCGTGTGTCTGTGTTTGTGCTTGTGTCTGTGTCCGTGTCAGTGTCAGTGTCTGTGTCTGTGTCTGTGTCTGTGTCTGTGTCTGTGTCTGTGTCTGTGTCTGTGTCTGTGTCTGTGTCTGTGTCTGTGTCTGTGTCTGTGTCTGTGTCTGTGTCTGTGTCTGTGTCTGTGTCTGTGTCTGTGTCTGTGTCTATGCCTGTGCCTGTGCCTGTGCCTGTGCCTGTGTCTGTATCTGTGTCTGTGTCTGTATCTGTGTCTGTGTCTGTGTCTGTGTCTGTGTCTGGGTCTGTGTCTGTGTCTGTGCCTGTGTCTGTGTCAGTGTCTGTGTCTGTGTCTGTGTGTCTGTGTTTGTGCTTGTGTCTGTGTCCGTGTCAGTGTCAGTGTCTGTGTCTGTGTCTGTGTCTGTGTCTGTGTCTGTGTCTGTGTCTGTGTCTGTGTCTGTGTCTGTGTCTGTGTCTGTGTCCGTGTCGGTGTCTGTGTCTGTGTCTGTATCTGTGTCTGTGTCTGTGTCTGTGTCTGTGTCTGTGCCTGTGTCTGAGTCTGTGTGTGTCTCTGTGCCTGTGTCTGTATCTGGATCTGTGTCTGTGTCTGTGTCTGTGTCTGTGTCTGTGTCTGTGTCTGTGTCTGTGTCTGTGTCTGTGTCCATGTCTGTGTCAGTGTCTGTGTCGGTATCGGTGTCTGTGCCTGTGTCTGTGGCTGTGTCTGTGTCCGTGTCCGTGTACGTGTCCGTGTCCGTGTCCGTATCCGTGTCTCTGTCTGCGCCTGTGTCTGTGTCTGTGTCTGTGTCTGTGTCTGTGTCTGTGTGTCTGTGTCTGTGTCTGTGTCTGTGTCTGTGTCTGTGTCTGTGTCTGTGTCTGTGTCTGTGTCTGTGTCTGTGTCTGTGTCTGTGTCTGTGTCCGTGTCGGTGTCTGTGTCTGTGTCTGTATCTGTGTCTGTGTCTGTGTCTGTGTCTGTGTCTGTGTCTGTGTCTGTGTCTGTGTCTGTGTCTGTGTCTGTGTCAGTGTCTGTGTCTGTGTGTGTGTCGGTGTCTGTTTCTGTGTCCGTGTCCGTGTCCGTGTCCGTGTCCGTGTCCGTGTCCGTGTCCGTGTCCGTGCCCGTATCCGTGTCCCTGTCCGTGACTGTGTCTGTGCCTGCGCCTGCGTCTGCGCCTGTGTCTGTGTCTGTGTGTGTGTGTCTGTGTCTGTGTCTGTGTCTGTGTCTGTGTCTGTGTCTGTGTCTGTGTCTGTGCCTGTGTATGTGTATGTGTCTGTGTCTATGTTTGTGTCTGTGTCTGTGTCTGTGTGTGTGTCTGTGTCGATGTCGGTTCTGGAGTCGGTGGAGGTGTCGGTGTTTGCGTCGGTGTCGGTGCCGGAGTCGGTGTCGGTGTCTGCGTCGGTGTCGGTGTCGATGTGTGATGTGTGTGTGTGTGTGTGTGTGTTGTGCGTGCGTATCCGTGCGTGCGTGCGTGTGTCCGTGTGTGTGCACGTGTCTGAGTGTCTGAGTGTGTGAGTGTGTGAGTGTGTGAGTGTGTGTGTGTGAGTGTGTGAGTGTGTGAGTGTGTGAGTGTGTGAGTGTGTGAGTGTGTGAGTGTGAGTGTGTGAGTGTGTGAGTGTGTGAGTGTGTGTGTGGTGTGAGTGTGTGGTGTGAGTGTGTGAGTGTGTGATGTGTGAGTGTGTGTGTGTGAGTGTGAGGTGTGATGTGTGAGTGTGTGAGTGTGTGAGTGTGTGAGTGTGTGAGTGTGTGAATGTGTAAGTGTGTGAGTGTGTGAATGCGTGAGTGTGAGTGTGTGAGTGTGAGTGTGAGTGTGTGTGTGTGTGAGTGTGTGAGTGTGTGAGTGTGTGAGTGTGTGAGTGTGTGAGTGTGTGAGTGTGAGTGTGTGAGTGTGTGGTGTGGTGAGTGTGTGAGGGTGTGTGAGTGTGGAGTGTGTGAGTGTGTGTGAGTGTGTGAGTGTGAGTGTGTGAGTGTGTGGAGTGTGTGAGTGTGTGAGTGTGGTGTGAGTGTGTGAGTGTGTGGGTGTGAGTGTGTGAGTGTGAGTGTGAGTGTGTGTGTGTGTGAGTGTGTGAGTGTTGGTGTGTGAGTGTGAGTGAGTGTGTGAGTGTGTAAGTGTGTGAGTGTGTGAGTGTGTGAGGTGTGAGTGTGGAGTGTGTGAGTGTGTGAGTGTGTGATGGTGTGTGAGTGGTGTGAGTGTGTGAGTGTGTGAGTGTGTGTGAGTGTGTGAGTGTGTGAGTATGTGAGTGTGTGTGTGTGTGTATGTGTGTGTATGTGTGTGTATGTGTGTGTGTGTGTGTGTGAGTGTGTGAGTGTGTGAATGTGTGAGTGTGTGAGTGTGTGAGTGAGTGAGTGAGTGAGTGTGTGAGTGCCTGAGTGCGTGAGTGCGTGGGGAATTTCCGTCATTATGGAAGTTTGCAAATAGTCAACCAATTCCCAAAGAAATGCGAGAAATCCGATCTCTTGAACTACCGACCAATTGCCATCAGTTCCATCTTGTATAAAATCATGGAAAAGCTATCAATCAGCAACTGCGCAATTTTCTTGAAACTAACAAACTCCTTAGTGACCACCAATGTGGGTTTAGACAGGGTCTGTCGCCAGGTAATCTTCTTTCATATGTGACCCAAGTTTCGAACAATACATTAGAACAATCCCGTGAAATAGTTGTAGTCGCTTTAGATATCTCAAAAGCATTTGACTCGTTTGGGTTAAATGATATGCCCATCAACTGGGTTTCTAGTTTCCTTGATAAAAGACGAATACGTGTCGCAGTTGATGGCTTTTGTTCAAAAGAAGTTAGAAATAACGCGTGCGTGCCACAGTGATCAGTTATAACGCCTACACTATTTCTGATATACATAAATGATCTTATGATATGAAAGACGTTCATAGCCATTGGCAAATCAATATCCCGCAATCTATCATCCTAAGTGTTCCTGAGTGTTTTAGCACGGCAAGTCAAACTTAGCCTATTCAGGTCCACAGTTATAAAAAAACAGTGAGTAAATATTGGGGGGACGGGTTCTAGGCTAAAGTAGGCTTATGTTTTGACAATACAACTGACAGTAGATGTTTAAAGAATATTTACCTAAATATCGAAACAGTGGTCTTCGTGTTAAAAAAACTCTTCTGATGTCTATTCAAATTAACGCCACATGAAACAGGAAATGTCAGATTTGTGTATGGGGTTTTCAATGAGAACACCTTAGCAGTTAGCAGGGAATGCTTTCATTAATTCCTCAGCTCCATAGAATTTTAAATCATCTATATTTTAAAACTTTCAGGTAACTACACGATTATCTCAAAACTTTGCTTCGCGAACTTTACGTGAAGAATTGCTATTGTAAATAATTACTAAGGATCACAATTTTATATTATGCGCAAATGCGGTAAAGCGGTAAAGCAACGTTTTCTCCGAAACATGCTTTAGAAACTTACACTATGATTCGTTAGAAAACCCACATGTATCAAAATAACCAGTTCTAGAAAGGATCCTTCCAATAATGTAAATACATATCGAAACATCTCTTATCCATTGCCACCTCCAGCACTATGGATCCTTTCTGTTTATAAGTAGAAGCGCTTTAGAGTGGCTAAACAATAATCACTCGGACAGATGAATTAGTCGATTTGGATCAATATGATGACTCAAGTACCAAAATGCGCTAGTTTCGTAATTTATGGTTTTGTAATACAGTTAGTGTACTCAATGAGTTCAATGTGGCAAAGTGAAGCTTGTATTGTAGCAAAAAGTGGGAATCTTGACTAACTTGCGTAAGTTAAACTCCCAGAGGGTCCCAAGTTATAACACTAATGTGAAGGATGACGCTATTATTCGTCATTTTGGTAAATCTAACCAGAGTTGGCGATAGACCGGTGTAACCTGTGCCCCTGCACCGGGTGACAAATTTTAGGGGTCGTATTTTGACTGTTAGGATGCATATTTTTTGAGAAATATTTCATTTAGGAATATATTTAAGAAAAAGCACTTGCTCCCACATTCTCTTAAACTTTCCATTCAAGAAATATGTATTATTTCAGTGTTGCAAATTTTTTTTCTCTATCCGTTAAAAATGCAACAGGTCAGAATTTTATAATTCTTACATGTTGGCCGATTCCTGAAAAATCAGACGATAAAGATGATCGCGTGCGCAGGGTTTTACCTGTTTCGTGTTGTTTTTCATACCCCTATTATAACAGCAAAGACGAAAACTTATTTGCTTTGTTTATGAAGTTACTGTGTTCCAGAGAAGTGTGAATAATTTTCAAGGGAAGTTACTATAATTATTTTATATGTAGTTTTTTCGAATCAATTCATGCCAGTTAAGAGTTTACGGTCTCTAAAAGGTATTACCAATCAGTGACTAAATGATCAAGGAGCCAACACTAGTTACGTATGTTTACGCGTTTTTACTTATATCTCGAGTTAGACAAAAGATATCGCCATGCGGTTTGCGCCATTTAATCAGTTTCAGTTGTAATTTACAATACTTAGGCGTTTCCATTTAAAAATTGTAACATACACAAATTTAAATTTTTTCAATTCGAACGTGCCCTCTATCTACGACAATTAAAATCAAATGCAATTGTTTTATAGTAGACGCAATTGGTTCATTTACGCCCTTTCGAATGGGAATAATTTCGTTAAAGTAGGTCGATCCAAACCAAAGTTATAGGCATTTATTCATACAAACATTCCCACTCTCCCCCACCCTTTATTTGAAAAAATAGAGAAAGAAGCATTTAACAAAATTTTTGCAGAAATTATGCATTATTCTAATTTACTTATTTAATACCTACTATGATTGGACATATTTTA